>VZSE01011734.1:595092-624393 GCA_013398275.1 Promerops cafer | reverse complement strand
GAAAAGGGATCTGTACCCATCTTTAGAAAGGTAGAAAGAAGGACCCTGGGAACTACTGACCTGTCAGCCTCAGCTCTGTGCCTGGGGAGGTCATGGAACAGATCCTCCTGGAAGATAGCTAAGGCATATGGAGGACGGGGAGGGAAGGTTTCTGACAGCCAGCACAGCTTCAACAAGGACAAGTCCTGCCTGGCCAACCCAGTGGCCTCCTTTGATGGAGTGACTCCACTACACAAGGGAAGGGTGCAGGCATCATTTATCTGTACAGCCTTTGTAAAGCCTTTGACATGGTCCTCCCCATCATCCTTCTCTCTAAATTTGAGAGACATGGACTTGATGGGTGGACTATTAGGTGGATAAGGAATTGGGTGGATGGAAACATCCAGAGGGTAGTGGTCAACAACTCAGAGTCCTGATGGATGTCAGGGACAAGTGGTGTCCCTTGGGGTCCATACTGGGACCAGTGTTATTTAATATCTTCATTGATGACACAGACAGTGGGATTGAGTGTACCCTCAGCAGGTTTGCAGACAACACCAAGCTGAGGGTGCATTTGCCACACCTGAAGGATGAGATGCCATCCAGAGGGACCTGGCCAAGCTCAAGAAGTAAGCCATGGGAATGTCATGAGGTTTAAGAAGACCAAGTGCAAGGTCCGTTAATTGGCTCAGGGCAGCCACCAGTATCAGCACAGGCTGGGGGATGAACAGATCAGAACATCCCTGCCCAGGGGGGCTTGGGGGTGCTGCTGGGCCAGAGGCTGGACATGACCCAGCCATGTGCACTCCCAGCCCAGAAAGCCAAACGTGTCCTGGGCTGCATCCAGAGCAGTGTGGCCAGCAGGGCCAGGGAGGGGATTCTGCCCCTCTGCTCTGCTCTGCTCTGCTGAGACCTCACCTGCAGTGCTGCATCAGCTCTGGGGTCCCAGCACAGGAAGGACAAGGACCTGTTGGAATGAGTCCAGAGGAGGACCATGAAGATTAGAGGAATGGAGCACCTCTCATATGAGGAAAGACTAAGGCAATTGGGATTGCTCAGCCTGTAGAAGAGGAGGCTCTGGTGTGACCTTATTGCAGCCTTTCAGTACCTAAAGGGAGCTCCAAGAGAGCTGGAGGGGGTCTTTGAATAAGGGCAGGTAGTGATAGGATAAGGGGTAATGACTTTAAACTGACAAAGGGTAGGGTTAGATTGGGCATTAGGAAGAAACTTAACTGTGAAGTTGGTGAGACACTGGAACAGTTTTCCCGGGAAGCTCTGGATGCCCCATCCCTGGAAGTGTTCAAGAACAGGTTAGATGGATCTCCGGGCAACCTGGTCTCGTGGAATGTGTCCTTGCCAATGGCAGGGGTGTTGGAACAAGGTGGTCATTAAGGTCTCTTCCAGCCCAAACTATCCTATGATTATGTCTCTGTTGCACAGATGTGATAGAAAGCTGATACCCATCCTATAAATGCTTGAACTATAAGAAAGTGAGAATTGCAAGTTTTGAAATTGAGAGTGATGTTTCAGGGGAAAAAAAAAATCAGGCATTTAAGCTTGGGAAATTTTTTTTTATTGAAGTGTTGTGTATCTGAAAATGCACATGGGCTCAACAGCATTCGGTAGCGTGGTGTACTCAGTACTAGATGGGGCGTGGGGTTTGGGGCTATCCCCCTCAGCCAGTCCAACACAAACATGTGAATCCCTTCATCTGGTGCTGAGATTTGAGTACGGCTGCTGCTAAGAATAGATTTGGTGCTTTAAAGAATAAACACGCTTTCTTTTGTTAAAGCTGCGGGAGATGGAGGAAGAACTGAAGTACGCTCCTGTGCCTTTCCGCAACCAAATGATGAGCAAAATCCGAGCCTACAGAAGAGACCTGTCCATGTTCCAGAGAGAGATGAGAAGCACAGATTTGGGATTGGGCCGTGGAAACCAAGGCGATACAAAATATGGAATCTTTGCCACAGAAAATGAACAGAGTGTGAGGATTAGATGTAGATTTTATTTAACTTTGCTGTGATTGTGCAAAAGCAGTATCGCAGATGCATTGTTTACAGTGTTTCTACTTTAAACCACCTCTGTGCTTTTATAACTCCCTGTATATCTCTCTACATGTAACATGAGTACCTCAGGGAGGAGAAAGAACACCTGGAACTCAGAGGAGAGCGTTTCAGTTCTAAAACAAAGATAGGAATGTGATCAAAAATGGAACTCCTTGAAAGCCATGCGGTTGGTAATTTGCACAACATTCTGTACAGAAACTCTTTGTTTAATCATTCCACAGGTTTCCCTTCCTACAGAAGGGAAAACACAGAAGTGATACTACTTAATTAAAAAAAGGTTAACTCACCTAGCTCTAATCTCCAAAACTAGCAAAGTGTGAATCATGCATTGTATAGGTTCTTTGGTAGAATTATCTTTTAAGTGATCTTAGTGTAAATAATTTCAAGAAAATACAAGGATTTTTCCTCTGGCACTTTTTTCACGATGGTTTTGCTGCTGCAATGCAAAAAATACACCAATTTCTTGTTTACCAGATAGGCTTAGAGATATCTGAGCTAGTGAGACTGAATCTTCTTATGGTCTTCAAAGTGCATCTGTACAAAAAGTTCATGGAGGTGGGTTTTTCTTTTTCTGCCTTAGATGAGGACAGTTGTGAGGGGGGTTCTTTGCTTAGTATTTCTTTCTGCAGCTTGGGAAATTTTTGCATTTGATTCCTCTTGACTGATTACTCTAAAACCTGAGAGCAGGGTCATAGATTAGATTTTCTGAAGCTTAAGAAAACACTTTATTTTGAGCTATCTTCTGACCCCAAGGTCAGCAAACATTCCTTATCCTCTAGACCAGGCTACTGGCATGAAAAGAGGATCTTTGTTACTTAGCAGTCCATCTGTTAGTGCTGTTTGTTCCTAATCCTTTTGACTGTAAACTCTTAAAGATTTCCCTGGCAACCAACCGTGAAGTTGCAAATAAGGCTGACTTTAGATGTGAATGGAAGTAAAAGTTAGCATCTGGAAAAGAAAGATGTTATTTTCATGTAAATGTTCTTTGATGGAGAAGTAAATTGTTACAAAGACAATTTTTTGGAACTGTTGTAACTCTTTGGTGCTGTATCCTTTTTTGAGATTTAACCAGATTTGGCCATAACCTTACAAGGTGAACAAGACTTGGCCAAAATTAAGTGGACTGCATGAGAAGTATGTACAGCTAATACAAACGGATGACGTATGGAGTCACATCCTAACATTTTTATGTCACAAGCCTAGTACTTGTGTCTTTGTGCTTAATAGTTAAGCATCCATTATTTTTCAGACTAACCTGCAGTCACAGAGGGTGCTGCTTCTCCAGGGCACAGACAGTCTGAACCGAGCCAGCGAGAGCATCGAGCGCTCGCACCGAATCGCTGCTGAAACGGATCAGATCGGCACGGATATCATCGAGGAACTCGGGGAGCAGCGGGAGCAACTGGAACGCACCAAGAGCAGGGTAAGCAGGAAATTGGGCATTGCTTTGGAACAATCTGATGTTACTTTAGTGGGAACTGTATGCCAGTAATTGCTCTCAGGGACCTTCCTAGGCATAGTAATCCGATTGGATATTTCTACAGACCAAATTCAGGCTGCCACATTTCTATTTTTATTCTTAAAAGAAAAATAATTAGTGTAGAAGGGTCCAGAGCATGGTGGTCAAATGTCTGCTGCTGTGTCTGTGCAAGATGGGAGATTAGACCTATAGATCTGCCAGAAAAAATAGCATTACTGAAAAAGTTACAGATTAAAAAACTGTTAAGTGGTTGCCTTGTGACTAGATTACTAGTAAAAGTTAAGATTTTGGAAGCAGTTAGCAAGTTTTTGTAATGAAATTAAACTTAGTAAAAGAGTAATTACTTAATTACTAGCTTTCTAAGATTTGTGGGGAGGGAGAAAATGTCTGACAAGATGTCTATTCATCCTTGGTTCAAGAAGCTCTGCTTCTGCTGTGAAAGCTTCAGAAACTAGTTCACTTGTTTTGTTTACACATATATGCAAAACTGACAATTTGATTTTTGAACTAACAAACATGGGATTTTCTGTGTGTGCAAGGGATCCCGAGTGTAAAGCTTTTAGGTGAGCGACTTCAGGGGACACTGAGTTTGGCAAATAAGCCCACTCAGCCAAAACAAAAAGCATACCCCTGCTCTTGGGAGTTCTTTCTACTCATTCAACAAAGCCTGTAGCTTTTTCATTTAAGTAGTTCTGTAATTTCAGTCAGAATTTGATTTGTTCTGTCCAAAATTTGGGTTAAAAAGCAGGAAAGGAAATTGATCTTAAGATTTGTACATATAGTTTTTGCCCTTTAGCTAATAAGAAATATTGCAGTCCTTCAGGCCTCACAGTCTCTCAACAGATTGTTCACAGAAGCATGGAATTGTTTAGGTTGGAAAAGGCCTTAAAGATCATTTGAGTCCAACTGTTAACCCATAACTGCTGTGTTCATCACTAAACTGTGTCTGTGACTTGTATTGTGAGCCCCTTAGGCAATGAATTGTGCAATTGTGTGAACCACCCATTCCAGCTGGAAGCAGACTTTCTTACTTGTTCTTTCATAGTGAACATTGGAAATCCACTAAGCTCCAAATGGGCTTGATAGTTTTCTTCCCAGCTTTGTCCAGTCCATCTCAGTGCAAAGAAACATACAAGCAGTTTTGCAGTTGTATGTTAAACTACAGAGGAATTGTGCAGGCAGGTGTCTGTGATATAAGTGACCTGGCTTACCCTTCACTTCCCTAGAATGTTTGGAAGTGGAATAGTGAAATCTTACGTGGAGACCAGTGGCCATGCATCATGAATTGTGTCTGTGAAGCAACACCTTTTTTAGTTGTCTATAACCTCACTTCTTTACATGCTTCTTAATAGCTGACTGGTATGCTGGGCAGTTCATTTCTGGGCAATACAAAGCTGAAATGGATTACCCATTAACAGGTCAGAGCTTGTACCCACTGGGTCACTTAGACCTGTGAGTGCCACACAGGTCTTTCTTTAATAGAACTTGAGCAGCATTTCAAACACTTTGATATGCACTGGGGTGAACACATCAGTATCACTTTCTTCTGGTGTTAACAACGAGAATAATGAAATGAAACTTAATGAAAAAAGCTAATAACAACTTTCTGATATTTGTATATTAATTAAAGAGGCAGAAAGTAGTCTCAAATTGCATAGCTTTGTATGTATCTAAGGGAAAATATACACAGAAGTCTTAATTTCTTCTTAAAGAGGTAATGCTTCCAGCTGGTATTGTGGGTAGAAAACAATGTTGTGTCTCAATTTTGAGAGTACATGGTCATCCTTGGTCCTATAATTCATCATTGCAGCATTTCAACACCAGCTGTTTTCACGTGCATCTTTCCAGAGTTGATGTGTGCTTGTTTAACTGACAAGTAACTTCTGTCTCTCTTCAGTTGGTGAATACAAGTGAGAACTTGAGCAAGAGTCGCAAGATTCTACGCTCCATGTCTCGGAGGTGAGTGGTGGGACTGACAGCAGCATGGGGCATTGGTGCCTGCTGGATTTAGGGGAAAAAAATTATCAACTGGCACTGCAGGGAGGTTTTAGGGAATGTGTAAACAGAATGTGTGCCCACATGCTAATTTGTGTGTTTTCCTCTCTGGTAATTGCTTAATGGAGTACAGGCTGTTGAACAGCAGTGAATGTGTGCTGTTTGGTCGGGATGATATGGGGTCTTTAACCATTCAAACCGTGGTGAGGAAAGAAGCAAGTTACAGTGAATTGCTCATGGTCATGGTGCCTTCAGATGCCACTCATTCAGCTTGGGAAAAGCTGTGCCATAAATCACTGCAGCATTGGGTGAGTTAGATGCCTGATGCCACAGACAAATCTGTTTAGCCCACACCAGTGCCCTAAAGCAGTTAGTCCTAGGCTGGCCCATGAGACTCTCTGAGCTGGACCATGTACTATTTTGATGGCTAAAACTTTGGCTTCTTAAGTGGATTTGCAGTTTAGCTGTATTGTTTAATCAGCCTCAAAAACCCAGTTCAGAGATTGTATTCCCAGTAGGTACTCATTGCCCCACAACCTTTCCTTTATGCCCATTGCTAAAGGAAGTTGTGATAACTGTCTATTTTTCAGTAGTAAAAGTATTACTTTGAGATTTTAGTTTTCCTTCATCAACATAGTTCCAAGTAAAAGCACCAGAATGAGGGGTTTGTAGCAGTGATCTGTGGGACAGAGGAAGAGAACTGCTGCTGCTGAAATAGGAGATTTAAACAGGATTTCCAGGAAAACATGAGTAGTGAACTATTGAGTTTGGTCCTTTCTGCTTGTTAAGAGCTTTTTGAAAAGCACAGTGTAGGCTTTCCTGGGAAGGTAAGGTGGTGATCTGGATCTAGAATCTGCTTTCATTAACAAAGTGAAAAAAAAAACCTTGGATTTTTATTTTTTAACTCTAGAGTAACCACGAATAAGTTGTTGCTGTCAATTATCATCATCCTGGAACTGGCCATCCTAGGAGGTGTGGTCTACTTCAAATTCTTTCGCAAGAAATGAACCTTCATGACCAAGATGAGCTTTTCCACTGATGAGGAATAGGATGGGCTGTCTGCTCCCTTTGACTGTCTGAGGGTTGAACTGAGTCATGAGACAGCACATTCAACTGAAACTGTACTGACATTTGAAAGACAGAGAATGGGAGTAAAAAGAAACAGGCTTGAACTACTGGTAAGATTAATAAGAAGGTAATAAATATTTTATTGTCTCATTTTGTATATACTTAACTAAATGAATAAATCCTGGTGTGTAATAAAGTAGCCACTGATCAATGGAAAAGCTAGTTTATTTAAAAATTGAGAAGTTAACAGTATTTGCCAAGTGTTGACAATCTATCCACTCAAGTGCCTCAGCAGAGCTCTGTCGTGTCCAATATACCCAACACTTTGGGTTCTTAAATCCTCACTTGCTCTTCACTGTCAGATTCATCTCGAGAGCTGGGTGTTGGGAGTTCATCAAAAGCAATGTGTGCTCCTTCCCTTGTCTGCCCAAAGCACGTCGCTATCACATCCACCGCAAGGCGAGCAGTTGCTTTCACTGCCTCTTGAGAAGCTCCGAGCAGTGGATTGACTTCAACCATGTCTACAGCTGAAAGCATTCCTGTGAAAATGATTTGCAGCTTTGTTACTCTGACAAAGGGTACAGTCTTCTGCAAGGTTTTGTTCACAGCCTTTTATTCATTGTAGCAAGTCTGGTATTTGGGTTTGTGACCTACAGTACGCCTTAGACAAGTAAGATTGGCTCTCAAGTGAGGGATGAGGTTATTGTTCTCAGATGCAAATTTGTGTTTTTAATTTGGTTCTTTCTTACATCATCACTACCTCACTCATTCATGCTTTGTACGTTTGATGTTCCATACACATTTATGAGAGGAACTTTTTTTCTCCCAGTCCAAAAATGAGGGATTATAAAATAGTCTCATATTCTTTTGCCATCCTATTCATGAATCTATAGACTGTTGTCTGGTTGGGACTTTTTTAACCTACTTTTACTGCAAATAATATTGTTTAAACATATTAAATAAAAACTTGATGGTAATAAGATGAGAAGTCCTCATATATTGAGTCAACTGCAGTATATTTTATGAAGGCTTGATTTGTTAGTCTTGAATCCTAGAATGGAACTTCAAACTATTTGTTTGCACCCATTTTTGTATTCCAGATGCCCATTTTCACATCTCACCTCATGTGTTTAGGATTAGGGAACAGTATTACACATCTTTGACATTAGTTGTTAGCATACTGTGTATTTTATTTTCTTTTGCTAAGCTGAAGTTGTTGATGGTTAAGCTGCTTCCAACACCAAAGGAATTGCCCAACCACAGGACTTTTTTCCCTTACTGAAGGCTGAATTGACTTTGTGGGCACCTTTGCTTTGACTACACTTACTGTCTATGTGCACCAGAAAAGCATAACCAGTATGGGCTCAGGGTAGTTTGTCCTGTCCTTGCTTAGCCCCGTACTGCTGTCCAGCTCCTACCTGTGTTGTGTATTTCCTCTGTGATGTACATGCCTTCTCTGTAAGTTAATCCACCTAGAACAGGAGTCCCCGTTGCTGGAGCCAGTGATGGATCAAAAGCATCAATGTCAAAACTCAGGTGAATTGGTCTCTGTCTCCTGAGACAGAATAAAACAAGAAAATCAATTTTAGAGCCTTAAACTTTTTCTACGTGCATTTCTTACTGTCCAGGCTAATCAGCAAAGTAGCATCAAGCTCCTTGAACCATGTCTCGTATATATTAAAAAAGCATCTACTCAGTGAGGATTTGGTTGAAGATAAGTACTTTAGTTCAAACCATCTTGACTGGTATTTGTCATCGTGGTGGAATGATGTAGAGAAGTGTATGATACAATCCAGCCTTTTCTCCTTTTGTACAGAAAGCCAGGGTGAAGGCTGAAACACAGATGTGCATGGCAGCTAGGATGGAGGAAGCACCGAGCTCAAGGATTTCACTGACAGTTCATCAAGATGAGCATTTTTCAGGTCAATACTTAAAGGCTGTCTCCAAACCCTGCCATGTAGCCTAACTGCTGAAGTAGTAAAGGATAATCTCAAACCTAAAATGTTAGTTATTTACTATATCATCTGCCAGCTGATGACAGCTTAATAAACTGGACACTACTTGTAACTCACATGAGTTATTTAAGTGGCAGACTGCGTACTTCCAACTTACTGCAGATGGTCAGTAAGGAGAAGCATCTGGATTACCATCTTCTTTACTTGGCACAGCTGCAGCTAGGAAGGGTGAGCACACCTTTAGAAAACAGCAGCATGCAGCACAGGTTCTAACCTGTGGGAGAGGTTACCCTTTCTAACTGACCCTCTCCCAGCTCCTAGACTAGCATGATTTGCTCCCTGGCCTGGTTCCCCAAGCTTGAACAAGGGTCGCAAAGGTGTCAGTAGTGAACTGCAGTAAGGGAGTGGGTAAAGTGAACTTTACCAGCTGCACTGGCACTGGCAGCTGCCATCAGGACATTGTGTGTGAGCAGTCCAAGGAGGAAGCCATCAAATGCTTCCACTTCCATACCAACACAGCTCATTTCAAGTTACTGTCAAGCTGCTGTATTTTTAAAAGTATAATGTGAACCCTGCACTCTGAGTTGATTCAAACATCTTGTCAAACTGCAGAAAATGCAGAACCAAATAGTATAAAACAGAACCACAACTGTAGTGAGTCATGTAACCTGTCTCAGCCATCTGCCAAACACTGTGAAATGGTTCCAGTGCTGAGACTTTCCTATATACTGGACACTGTCACAGTTCTGTACAGCCACCTTACATCAAGTGACCTTCACTTAAATAACTTTCAGGAAAACAGATGTTCAACAAGAGTAGTTTAAATTAGATAATAGTTTGTTACCTGCCCATGAGTTGTTCAAAGGTTCTTTCCATAACTTTCTGAATTCCAATGCGATCAATATCCCTCATAGAAAAATACTGGATGTCAAAGTTCTTCAAAATATAGCTGTGAAAATAATTTTTTAAAAACAATCATTACTGGTTTAAGCTGAAATCTAGCAACCCTTGTGCACATGATTTCAAGCTCATTATTTCAGCCTTGACAAGAATCGTTTAATCTAAATCAACTTACTACTCAGCAGGATCCACATCCCTCAAACCAATGTACACAATATCAGATGCTGAAAGGCAGGGCTTTAGCCAGGAAAAGCCAGGAAGTTGTGGTACCTGCAAGCAGAGGTTTGGCATTTGGTCAGTTTAATGACAAACTTTACAAAATGCTATTTAATGCTTCCCTAAAAACTTTGTATTGATTTATAGCATCCTTTCTCTGTCTAAATAGAGAAGCTTCTGCACTTGAGGGTTTGGCTGATGTTATCACTTCTTACCTTCATGCCTATGTTCAACTCAGGTAAAGTGATATGACTTTATCTGAGTTGAATGTTAATGGATGAAGTTTTTAACTCTTCTATATTTTCCAGTTTGAAGACAAGGAGGACTAAAAAGCCCAAATCCACAAGCAATAGGTAATTTGCATCAGTGAGTGGAAGGAGGAATGCTAAAATAGATACCCAGATGTAGGTCACTTACACAGGGCACTTAATGGTGATGCTCTGTAACTTACCCAGGACATTATGCTTAGGTGGAAGAATGAAAACCAAGGCAGCTGTATCTTTTTAGGAGAACTACCAAAGTCATGCAGACTTAAAAAAGCAGTATTTAAAGATGGATAAATTCAAAGTGGGAAGTTGAAAAAAAGAAAAAAGAGGGGGGAAAAGCAGGGCAAGAAGTTGGGACTCCACAGTGGGCTACATCATGCTGGCTTTTGATGCAGATTTGAAGAGAGTAGGTCTAGGATAGCAACTGAAAGATTATGAGGTCATAATTTTCAGCTTTGGTAATTAAGTAGTCATGGTATGGAATTATAAAACCATTCAGTTAGTAATACCTACTAATTTTAAGAGTGACTTAAATTAACTCAAATTTCTCTTCTTCTCCCAGCTCTGAAAATGGCTACAGCCAACACAGCTGTCAAGCATCTAGAAGGTTTTGTTTCCCTCTTAGACTTCTCAATTACTAATTATATTCTAATTACAATATTGGATGTTTTTAAAGGTTAACACACCCATAGCTATATTTAATTACATTGGGTTAAATTAGCACAGATTATAAAAGTATTTGCTACTCTAGGACAATGACCTGAAACTTCTCCTGTCATAAATTAAGAAGAGGGATAAATCAATTGGAGACCACTAGGAAAAATAAATTTAGGTTTTAGAAATGAATTCTGCAAAATTAACCATCACCACATCATAAACTGAGCATAGTAATGATAATATTGTCAGATACTCTCTAGTAGTAATGATTCAGTAGATTTAATACTGCAATTTCAATTACACGTCTTTGTAAATAAATAAAATTGAATGTATTAACTGCCTTTGACAAGTTCTTTGCTTAGTTACAATGAAAAAGGAGTTGCTGGCATTTTCATGGGAAGGTATTAATAGCAGTTTGTGAGTTTGGATGGTTCCAGAAGCCCTCAAGCAGTCAGGAAAGGAAGATGATAATTTTTTTTGTCCCATTATCGACTCAACTGCTTTACTGGATGAGAGTAAGAGGGTGAGCCATATGCACTTCTGCACACAATGGTTCACTCCAGAGAGTCAGAGGGATATTAGCCAGACCAACCATTGTCAAAGGCACATTCTGCTACTGCTAAAGAGCTGTTTAAAAATCCATACTGTTGTAGAAGCCTCATGGTACCAGCAGGACTTGTGTTGGTTTTCCCCCCTCTAAACAGGAATACAGTAGGGTAAGAAAACCCCCCTGCATGAGTGCACATGCCTGTTTATGCACCTGCACAGCCAGGCCTTGTGAGAGCTGCTTCTGCACAGGCATCCACACTGCTGGAGCTGAGGTGGGCTTGTGACAAGGTCCCATAACCAGCACCATGCCTGAGCAGCTTGCCACTAAGCATAGCCTCATCTTACTCTTTCTTCACTACTGCTGCTCACAAGAAAGGCCTGCTCCCCCACTGACCCCAGAAAGCTTACTGGTATTCTTTTAGCATGTCAAAAAACCCCAATAATTGTAAAAAATTACTGCTTTTCTATGCTGCTCAAGAGCTGAAACCAGTATCTCCTCCTTCTTCAGCTATCACAGAACTTTAGTTTTGTTCTGTTCCCACCAAGCCAAAAACTGTTCATCCTAGGTGAGCTCTAAAATTCACAAAACTTTCTCTTCTTAGCTCCCTTGGGAAAGTGTGTACAGTTGTCAAAAAGAAAAAAAAATCACCCCCTTTAACTTATGGCAAAAAAAGTAGAAATACAATCACCTATTATATTAACCTTTTCATGTTCAGGGGTTGTTCCAGAAAGCCCCATTAGTTTTGCATTACTTTGGGAATTCCAACACATTTGTAGAGACCACATAAGAATGACTAGAAAGAGTAAAGTATGTAAAAGCACCAAATGATTCTATTGACTTGTGGATGGAGGTAGATTTAAACATGCTTGTTCTTGCTTGGAAAGGGCATACTTCCAGCAACACAGCACCCCAAATTTGTCAGACAGAAATTTAGCAGTAATAACTAGCAATGCAGAGTGCCAAAATAATGCAGTCAGGTTTTCTGCAGCTCCAGCATCCATGCTCAAGATGCAATTGCTGATTCTGCTCTCACTCTCCAGCCTAAGCTTCAGCAGAAGCAGATTGTTGTATCAAAGTTCCTACTGCAGAGACCTTGGCTGTTCACTGCACAGGTGCTGCAGGTCCCTGTTCAGGGTGACACAGCCCACAGCTAAGCCAGGCAGGGTACATAGGCCTTAGGTCAACCTACTGTTCAGCATCCTCACCTCAGCAAAAACGGACCACACACATTCCATGTGCCCCAGGAAAGAGCTCTTTTTGATAATTTGACCTCTTTCCAAGAAAAAGGCTCTCTCTTTAAAAGCTCACTGCAACCTGTTACAACTGTTCTGATTTGTAATATTTACAGTGGAGCCAATGCCAGAGCAGCCAGTTAGGAGAGATATTACAGGAACAGCCCCTGTCAGGCCCCAAGGTTGTCAAAACATGGAAGAGCCAAACTAAGCAGAAGCAGCATGCAAGGTATGCAGGAACCAGCTCTTCTGGAGGTGAGCTCAGCTGGGCTTTCACAGGCTGGGCTTGGGGGGAGGTTCCTGCTCAACTGGTAGCAGCGCTGCCATTGCCCAGCCTGGGCAACAACGCTGCTCCATGATGCAGGAGCAGCAGCACAGTCAGCTGCTCTGTGCAGCTCACTGTGCAGCCCACGAGGGTGCAAACACAAAGCTTTTTCTCATTTGTGTTTCTAAGTGTGTCTGTATCTGTGTTTACACGTTTGTGGCACTTGTATATATGAGTGCATGTATGTGCACATGTACACACACAGTAATACATATTTTTCCTTCTACTCTGATAGAAAAGATCTGCATTTGCAGCAGGTAGGAAAGGACCTCACATCAGCAATGATGCAATGCTCTGAGGTTGCCATGTGGGGTAACTACAATCAGGATACTCACTTTATCTTGAAGCTCCTTCAGGAGAAATGAGAGAGGTTGTCCATGGAGGCTTCCAGACTGAGTTGTGAGAGGCGTGTTGATATCAGCATGTGCATCCACCCAGATCACTCCAAGGTGTGGGCACTGCCGTGCATGGCCACTGACAGAACCAAGTGCCAAGCTGGAAGTACAGTAACAAAGTCTTTAGTCACCATTTCTCCTTCAGAACAACTACAAGGACAATGAGAAGTCTCTCAGCTTCACTCAGCCATTTCCACACATCAGACATCTGACAATAAAGGGAGCATCCCATACAAACTGCATGGCATGCCACTGCCCTGATTCCAGGAGGCCAAGTAACTCCACAGGGCTATAGTGACAGATAAGCCAGAGCTCTCTGCTGTCACCCTTCCCACACACTTGATCTTCACCTGCTCTAGATCCAAATACTCCAGAAAATCTAGCCTTTTTTTATTCTAGTCATGACACCTTCCACCACAATTCCTTCTTACATGCCCTACCATCTTCAACCAATTCTCAGACCAAAGGTAAGTGAAAAAGGGGAAAAGACCATGTTGTAAGATCTATTGCAAAATTGTCTGTGTGTAAGCATTACAAAGAGGTGATGGGCCAAAGAGACATGTCACTAAACACTGAGCATTAAAGAAACTGAGCAGTTCCTGTGAAGGAACCCGATGACACAAACTTTCCCAAAGGGAAAACCTCAGTTGTGTGTCTACACAACTGATCACAGACCAATCTGGAACGAAGCAGTGCTGTCTGAGAAGGTCAGGTTTTTGTAGCTGTCTTCTATGTTCCACCCTAAAAGCCCATCCCTACAGTATTGCCAAGAAATGACCCCCGAGTTGTTCCCCCAGTCCCCTTGTTTTTTAAATTAAATTCTTGCACTCCAAGTGTCAATGTGCAACATGAACCACTGATTGTTTTTAGGTCAGCTCACCTGTGATCACCTCCTAAAGTCACACATCTGTGTCCAGCAGCTACTGCTCTGCTCACTGCATCAGCCAGCATCTGGCTGGCCAGGCCCACCGACCGCGGGTATAAAACCAGGTTGTTGTACAGTTCATCGTTGGGAACTTGAGTGAAATTCAGATCTCCAAAGTCGTGCACTTGGCATCCTGGGAACACAGCAACAAAAGGAGAAAGTGACTTATTTAAATACCTCCCCAGGGAAATGCTCAAAATAAGGTGGGCAAGTATGGAAGGAAAAATGGGAAAGGAATGGATCCATTTGACTATTTGCATAGGATGCAACTGTCACAGCATTACAAATTAGAAAGTTTAAGACAACATTATCAGCTTAAGCTTAAGACAGCTTTAATTTAGCCATGAGCTATGCCAATCATAAAAAGTCACATAGAAAAAGTTTGGATTTTTAAAAAATTATTTCATGGTAAATTCTAACATGAAAAATTATAGTCTGCATTGCCATCTTCCTTCCCATTTAGATTGTATACAGCCTCAAATAAGCTCAATTGCTCAAAGATGCCGAGGACTACACATTTCACTAACTATAGCTACAGTTATTTTACATTTTCAAGGCCCCCAAAAATCCAGGCACAAAAGTGCCCAGTAACAAATAATATCATTTTCTTACAGTACTTCCAGGCAACTCCTGAGCTTTGTTAGGAGAACCTGTCCATTTTCTCAACACAAGATATTTTAGAAGGCATTTTAATTCTGGGACTTTGATCCCAAAACTCTTTGAGATCATTTCATTGCCAGTTACAGCTTGATTGGCCATTGAACCTGAGAACATTCTGGGTGTAAAGCTCAGCCTTTCCTCTCAGAGACTTGCAGTCTGAGACAGGCCTCTCACTGCAGGCTCTGATGAGGGCAGTAAAGGCCCCAAGGTATTTACAGCTATACCAACAGTGGCTTAATAAGACCACCCTGAATACCAGTCATGCCTGTCCCCTTTGCTCCTCAGAATCACTAGTCTGTTTGCAGTTCAAAGCATCCAGGCCAGAGCTTGACATTTTGCCTTTAGTCATCCTTTGCTTAATGGGGCAATTTGAAAAATTTAAGGCAAGTCAACAGGAAGAAACAGCCTACTTGGGGCTCTGGGTTCTTACTTAATTTCTAGTAAGCCATTAGTCTAATGTCTAGGAAACTGGCTCTGTGAATTTCCTTGGTGCACATGTACACACACATTGCATAAAAGCATAGTTGAGAAATACATTCTTTATACATTAAAAGGAATTTTGACTGGTGAAACAAATGAAGGAAAGTTATTGAGTCACTTGTGCAGATTTGGTGCTGGGAAATAGGCAAGCATACATTTTATAGCAGGGACATAGGTGGGCAGATGTTGGGGTATTTGCAAATGGACATGTCAGCTGAGCACAGCTGCTTGACAAGGGATTGGATAAATGTCCTAGCAACTCTGAGAAAACACATTCTCTGCAGTGACTTAAAGCAGTAAGCAGGACCATGACATACCACTCCAGCTTTTCAGAAGGCAACACAGGTACCCAACTGCTTTTTTTCCCCTCCAGTAGACAATACCTAATTACGCAGCAGGATGAAGGCTCTGGAATTTTGAGCCCATTTTGTTCAGATTTGAATGTGCTATCTGATCTCTGTGACCACTACATTTTCTATCCTCTGTTTATTCTGGTTCTGTGCAGAAGCAAAAAAAAGTTTTGAGTTCCAAGATGTTCAGTAAATCTTAAAAGTTTTGGGTTTTTATTTGTTTCATCCTGCAAGGCTACTTCTCCCACATATGCACACTGCAACACATTTCAGTATTTCAAAGTTTGATGAAAGTACTTGAGCATGCCTGGGAGACAAGCTTTGGAAGTAAGACTTCAATGGGTATCAAGATCTTTTGGAGACACTCTTGTACAAGGGAATAATGCCTTTGATCTAATACCTCTGACATCTCTGTGAAATAAATCTGCAGTTGGGAGCCATGTGCAGTGAGTTACACATTGCAGGACAACACATTACAATGTAATGGAAGAAAGGACTACAACTTAGGTTTTGTTCTCTCCTACAGGACATACAAGCACAAGGCAGAATTTTTACCCATTAAAGGAGGAAAAACAACTTCCTTTAATTCTATCACAAAGTTCCACCTTCAGACCAGTATAAAATGAAGATCCAGCCATGCCATCATTCCTTGCACTTGAAGGAATCAGTTAAAATTCTCCAGGTTATGCTCAAGGCAGGCCACACATGGCAGATTTGATCAAGTGTGTTTAGAGAAGTAGCAAGTGTTTAGTAATTTCTGCTTTACCCTGCCCACCTCCAAGTTCCCATTATAGGGCAAAAAGGCTTGGTTCAGCTTCTGAATAAAAAAAACCCATTTGTTTCTTAGAATTCTGCAGAATTCTGCAAACTTGTCCACTTTTTGAACACATGGTACCCATAATTCCCTCTAATTATTTTTATAGAAAAGCCTAATGTCTGTTAAAGATAATAGATGCCTTCATTGTTTGTTACCATCTTCTAAAGTTCAGATAGGGTTCGTGAACCTTGTAGCAGTTTCTTTTCTCAGCTTTGTGCATCCCTTGTCTCTAGGCCCACTGTTCCTATGTGCTTGCAGAGGACAGCTCAGGTTTCCCAGGGAGATAAGGAATGTTTTCAGCCAGCTATCCAAAGGCTATCTGATTAAGATACAGTTAATCTGAGAAGTACACACTAATCCAATACTCAAACATTAATATCTTCTCTTACTATTATTTCTTTTAAATGGTTCCTAGTGCTTTTAAAACTGGGATTAAATGACCTCAGGGCAAAGGGAAAGCTTAGGGAATAGATAGTGCACAGAGAAAGAAATTCACAGTACTTAGATATGCCATGTATCCCAAAGTGTGGGAAGTGTACGTGCATGTGTACACACAGTTTTTCAAATCACCAGATACTAGAGATGAAATCAACATGCACATTTGTCATAATGGTACTGAACAAAGAAAAACAGTTTAATACATCAATAACTAATTTGATAATTTGACATAGCTTCTATTTAGAATCAGGTCTAGCCAGGATTAAAGGTCTTTTAAATTGAAACATACCATAAGTACCATACAGCACTTAAGGAGTAAACAGCACAGACATTTTGCTAGTAACTGAAGAACATGAAATTAAATGTGATCAAAAGTCTTTTGTTCACACTTTCAAGCCCTAACAGAAATTACTTTCAAATGAAAAATATATTATGTTTGATACATTAGTTAATTATCAACAGTGCAGGAAATTTATAACCACCAAATACATACAAGTCAGCTCCACCAACACTGGCTCAAGCAGAGATCCCTTTTTGAAGTGAGGAAAACAAAAAAGCAATCCTGAGTAATCTGTTTCTGTTACAGACACTTGAAAGAGATACAAGGGAGATAAAGGTGTCAGTCTGAGCAGGAGCACACAGTATAGTTACATAACTAACACATGCATATGCACAACAGTCCTGTCAGAATGAACAGCCAGCGTGGAAAGGCAGCATCTACAGCTTAGGAGTGCAGTCCTCAGGGGTTCAGTGCTCCCCCTGTCAACAACAGAGGTTGCCTGGGGGCACATTTCAGCCAAAAAATTAATAAATTAGCTGGAAATAATCTGCACAGTAGATCATTCCCAGGTTAATTTCTTTTGACCAGAACAGGTTAGGGAAAGATCACACAGGCATTCAACCTGCAGACTAGGGGATTGACAGCTGTCATTTATCCAGTCTGCACAGCCAGAACCTTACTTGAAGAAATCCTCATATCTACTTAGGAGCCTTAGATTTAAATTTTTTTAAAAAATCTGAAACCCCGCCCCCCCCAAACAAACAAACAAAACCCCAAAAAAAAACAACCAAAAAAACCCCACCAACCACCAAATAAAGAAACCCCAAAAAATTAAGAATATACTTGAAAACAAAGTTCTCTGCATGCCTTTTCAAATAAGCTATTGATGTATCACTCATGCTCAACTCAGGGATGCTTATAACTGAGACATAAGATGTCTTTTAGCAAGCTGTATGACAAGTCTGAAGTTCACTTCCTATCATAAGCAAAATACAAACAGTAGTTAGCAGTTACTAAGTAATTTCCCTGCACAGATTTAGAGAATTTTCTTCTGTAAAAACAGGCAGCTCATGTCAGGTGGCACTTAATTGGAAAACATCTGGGCAGCAGCAGTGATAGCCTCCCCCACCATCCTCCTCTACTAGGAAATTGCACCAGCAACAGAAGCAGCAAACTGATAGTAGAGGATTCAGCTTTCCAAACCCAGGCTGTTTGCTGACATTGCCCCATGGCACATTCACATCATAAATATAACAGCTCTGCAAGGCAGCAAATGGGAATTGGAACAAAAGCACAAGGAACATGGGATAGAACTGATCTCCCAACACTTCTGGTTTACACTGGGTATTTGTGAACTGGACATTAAAAAAAAAAATCCTAAATTAATGGGAAAAGTAAATCCTCTTCTGGGTGAACTACTGTCAAAGGAATCTGGAAATCCTACATTTACTAGACCTTCTTTCATAGTATGTTATATAAAGCTGCTCATGTGAAAGCATCATCACTCCTGCAAACTGTTTTCTCAGATTATAGCACCATTTACTAAATCACCACAAGCACAGAAAGGCTTTTTAAGATGCAATGACAATTATGAACAACGTTTATAAGCAAACTTAACATTTTACTTCCCATGAATGAAACTAAGTTACCATCCTTCTTTTCAGTATAAACCCACTGGCTTACGGTGGGGACTTTGTAATCCTTTCTCAGAGACACTGTCAAAATGTTTCACAACAGTAAACAAATGATTCCATTCATTATGAGCTGTGCATTCTGAAGCTTTTTTTTTTTTTTTAAGGCAGTTTTAACCCTCCAGAATTATCCAGGATGTGTATGTGTTACAACTACACAAACAAAGTGCACACTTTCATTTTACATGAAGAGGAACTTGGGCTAGCAAGGTTCCCTCTGCAAAAGACAGACTTCAGCAGCCTAATTTAATCATAACCCTCTTGCTAGGAAGTTTGTTACACAGCATCTACTTCTCTTTAAACTGGATAGGTATCTGCTGGAAGAAATCTACTGGATACATAGTTGATGGCTCAATAGATACCTGTCAGCTCTAAAATTTCACTTCCTAAAAGCAAGTTCTTGTCTGAGCAATTCCCATCCTTTTATTTGAAAGTTTGAAAGGTCTGGTTTAAGGCAAAGTTTCTGTAGCTGTACATATTTAAAAAGTTTCTGTAGCTGTATATATTTAAACAATAAGCAAACCCAATTCCAACTGCTCCCCCAAGTTTGTAGTCAAGATGCCCCTTGCATAAAGTGAGCCAAAAAATATTTTTCCAACCCCAAATTGAGCGGCCATCCCATTTCTCTTTGAAAACTGCTTATAACTTTAACCTCTTATGAAATTGAGTGCACTTGACCTTAAGAGGTCTTCAAAAACGTCAGTCTGAGGTGTTGGGAAACGTTTGTGCTGTGGCTTGCATCAGAGAGAAGAGTGTAGCTATTGCATCTGCCACACCACCACCAAACCCTGCACACGTTCTAATCCCCTTCAAAGAAGCTTAACCCAGACACAGTTCCTGATAACAAGAACACAATGGGGCGTTTACAGCCATGAGGATCACAATGCCCAGAGCTTGCCTCAACAACAAGCACCTTGTGCACTCGATTGTTACAGAAGTCAGCAGTTACTCATTCCTTAACCCAGGCAGGTAACACTGGCGAGGAAGGGAGAGCAGAATATATTAGAGATTACTGAAATTTTCTTCCTCCCTCTTAACCAGCTGGGAGAAACTAACATCTGACCACTTTGCTTCTTCATATACAAATGAAAAATCTGGTGAGTTGTTGGCCTGTGGGTTGATTTGGGGTTTTTTTTTGTATTTAACTTCAGTGTTTCATTCCCTGCTTTTCAGCAGGTGGTGTTATAATAGAAATTTCCACCTTTCATCCAAAAACAGTCCTCCATACCATATTCACATAAGCATACACCGGCCATAGGTCTTGTCTCTCAGTCTTGTGAGTCCACAACAAGACATGGGATTAAAGTTTCAAATGAGAAAGCAGTAGTAGATCATGTGTACTGTAAAGCAGATCAAAACCCAACTCATTACCTAATTTTCCCTCTGTCATCTCCCTTAGTGCCTCCCCCTCCCCCTAGTAACTCCACTCCTTTAACAGAATTCATAGTAAAAAATTAAACCAGGATGTGATCTGAACATACTCCAATCCAGAAAGAATTATATAGGTGCAGAAATTCAGGTAAGTCATGTATTAAAAATTAATTTTATAATATGAACATATCTAGGATGAAGGGTATCAATATAAATAAAAAAAAATACAAAACCCCCAAGGGCTCTGTTCATTGGTCCTTGACTCTAGTCTCCCTTTATTTAAAGATTAGGAAGAAATAATCAATTCAGGTTTTCCTGATCTTCACCAGCATAGCTTTATTTTTAAAGGTATTTAAACTAAACTGACACACAGAACAATTACAGTTAAAGCACCAAGTGACATTTACCCCAAATTCACAAAGATTCTTTTAAAGCCAATTTCATAGAGTGCAACCTCGAGTATGCACCAGCCAAATGGGAGAGGGAAAAACAAACATCAAATCGATGGCTGACACAAAGCTTTTCATTCCCAAGCAGACTGTGTGCTCCATCAGCATGGGGAAAGGGAAGAGAATATAGGAACCAAGTGACTGCAAAGACTGCTCTGACTATTTTCAGTGTTGGCATTTTTCTCCTGACTTCCAAGGCTACCTGTAATCATGCAAATATTGAAGGTACAACATTCAAAAGGATAAACTGCAACTGCTGAGCGCACATGTGCACCCCAGGGGAGCTTAGCCTCCCCTGCTCAAGGCAAGACAGGTCTGTTGGGAAGAAGCAACCTAAAAACAGCCTCAGTGGAGCTCTCCTCCAAAACCCCAGTAGGGCTCCTTCTGCCTGCCAGGTGATCAGAGCCAGTTTCTGGCTGCCTTCCCTCACAGAGTGGAGCAGCACCTGCCCTCGGTGCATTCTGACATCTGGCACAATTTCAAAGTCTCATTGCAAATGCCAGTTACAATCAGCCCCTTTGGCTGTGCTTTGATTTTTGACAAACCACTGGTCTTTGAAGGTAACCAATCATGGCTAATCTGCATTTGAGAGGTAAACAAGAATAGCAGTGTCTCATGGATCTTTATCTCTGTATAAATAAAAAAAGGTAATTAAGTCTAGTTCCAGAAATAAACTGCAGTACTACATAAGTATATTGTACTGATATTATTAAACAGAAGTGTTTGGGCATGCTTGTGTCTAAGGGAAAGAAAAGAGGACTGCCATTTACCCATTTTGTTTCAGGGAAAAAGCAGGGGAGAGGGTGTTCCTGGATTAAAAAAACGCATTCCTATTTCTGCTTTGTAGGGAAGAAGAATTAGCTGTTAGTCTGACCTCTTTATGCTATATCCAAACTGATTTTCATTCCTGAGGATGTTCCTAGTAAATGAATACTTAGCTTTGATAGTACCAGCACCAGATGTGATCAGAAATAAAAAGACATGAACAGTAGCATTTCTTACCTCAACAATGCAGAGATCTAACTAAACAACACACTGCTTAAATGCCAGCAGTGATTTAGAATTTTGCCTGTCTCCCACTTCATCAAAAGCAGAAAACAAAAAAAGCCAGATCTTGATGTTATCTATACAACAAATTTAGACTTTATTGGAATTCTAGAGATTAGAGATATTTGACTGGCTCTATTAATGTCTTTACAAGTTTAAAATACTGAGTTTTGAAGAGAAACAACTGAGGTAAAAGCTAGTGCAAAACAAAGCTAGAATCTAATCCAAGAATTCAAGAATCCATTCCTGACAGATCTTTCTAACATGTAAATCCAATCTCAGTTCAAATACAGGGCAAGCAGAGTGGTACAGTTTATCAAATTCTTCAGGGATACAGGCAACTCTTTAAACACATTTACTGGATGGACTGAACATTATTTTCCCAACAATGCAGCTGTAACTCTTGCCAGTCCAAATGTGCTGAATCCCAGCATCTATACTTATTTACACATAATTGGTGCATAACTAAAAAACTCTTTATCTTCCTTCTAAACTCTTACTGAAGAAGATTTAGGTGGACAAAGAGGAGATACGTAGAAGCAGCTGCCTCATGATTAATTAGGACTGATACTACCCATATGAGCTATCTTGGTGAAGAAGCAAAGTTGAATTGCTATTTCTGGCAGCAGATGTCAAAAGGAGTCCAATGGTTTTGGGCAAGGGAGTAGTGTAACTCCAGAGACACGGGGATTAACAGCTCCACTCCTCTTTTAGAGGAGGTTACTCCTTTCTGAGTCACTACACTGGCTTCATGACACCTATAACTGAAGAATTTTTTTCCAGTCAAACAGAAGAATGGTGATATGATGCTCATTCTCTCTGACAAGTATAGTTCCACTCTGTGTGCGAGCCACATGTCTCTGCAGTTCACCAACTTGTCAAGCCAGCAACTCAGATCCAAACTTTGCTAATCAATTCTACAGTAACCCAAATCCTAGCCTGACTAAGCTCAGCAACCCAGCTGCATGCAGTTCTAAATAAAGAAAAAAATTTAATTCAGCAATCAACAACAGTCAACATACAAGAATGAATACTTGGGAAGAAATCTTACACTAAAGTTGTTCCCATGCCAGCAGCAGCACAGATGCTCTAAGTCACCTCAAAGGCTACAGTAAGACACAGTAGCTATCTATTAAATATAAAACTGAGTAAAGCCTTTCTCTCCTCGAGTAAGAGGACTAGGCAAAACTCTGGATTGAAGTTTGATCAGATTCTCTGCCTAATCTGCAGCAAAAAGGAGAGACCCAAGAAATTCTCACTTTAAAAGACTTCATACTTTGCATCTTCAGTAGCTTATGCATCTGCCAGCTATCTTCCCCACTCCTTGCCAACAGAAGTCCAAAAGCCTCCACATATTGCACCCATTTCTGTTTCCTGTTAGAGCAATACACAGCCCTACATGCTTTGCACCCTTTTCTCCCCCACGCCAAGGAGTTGTGGGTCTCTGTTTTCACATGGCACATTTATTTCTTTGGCAAGATGTCCTTTAGGTGATAATATTTTAGTTTCCCTTAGGAGAAGAAGCAAAGCCAAAAGACAAACATCACCAAGGTGAATAAAAATCCCCACAGGCAGAGTAAATTATACTTTAATTTACTCCTGCTAGAATTGCACACCCGCTGCTTTTGGCTTAGGCAATGGACTCCTGCTACAGTAACTCTTCCTGAGTACACCTTGAGCTACCAACAGGTAACTGTTCTCTCTGCTTCTGACAAGGGGATAAAAGTCAAATTGGTGGCTCAGATTCATCTCTGACAGTCTGGTATGGGCTAGCAACAACATCTGCCTCTGTGCTGCCTCCTCTGATTTCAGCCCAAGCATAAACAAGCAGTTCACGGGCAGCCATTACTAGAGGAGACCAAGAAGTTACTATACCATGTAGGTATGGTCACAGAATCTTTCAAGGGAGGGATCACCCCCAAAAAATAGAAATTGGAATAGCAGCTCAGAACACTGCAATAGGACTATGAAAGAACAGAAATTAGGATAGGGTCAAAGGAACAATAAAATTCCCCCCCAATACACCAGCCAGTGAACGCAAAGTGGAAAAACATGCAAAAAGTGGAAACAAAAGTTTAGTGCTCTCACTCCTTCTGATATGGCTGGAGCACTATCAACAGAAGTCATTAAATAAGGCAGACAAACATGTGAAGAGCCATGTGGCTGCTTCATATTCAAAGTAACAAACAAATATAGTATATGCATCTTACTACCCAAATACTATCTTTTGGAGAACCCTCCAGAGCACCTTCATTTTATACAGGTCAAGTTGAACTTGAATTACAAATGGAAAATGAATAAATCAAAACTTTAAATAAATAAACTTTAAAATTTCAGGCAAACAGAAGAGTCTGATCACCAGAAATCTCTTCCACTTGGAAGACAGCAAGGGCAATTTTCAGAGTTATTGTTAATGCAGAGGAATACTGCTTCTTTCCTCCATCTGTACTTCTTTACATGGCCCAGAATCCAGCCTCACTCTTGTACTGGGAAGTATCATTCCATATTTCATACCTGAAATCAAACTTGTAGTGACAAGGAAAATCAAGTTTATAGCATTCTTTCATATCCAAGCAGGGAATGGGGGCATGTAACAAACACTTTCCATATGCACCCACATGCACAGACTCTGTGGTCACAAATGCTTCAGAACTAGCCAGTACAGATTAAGAAGCCCTGTATCTTAGACAAATGTTATTTCTTTTTAAAGGAGAAACCTGGTCTGCTGCAGTGTAATTTGCCTGTTCCTGGAAAACAATCACGAATCCATGAGAACTATTAAACCTTACAATAAAACAGATAAATAGAATATCCAAATTAATAATTAGAATCATACTGTGGCCTTCTTAAAAGTGTGAGCAGAAAATTCATAGTGTTAGGAAGACAAAGAAAGCAGCTAAAGCTTTACTGCCACTTCAGCATACCACAGGACTCCAAGTAATGGCACTATTACAATAGCACTGCAAAGCTATCCTGGCATTCCAGGGAAGAAAAATAAGCAGCCCACACATAAAAAGAATCATGTGTTAAGTTTCCATGAACAACAAATGTGTACAATACAAAAGGGTCCATGGCAGCATCCTCCTCCATCTAGCACCCTCCCCTCAAACAAATTGTGTTTGCACTGTAAACCCCCACTCTGTGCATGCTGGTGACTGTCATCATTTCAGGATGGGCCCTCACAGCAGAACCTGTTCTTAAAAGGGCTGCACAGATTTAAGCAGCAATAGACATCAACACCACCTCAAAAAACAAACCAACCCCTCCCCAGTGGAAGAACATGCCAGCAATAGGAAATTGCAACTGCAGAGGGAAGAAATCTCAGAGCCTCTAAAAATTGTAAGGGAACAGCAAGAAAATATCTCCATGTGCATAACTGATTGATGAGTAAACAACCTATAAGAAACTAAGCAGTGAAAGTATTTTTTGAATTTAGTTTAGCTTGCTTCATTTCTATCCCCATAACATTTGATACTGGAATCTAGAAAGGGCTTGAATTTCCCTTTCTACCTTCTACAAGCTCCTATTGAAGTGAGCTTGTGTCAGGCAAATGAGAGAGCTTTTTCTTCTACTTTTTAATTTTGTTGGGTTTTGTGGGTTTGGGGTTTTCCTCAAAGAATTATTACAAAGTGGGAACACCAGCTCTGAACCACTTGAAAGTGAACTCCAAGCCTTCCAGTAAAAAATTCTGTTATTAATACAAAATAATCTGCTGCCTACAGTCTTATTTAGAAGAACAACCTCCTTTCAAACCTAGCAATTTGTTCGTTTCAAATAAACTTTAGGCTCAATAACTATTCCAGCACAAAGAACCTCTTTTAGATGCCCTCTTCCACATTTGCTGAGATTATAGATCATGCTCACTAGAATTCAAGTATTGCCAAGGACAGCAAGTGTCTGTACTTTGCACAAAACTAGAGAGAAAGAGAGTATCTACTCATTTGGCTGCCAACTGGGACTTTTCAGCTTGTGAAGCATAAGATATGCAGGATAACCCTACAGCGCTGCACAGAACAATTGCTTCTGTTTTGAAGAGTTCTTACAATTCAGAATAAAATTGCTAGAGGGTTATTAGAAAATTATCTCTGTATGCATCTAACCTCCACTGACACTAACCACCCAGGGAGCAGATATTGGTTCTTTCTGTGGTCCAGCCCTGCAATCCATCCCCATCACACTGTTTTCAGTAACACTTTTTAGATTAAAGATTCTCCAAGATACAGTTCATCTTTACAAGTTTCTATCCCTCATGTCCTGTTTCTAATAACTGTGGTACAGCTTTCTGCAGGTCTCAGCTTGTAGAAGTAATAGATGTGAGAAGCTGAATCACAATTAAGTGCATGGGTTTGCTTGCACAAAAATACCAGAAACAGCCCATTCACGGGGTGGTATTAGCAAGCGTTTTCAAAGACTTCAGAAAAGACCTAATAGATAAAACTGAGCACTTCTCCAGAAAATTTTGAATTTCATCACCTGGAAGCATACGAATCTTTTAGGAACAAACTGGTAACGAACACAGAAGGAGGGAAAAAAAAAAAAAGGCAAAGCCCACACTACGAGATAACCCGAGGATCACAGTTACTTGTCCGGCTGCCCCGAGCGCCCGCAGCGATTCAAACGGCGTCTCGCGTCCCCGGCTCTGCTGGAGTCAGCACGGGAGCAGCACACGCTCCATGTGCCGCTGCGGCGCTCGCGGTGCCAGCGCAGGCGGCGCGGGGCGCGTCCCGCTGCTCTGAGCGGCCGGAGCGCATCGCGGCCGGGGAGCCGGGACCACCGGCCGCTCTTTGTTCCGCGACCCCCACAGGGCCCGCTGCGGCTCCTCCCGGTGCGGAATGCGACAAGCCTCTCCCGCCCGACACCGCCGCAAGGCTACGAGCATCGCCGGCGCCGGGGCACAGTGTGTTCCGTGAGTCACTGGAGGCAGGACCCGTCTCCCCCCGCCCGCAGCGAGCGGCTGAGTCACGCTGTCCCGAGAGGGGAGGGGGGCGATGCGGACAGCCCCGCAGCCCCCGCCGCCGCTCCCGCCCTGCCCGCCGCGCTGTGCTCACCGAGCCCGGCCAGCCGCTCCACCAGCCCCGCGGCGCGCAGGGTAGCGGGGCCATGGTCCACTCCCCGCCGTTTCTGCGAGACAAANCCCCGCCGTTTCTGCGAGACAAAGAGAGGGGGAACGCGTCAGACAGCGCTGCCCGCAGCCAGGTACGCAAGCCCCGCCGGGGACGGGGAGCCGGGCGACCGCGGCACCCGGCGCCCCCCGCGACGCCCACCTGGCCCCTGGAGAGCGGGGNCGCCCCCCCGGGGTTTTTCCACTGCGGGCGCCTCGGGCCGCCGCCGCTGCGGGACGGCTGCCGGGCCCCCGTGGGGCCGCCGCCCCTTCACGGCCTCCCCCCGCAGCCCTCGCAGGCCGAGGGCAGCCGCTGTCGCACCCGCCCCGCCGGGAGCACAGACGGGGCCTCGGAGAACAAGCAGCACCTCAGCCGGGCTCCCTGGCTGGCCGCACGGAGCTCCGAGAGGCTCTGTGCAGGAACGCTGCTCCGTGCCTTCACTGGAGAAAAACGAGTGACGCTCATCGCCTGATGCCCTTGATAAAGCATCGAAGGGCCACCTCTCCAGCACCTGCCTCGAATATTGATCTCGGAGCATCGTGGCCTGAGACGATTCTCAGGTGTCCAGCTGTTCCTATTCGATGCACATTTGAAGGATGATTAATAAATTATTTAAAAACAATTGAAAGTCCCCACCTTTCCCCGCTGTGACAAGGCAACAGGACTCCCACTGTCGAATGTGCAGTCTTTATGTACAAGCTTGAAAGAAGGGATGACAGGGCACAAACATGGTTAAACATGCCAGTGACACACACACAAAAATCCAAGCATACTTTTGCTTTTTTCTCCTAAGATTTCCAAGTTCTCCTGCTGTCTCTGTATCTCAGTAACTCCCCCATGTCTTGTTGTGAATGTGAATTGTTGTTAACACTCCTCCAGGAGCTCACGTTTCTTTTCTATCCTGTTTACTGACCTTGCTGTTCACAGTGCTTTTACCTCTTCTACCCCCTACTCTGATTTTTCTTTCCCCTTCTTCCTGTCCCTACCTCTGAAGCTGTCATACCAGCTGTCATAACTCCTGCTTATTTACTTCAGTCCTTCTCACCTGCCATTTCAAACCTTTCTTCCCTCTTTTAAAAGCCTATTCTCAATTTATTGGGTTTTTTCCACTTCCACTTTCACTTCATCGATGAACTTCTTTCACCCTCTTTTGAACTTCAGTATTTTCTCCTCCATTTCTGCAGTTCATTGTCTGCTTTTACTTTTTTCCCCTGCAGGCCAGCTCACCTTTCCTCTTGAGAGCTCCAGCCCATCCCTCCACCTGTTCTCTTGGTGTCACAGTGAGATCCTGGATGTACTGCACAAGACTTCCCACGGATGGCAGCCATCAACCACTCCTCCAGGCAAAGACCTCGGCAGTGATTCTCTGATGCCCCTTGATTTTTCATATCCCTTAAGACTCCTTTCCTGGCCCTGTGAGAACAAGTTAACAGGTTTTTTTATATGTATAGTATCCACCCAAGAGCTCTGAAGGTACCATGAATGAAGCAAATTGCTCATTCATGGCACACACAATTAAAGCTAACACTCACTCAAAAACTGTGAGAGAAGAGAAAAAATAAAAAGGCCAGAGGAATCAGGATGGCAGTTTGGAAGTCACAGAGCTGTAGTTCTATATTACTGCCACATAAGTTACATGAAGTAATAACTGAAATGCATTAAAGGGAACCCAATACAAAGACTTATTAAGTCTCTGTATGCAAAGCCAAGTCTTGGATTTATCATGTATTTAGATGGCAAGGGACCAGAAAACTCTGCTTTAAACCTTGGGGGGAAAAAATCAAAAGAGCTTGTAGCTAAGCATGGTACAGACAAGAAAATACATTTATGTAGTCGCAAATGGTAAAGACAAAGGGGTGAAAGAGAACCTTCTGGAGAAAAGGTTGCATGAAGAACTCATAGAAACCTTCCAGTATCTGAAGGGGGCCTTCTGGGAAGCCAGAGAGGGACTTTTTCATCAGGAATTGTAGTGATAGGACAAGGAATAATGGAAAGAGGGGAAATTTATGTTAGATATTAGAATTTTTTTCCTTTGAGGGTGGTGAGACACTGGACCAGGTTGCCCAGGGAGGTTGTGAATGCCCCAACCCTGGCAGTGTCCAAAGCAAGGTTGGACAAGGCCTTGAGCAACCTGGTCTAGTGTGAGGTGTCCCTTTCCAAGGCGGGTGGTGTAGAACTAGATGAACTTTAAGGTTCATTCCAGCCCCTAAACATTCTATGGTTCCATGAAAACCCCTGTCTCTTCATCACTGCAAGAGACACGCGCAGCACCACTAAACCCTGTGCCCTTTAAAACTCATACTCCATAAACAGAGGAAGCAAGCAATGAATTACCAACACGTGCGAACCGCAGAAAGTGCTGATGTCATCGGGATTACGGACAGATACCTGGCGAGGTACAACCAAGCGAGACCACCCGGAGGCCGCACCACCCCGCGGCCAGAGCGGGCGCCGGCACTGCCCGGCAGGCGGCCCGGAGAGAGCGAGCGGAGCCGGCAGAGCCTCCCCTCGGCTCAGGCTCCTCCCGCGGGAGGCCGGGCGGGCTGGGCCCCGCCTGCCCGGCATGGCGGAGGAGCGGCGGTTCCGCTCGGCCTCCGGGGTGCCGAT
>VZSE01011734.1:212450-595071 GCA_013398275.1 Promerops cafer | reverse complement strand
TCGGGCCCCTCCGCGGCTCGGGCCCGGCGCCGGCTGCGCCCCTCAGCCCGTGTCCCGCTGTCGCACCGGGGCGCCCAGGGGAGTCCCGCGGGCTGGGTGGCCGCGCGTGTCCCCGGAGCAGCCTTGCCTAGCGGCGCCCGGGACATGGAGGGCGGCCGGAGCCCGTGGGAAGGCGCTCAGCGCCACTCCGGGACATCCCCCGCGCCCCGGGCACGCCGAGCTGATGGGTGTGTGGTGGCAAAGGGAGAGCTGTGCCAGCCTGAAGGCCGCGGGCTGCCACCTGCTTGTCCCGGTGGCTTCTCGGGTGCCTCTGTTGGTTTGTAGCCTCTTGAGGGTAGATGTATGTCCGTGTGATGAGTGATGCCTGGAACATGCTTGTGAGTCCAAATAACACGTGCTCACTTGGAGAGATGAGTTGTGAGAATCTGGAATTAAGGAGGAATTTAAGAAGGTGAATGATTTTTAATCCCCAAAAGAAATTTTTCTGAGTGACTAAGAGAGCACTGCACCATGAATGTCATCACTTTTCACAGCTGAGGCAGAAAGATTTCAAAAGCTGCTGATTTCTAAATGGATGCTTTTGGATTTATCAAAAACTGGACCCAGACCAGTTAAGTCCAGGCTGAATTCAGCAGCTTGACCAAAGAAGCTGGTCCCTGTGACCCATGCTTTGATGTTGCAACATTAATTTTTTTCAGTAATCTTCCCTAAGAAATGAAGATAGAGATTGCTTTATAAGTCAGTTGTCAGGAGTCAGAAAGGAACAGATGATTCAGTTTCATTTTTTAGTTTGAGTTTCATTTTTTACGAAAGCATGCACCTCAGTCAGTGGTTACCACCCAGTGCTCTCCTGCTTTACACATGCTCTTGCAGCCTGCATGCAATTGACTGCAATACTTCCTTTTGCCAGGAAATCAGGTGTAAAGGTATCTCTTTTTGGGGATTTCAGTGTCTGTACTTCATGACTGTTTTTTTTCCCCTGTGATAACAAACTTTCGGAGAAGTCCTGTGTAATTCTGAAAGCATGGCTTCTTTAGCTCACATGCTGGTACAGGCCCAGCTTGAGTGCTAGGGCTGTGCAGTTCTGGTTCTTTAGGAAGTGTCAGTTATAACTCTCATTCATGGGTAGGTGGCCTGGAGTTGTCTAAACCATCCCAGAAACAAGTTGTAGGTTGTGGACCTTTAGAATTTATTACCAGGTCTTCAGATGACTTACTGGTGACTATAGTGTCATCAGTTATATATTAAAATGTAACAGCAATCCCAAGATTGCAGCATGCAAAAGATATTGATCCATAAACAAAGTACAGGATAAAGCAAATTTTCCTTGGATTGGTATTTAAGGCAAGAAGAGGGTGAGGTTTGAACAAGTTTAGACTGGCAGTTCATAATAAGAAAACCACTGGGGCAGTGTTTATCCTGAAGGAGGGTTCCTCCGCCCTGAGAATCCACCCTTGCTTCTTGTAAACATTTCACAACACATTTTTGTCAATGACATCATCTTTATAAGTTCTTATAATACACTCTCATTGATACAATTGGCTTGTTTGGGTTGAGATTTCTGCATTGAACTTGGAAGGGAATAGAATTTTCTTGCAGTTTTCAGTTTCAGTTCCCAATTCTTTTTTAGTGCATACTGCAAAGACTGATTTAAACCTCATTACATATATATCAACCAGCCAGGTGAATAAAAGGCCTCTACCTAAGTAAAAATGCTTTGCACCTGTAGCTTTAATATACAATTTACTGTGCCATTTTACTTTCTCTAAAGCTGTGTTAAAGTAATTGTAAGACCAGAGCTCTGCCTTTTCTTGGCTTGTGTTACAGAACAGCATGGTGCTCTCTGCTGCCATCTTCATCACACTGATTGGCCTGATCATATACCTGCACTTCGTGAAGATTGACCAGGAATCCCTGCTGGTCATCGGCTCACTTGGCATTCAGGTGACTTCATCCTACGCCTCAGGGAAAGAGAGCACAACCTTCATTGAGATGGGTCAAGTGAAGGATGTGGTTATCAATGAAGCCATCCATATGGTAATCATACAAAGTCTGTCTTCTTGTGTCTGGGCATGCTCCCATTCAGTGTATTTTCATGAGCATGATTTATCAGAGCAATTAAACACAGCACTATCCATAGCTTTACTGACGTCAGGAGCTTTATTTCAGAGTTCTCTTCTTATTCTGTCATCTCTCTCCTTTAATGGAGAACTCAAACCAAACAAATAACCTCAAAAAGCCAAGTCCCTTGGATAATGCTACTGACATTGAGCTGGTGGGTTTAGTTTTTTGTGTTATGCTGTTCTTAAAAATCCTGATGCCCAACTCCATATGTAGTCAAGATGGAGAAGCTAAGACAACACAAACGATGGTTTTTCCTATTGCTGGGATTTTCTGCAAAGCTCCTGTAGAAAAGCAGACCTTACCCTTCCAGCCTGTGTGTGTTCTTTTCAGGTTAAAGACTTAATAGAAAAAAACAGGCAAAATTATTTCTTTATTGAGTGAAAGTTATTGATACAAATTGGTAGACTTGACTGTGACCTGGCAGGATTTGCCTTAAGCCCAGTGAGTTGAAACAGATCCTATTTCTGTGCTAACTCCAGGCAATTTGGTAGCATTTTTATACTCCAGTGATTTTTGTCTGTTTGTCTTGTAGCAAAAAGTTATCTACTACCTGTGTATCCTTCTCCAGGACCCTGAAGATCCTCAGGGAGTATCTGAGGTTGTGCCACTCTTTCAGGTGGGTCTGACTGAATGGTGGAGAAATCCAGATTGTGGTCTCTGTGTGTGCACCAGTTGTCTGAGCATATTTTTATTCCACTACAGGTAGCTGATGACAGTTGCCTTTCCTGGCTGGGCTGTCAGGGTGGGTGGCATTTGAAGTCTTACAGAACTACATACTAGGGATGGTTTTTTTAATTTGCTCTCCATTCAAACAACAGGGAGTTGTGTCAGACTGAACCCAGCCAGGAGTTTGCATGAACTAAAAGTCTTTGGCTCACATAGACTGCTTTCTGTGCAGTCCTGTGCTCAGGGTTACCACCATAACTCTGGCACTGTGCTGCAGTTGATTTTTCTCTCAACTTTCTGTACCAAAAGTTCTCATAAATCCTTCTTGGCATTGGAGCGACTTCCCCTGCCTGACCTGCTGACAAAGATCACGGTACAAGCCATGACCAATTTGTTTAATGTATTATAACTTGTTTGTGTTGCCCTTACCTCGTCTCCCCTCTCTCTTCTCTTGCTAACATGTTCTGACTGTTCATAATCCCATTTTTGGAATGGATTTGCTTTGTGTGTGTTCACAATGATGCCCTTATCCTTGAGGGGTGGTAGTAAGCAGTACAGAGGTACCTCACTTCTTAGACTGCTGAGCTGTAGAGCCCTCTGTGTCCATAATTCACCTGCTGCTGGTGACTGTTTTGTAATCTGTGTACAGTTGTACAGTTTGTGACTGGATACAGTCAGTCTTCAGCTAAATACTTAGGAGTATAAATAGACTATTCCATTTATACTTGCTGCTAACTCAGTCCCACAATTGTAAAGATGTTTAGTAACAGTAATATAAATCAGATATTTCTCATGTAAACAAGGGAAAAAGTAGATTTGCTGGAAATCAACAACTGCTAAATTCCAGATAGCTGCATTCAAGTACGTGATTTTAGTTAGATATGCTCCTTTCCTTGTTCAAAAGGTCTGCCTGGCATCTGTATTGTTTCTCTTTTCTTTTTTTTTTTTTTTCTTTTTTTCTTTTTTAAACCTTTCAACTCTTAACAGTTTTATTTTCATGAAAATACCTTAGTACTGGTAGAGTTGACTCCAGCAGCAAAGGAGGTACGGAACTCTTCCATTTTGAAATTCAGTACCTGTCTGTAATTATTTTAACATGCAAGTTAGTATGTTAGTTTTGAAGGAGCAATGATTAGTAACTTTATTGTGTCTCCTTCACTGGGTTTCTCTAAGTTATGTCAGCCTTCAAAAATACAATTTCCTGTGTCACTCAGCCCAGGAGTCCTACTGCGCTGAATTGACCTTTTGTTCTCTTAAGCAACTCTTGCAAGGAGGCATTTGATGGACTTTACACAGTAATGCTGTTTGGGGAGCTCAAAAGTTACAGGATCATGGGGACTGTGGGACCATGAAACTTCCACTTCCTTGCTGGTTTTAATCTGGTCCAGATTAGAATTGATGAAAATTCATTGTACTTTGACCACTGTTTGCTGTTTGGGTAAAATTAATTGGTGTTTCAGTTCAGAGCCTGATTCTCTGTTGTTTGACTTCTAGAGCTCCAAACCACGACTGGACTGCTTGATAGAAGTGTACAAAAGTTGTCAAGAGATCCTGGAGCAGAGGAAGACAGCTCCACAATCAAGTGAAATAAAATAGCTGAAAAAAAAGGCAACAAACTTTCAGCAGGACTCAGAGGGACACATGGAAAAGCAAGCAAAACTGCCCCATGAGCAGAACTTTTTAGGCTCAGACAGAAAAGGTTTTTTTCTTGCCTCTCCAGAGAAGAATTATGGGGAAATAGGGCAAATGGAGGCAAGAAAATGCATCAATTTTTTACTCTTTCATGCATCTGAAAATTATGCTAAAATTATAAGATAACCTTGGCTGGACTGCAGTAAGTATGCATTCTTTGGAACTTTTGTTTGAAAAACACACTTTAAATACCAAAGCTGATGTGTGGGCTCAGATAGTAACTTCCTGATCACAGGAGAATTTCAGAAGGACAAAACCAGAAAATCAAACTGTTGCATTCAGTTATGTTTAGTGAAATAAACATGAGATCTGAAGACTGACCTCTTCAGGGATCTGCTTGAAAGAATCCCATGGGATGGGGTCCCTAGAGGGAAGAGGGATCCAGAAAGCGGATTGATAGTCAAGGATCATTTCTTCTGAGATCAAAACCAGTCCATCCCAATGAGCAGGAAGTCAAGTAGAAATGCCAGGAAGCCTGCATGGATGAGCAAGCTGCTCCTGGCCACGCTTGAACACAAAAAGGAAGTATACAGAAGGTGGAATTAGGGGCAGGTAATTTGGGAGGAATGTAGTAACACTGTTTGAGATGTAGTTAGAAAAGCTAAAGCCCAGCTGGAGATGAATCAGTTGAAGGATGTCAAAGACAACAAGAATGGTTTCAGTAAGTGCTTAACTATCTAAAGGAGCACAGAAAATGTGAACCCTTGCTGAAAGGGGCAGGGCCTGTTGACACAGGACACAGAAAAGATGTGGCATTTAAAGGGCCACATCAGTAACTGAGAATATGAGGCACATGTGTTGTTGAAAATGATGGTAATGACAATGTGAATAAAGTTTTATTGATCTGTGCTCTTGGCAGTAACTTAAGATTGGGAAATTCTTCTTTGTTGATAAGCTAAAAGTTACTGTAACATTTGACTGGTATTTTTCTGTCTATATTCCACAACTCCTTAGTAATATAAATGAGGTGACTGAAGTGTCAAAACAAGAGCTAAACCCACAAGTTGGTAGGAGCCTGGATTCATGCTTATTTTACATACAATGCTGTATTGTAATCTGTAAATGAACACTTGGCACCATACCATCATGCAATAAGGTAGAGATAAGGGGATTTGTGGGTCTTTTTCCACAGTGCCACAAAGTTTGAAAGACAGAGGTTAGCTTATGTCACAGGAAGAATTCTGTTTGTCCAAGTGAAAGGCAGCAGGTTGGGGATGTGCCACTGCCTTTCGTGTCAGAAAAGAAAAGATGTCTCAACTGAATGGACAGAGTCATGGGCTCAAGAGTTGATGGGAATGCTGACTATGCTGTAAAAATCCCATTAATTCCTCAGAATGTGCAATGAAGAAATTACCAAGAAGCTGTGTCACAGCAGGAAGTCTGAAAGATTGTTGTAGCAACCTTTTGAAGGAGTGTGCCCGTGTGTAGTCATCCACTTAAGCTAAGATCAGCAGAGAGAAACAAGAATCAGTCTAGGGCAGGTTTGTACCAGCTATGGTTTGTGCCTGGATACCAAACACAATCTATGTTCATTTTTGTTTACATCAAGAATATTTTGGCTTTTAAAATAGTTTATTTCATTCTGAGAATAATACACACTTTATTCATGGTTATTAATTCACGAGCTGCATTTTATTAAGAACAAACAGAAATCTCACAGTATCTTCCAGACAGCCTTTTACTTACACACAGCAGTTAGGAACACAAAGGCTTTTGTCATCTCATTCTATGCTGCATTAACAGTCATTGCCAAAAGCATTGATTAAAATAAAAAATTATTTTCTCTACCAAAGAGTCATACAAAGTAGGTATCTAAACAGAGTGGGGTGTTTGAAGACAGGTAAGCTATAAATAGGAGGGGTATGTGCATCCATCAGAGTGGGGTGGTCCCTGAAACACTCAAGTATTGGTGAATATTTCTAAGAAATAAGGAAGAAAGTTTTGTGTATCATGCTTCTCAATTTAAAGTGCAGTTGTGGCAAAAAATAATTAATTTCAGGAGAGCTGTTTATTTAACATCTCTGCTTCCTGTTTGCCCTGGTACAAGTCTCCTCAAGTCTCTGAGGACACGAGTGTTAGCACTGTGAGGAAATAAAGCCTTTGAACTGGAGACTTCTATGCCTTGAGCATCCCCAGCACTGATGACGAACAGGCTCCAGCCTATTCTGAAGCAGCTTTGTTACTGGTGGGATACCAGAAGCAAACTGTCAAACAGACCTTCAGATACAGGAGAAATTGTTAGGCACAGGCCATAGAGTGAGGAGGAGTAACATTTCGTGTATTCTAATTGACACAGCTGTACTAGGATAATTGTGAGAGAGAGGGGAAATACAAACTACTGTCAGGACATACAGAGACTGGAAAGTATCTAAGGGAAAACAAAAATTACTAAATACCACCTTAAAGTTTTTTTTTGGCTCAGAAAGCTTCTACCCTTTTCTGTACTTTCAAGGGATGGTCTTTAAATTCATAACAAGTGGGTACATTACAGTATGTGCAAATCAGGTCACTGTTCATACAATCTTTTCCTGTCTTAGGTCTGCCATACTGTTTCTATAACTCACCATAGGATGGTGTGGGGTTGGGTTTGTTTTGTTTGTTTGGGTTTTTTTTGGTTTTTATTACAAAGATGCTGATGAGGGATTGCTTAGAACAATTTTTGTCTGCCCCCTGCTCTTCTCTTTTAGTTTGTGGCTTTGCACCCATCATAAGCATGAAAAAAAAACCTTGATGTATCAGCTCCCCTGTGTGCATTAGCTGGATGTGTCAAGGCTGGTGGCAGATACTAGGTAGTAAAAACACTGGTATGGTTTGTTTATTTATTTGCAAATAACTGGTTTGCTATTACTGACTTCTGTCGAGTGGTTGGATTCACACTGTTTGAATTTGGGATAGCTGCCCATGAATGCATAATTATTATGAAGTTGGACATGGTACTTTTCAAAGTGCAGTTATTCTTCCTTAGCTTTTTTAGAATGCTTATCAAAATAGCTGAACTTAAATAGATGTAGATTTTTTATGAAGAATTGCTTGAAGAATTTTTCTTTTATTTGTTTAAAATTCAATAATCTTCTCATAATGAAGTCCCTTTGAAAGAGATCAAAAGAATCAAACCTACCAACATTCTTTAGGAAAGTCAGAAGAACATGAGTACACATTTGATGACTACCTCCTCCTTGCTTATGGTACATGAGGGAAGCAGGAGTTTGAAAGAAGCAGCTTCTGTCAAGTCAGAAGGGCAGAGCTTGTCTGAGAAGATCTGTCCTAGCTGCTGAAAGACAGAAGTACAAAATTTGCTTGCCTTGTCTTCTTTTTTCTGAGGAAGAAACTTGTGCAGTTCCAAACACATCTACAACAGTGGTTATCAGAAGTCTTTGAAAGTGCTTGTCTGGCAGTGGGGCATGTGACACGCTGAGCCCTGCCTTGCAGCAGCAATCTTATGTTCATCTATTGCATAGAGCAGCGTCAGCTTCCGAAATGCATGGGAGCTGTAGGTGCCAGGGCATTCTCTGACACTGTTCCAGTCCCTGTTGTTCTGAGTGCTCAACATGCAAAGACCCTAGGCTTCCACCTTTATGTAAAGTTTTAAAATACTCTAAAGTACTGCTGAACTCTAATTCTATACTCACTATTTCAGGTCTGAAATCACCTTTGTCCTGCATCAGAATTATTATTGTGAGTTTAATTCCTCTTCCTTCTCAGCAATGTCCTTCTTTCATGTCTGAGTGAGGACACAAAAGTTTATGTCTTTTGAAAGCTGAAAATGGGAGGGATCAAAGAAAATGTATGTACTTGTAAAGCAAGGCAGTACAGTAGGAGATGGAAGAATGAGTGCAGATGTAATGACTGGAGCACTGTGCAGGCAAATGACCTGAGGAATGGTATTCTGGATGGAATGTTTCACAGAAAGGAAACTCCTGCACAGTCCCCCAAATCAACTTTTTTTTTTTTAAGAGAAAGTATACTGCCTCTACCTCTAAGGAACTTTGTCTATTATTATGGAAAAAGAATCAGAGCCTGCATGAATCTGTGGTATATAATCAACAAAATCAGCTCATGTGGAACAAGCCCTTAGAGCAGGGTGGGCCCCTTTGTGCTTCGGGGCACAGAAGGAAAAAAGCACCTATTTTCAGTCTCCCAGGGCTTCTTAGCAGGTGTTTTGCTTCGTGAGGGCTGTGTGGAAGACAGCAGTGAAGGAGTCGAGCGATAGTTAATGTAGCTGGCAATCAGAAGTGTTGCTTCAACAATCTGGGGGAAAGAAAATTATTAATTTTAGGTCAATTAGAGGTAAGAAAGCCCTTTGATTTTTAGAATCTATTGACCATATAGCTTTCGTAAATTACTTTCTCCCATGGAATTGTTCAGTTTTAAAATGAAGCTCTGTCTTTAAGAGTTAGGTAGAATAAGTCTCTTGTTGAAAGGTTCCAGCTTACAAAGGATTTGTTGAATATATATAGCTAGTGCAGCGGCCACAAGTACCAGTCCCCAGGGCTTGTAGAAAACAGCCAGCCCTGATGCTGCCTGCTGGAAAGAAACTCACTTTTCATTTGTAATTACCTTTGGAATTGCCATTGTGAAGAGGAGTTTTTCAGTGCTATTTTTTCCAGAACTTCTTTCTTTCATTTGACTGACGACAAGCATGAAGTCATCTCGACAGCCTCCAAAGGTCAGCACAGAGGAGTATGAATAAGAGACCTTCAAATGCTGCAGACAGAGAGTTTGAAAAAGTCATAGTTCTGTAGAAAACTCCAAACGTCTACCTTAAACTAATATATTAGTTTATATTGCTACTTCCAGCAAGAACACCAGCTCTCCAGCAGTGAAGGGCAGTAGATGGCTCTATAGGTAAGAGCTGACAGAGAAAGCTCAAGTGAGAAATGCATTTCTAGTTGGAGTGTTCAAAAATAACCCTGACTTCCCTCATCTCTGACTTTTACAAACTAACTTCTGGATCCATTTGAAGTTAAAGACGAACTGTTAGTGACTTGCACTGGACTCAGGGGAATGTCTTTCTGTGCTAGGTAAGGTATTCCTCTTAAACAGTGTTCCTCAACATACCATTGTGTTATAATCCAGTATGCTGATACCATCTTCATTCACAGCTATCCAGACAGGACAGTCTTCCAATGAGGAAGGCAAAATAGGCTAGAGAGAAAGAAAATTATTGATTCAGGTATTTCTTGATGACCACAGAATGATGTTTCTGATATAAATGTTGAGATTTAAGGATAAAGTGAAGATGCGAAAAAATCCTAAAGGCTTACTGGTGTGACCCGGTTTGATTTTTAAGACAGCTTTCCCCAAAATTTGGAATAACATTTTCAGATTTACATATACTTTTTGGAGTAGTGGCACAAGAGATACAAGGATAACAAAGCATTTGAAATTAATTAGATGCCATAAGTGTGGTTAAAATTGAAGGAAATGGTAGGACAGAGCAACAGCATAGCAACTCTGCTCAGCACATGTGTTTATACTGCTCGTATCTGTCAGCAAGGCAGTGAAATCTGCTGGTTTCTATACCAGTGCACCCAGTACCATCACATCAATGCCATTTTGTTTCTTACAGAATCTTACAGCAAATGTGCATCAATTGTCTGTTGAAGGTGACTTGTTACGGCTAATGACGTAAAATCTTTCCTGGGATCTGCTATTACATGGCTAATGCTATAGGCTTTGCTGTTTAACTGCTGAAGAGTTATAAAATATGTTAATCATCAGGAATACCAACATTATTTCACCTGTGGGTGGACCTATTCTATATTCTGATTCTTCAGTATACTCAATTACATATTCTGTCAGTAACCTCAAATAGCAGTAACCTCTTCTGACAGAAACCTCTTTTAGTCCTGAAGGTGGAAATAACTGTCTTTTGAAAACTTCTTGTATATTTATTCAAGAGGTCCCTTTCATCTTTAGACTTTTTTTCTGTAACCAGAGCAGCTTTGACTTCAAAACAAGAGACATGTAACCATGAAGATCATCTCCCTCAGGCTTTCAACAGCAGAAATTTCTGCTGGGATGGGGAAGATGGTTAATGCCAAAACAAGATTTCTTAGACAGCCATTATGTGCTAGGAAATTAGTTCAGGCACGAGCAACAGGTACAGAGCTCTAGCCTGGAGTGGGGTGGTTGTTTGCTCTCCCACTGATGCCTGTGGGCTGGTAGCTTACCCAATGTGTACTTTCATTTTTGTTTCTGCAACAGGCATTAGCAGTGCTTGCCTCTCTCATTTGGCAAGGAAAGCATCCAGTTCTGTGTCAAGCAGAGAACAGGACTGAAGTACCCATTCTCCTTATAGCTGGCATCAGCTGCCACGTGTGACTTAGGGGGGACTCTTCCCTTCCTCCCCCACCGTGGTATGTAAATGTTATTTTTTAAACTACCATTGCAGCCCTGATGTCCAGGAAAATTCCTGCCTGAAAAAGCTTTGGCAAGGCTTGTAAGGACAGGTAGTACTCTATCATGATCAACTGACAGAGCCAGGGAACCTTCAGTATTTATTTACCGAACACTAGCAACCCCTAGTGGTTAGAATATACTTGTCTTCCTTCTTTTCCAACCTATATGGTGCCAGGGCTGCTCGTTCAGAACAGTTGTTCAATTTTTTCCCTTTCTGAAGTAGAACCATTTTCAACCTGTGTTACCAGAGACTGTAGGTATGTCTCTGCTCACATAATTCACTCTTGAAAACAGAAAAAAGTGTGCTCCAGTTACCTTAGCAGCAAATATTTTGGTTCCAAAGAGAGGCCATTTCCGAGCCACCGTCAAATAAATTCGAATGCATTCTGGTGGAGAGCATCCCTGCAGCACCATCCACTTTGTCGCCAGCCTGTCTGTCAGCTGCCTTTAGGAATCCAAGACACAACACAGTATTATTTACCAATGTCTTCCAAGGAATGATGCGTAGAATTAGAACAGTTAATAAATGTACCTCTTTGCTCCAAAAGGGTTATTCTACACAGCACTTACAGACAGGGCTGTTAGCACTATCAGTTCTACAACCTGAATTTATTTTAGCTTCTCTCTACTTCCACATACTTTCTCACCTTACTCATACCTTGCCTGTACTATGCTCTATATGGAGTGGCAATATATATTAACTCGCTCTTGATTTGGCTCGTTAGGGATGGTTTGGCAGCTACCTTGCTACGTGCAGATGGAATTTGCTTCCAAAAGGAGGTAACTGTGTTGGTTCCACCACTGCATCCCTAAGTGGCTTAGGATCTGTAGGAAGACCATTCTCTCACTTTAAATCAGATAGATCTGAGATCTGTGGCAACATCTGAATTTTGTACTTGAGCTCTCTGCATTGTGTGTGAGAATTTCTAAGTCAGAACATCAAAAAACCCTGCCAAAATATGTCCTATCGGAATTACTGCATGGCCTGAAACAACCCATATGAGCTGGCTTTATGGCTCATTGAAAATGTTAGGCATCTGGATTCAATTGACACTTGGGGGAAGTGTAAAACAAAAACTCAGAATTTTTCTTACGCTTGGGTTAGTTTGTTGAAACTGAGATGCCTAATTTGGAAGTGAAAGGCCTAAACTTCTTGTCTATAGCAAAACTAGTTGGTGATTTGGCTCTTTTTATACTGCTTTTTCTTCTAATGGAACCTTTTCCTGACACTTTTTTTTGTTTGAGTTTGGCAAGTAAAAGCTGATGTCAGTGCAAAGTACTGAAGAACCAACAGCTTACCTAAGCTGTTCAGGAGTAATGTTTTGCTTGTAGCGTTTGGGGTAGTATTTGTCTAAAACCTGGTGGAGAAGATGCTGCATTTTCAATTGTGATGTTCCCCCAGGACTTGAAGATCCTGGTCGATCCAAATCCCCATATTCCACCTAAGACAACATTATAATTTATATGGCAACAGAACTACGAGGTTTTTGATGCAGTAGAACATTCCATGAATTCCCATACTGATAACTACTGTGTTTATTAGTCATGCAAAAAGACAGGCTGGGGAATGTTGTCTACAGCATTAACCATGTAAATGTATACAAAAGAGCAGCCACTGAGGACACGACTGCCCAAGGAATTATCTACTGATCTAAGAGCATGGAACATGATCTTAGCCAGGTATTTGTTGTGAGGAGACACATCCGTATAAACTGCCAGGCTTTGGGGATTTATTTTCAGTGGGCCAATTAAAACAACAGCATATTTGTAAATAGTTTGGACCATGTCCCCAGCTTCTTCACCTCAGTTTACGCTGCTTTAACAAATACAACACTCAATTTCAGGTCAGTAAAAAAAACTATTACACTGCTTATCGTGCCCACAACCCACAATGTGTGTTTTATGTGGTAAAATACTAAATGCAAGCCTGGAGACCTAATGGAGGATCTCAGAAGATGCTCTTCCTGAGTAAGAGGGTATTGGCAGAGCAAGAGGGGAAGTTTTTACTATTAATGGAATTATAGTGGTGGTACTAGGTAATTGGAGCAGGACTGGTGACAGTCCAGCCTCACTCTGTTTTATCCAATATTTTTCTTGAGAAGGAAAGGAGAGGCACAGCTAGAGCAAATTTCCCTACAGCAAAAGGTGTTCTAACATATGTTAGAACTATAATGTATTTGTCATGGTACAGCTGACGGTGTGTTTGTTTGATACATCACACTGTATGTTTGATGCGTTTCTGATGTAAAAGGGAGCTGCTTAGTCAAACAGGCTGAAGGAGGACAAAAGAGAGGATTTCTGCCATACTCACCTGAGCCATTAGAGCCACCATTTCCAGAGCTAATTCCTTATTAACAGGAAACCTTCCATTGGCTATTTCATTGCTCACTTGGAAGGCCAGTAGCAACCGCTCCCGGTCTGTCTCACCTTTGGCCTGGCTCCGAAAATATAGTCTAAAAAGTAGAGAGGATTGTGAAGGTAAAAATATACTGTGAACTGAAAGTACAGCTGGGAACTTGAATCAAGGTGAGGCAAAACAAAAGTGTATTTTGTTTTGGTTTTTTTTTCATTGAGGGTGTACCAGACAGATTTGGAAGCTGAGGTGCTTCCCTTATGAACAAGATTTGAGCAAGGAGGCTCAAAACATGCTTACTAGCTTTGGAAGCTATTTGAATTCTGTAAGCCAACCACTTCTAGACAGTGAACACAGCTAAATCAGTGTCCATTCATCCCAATCAAGCACAGACAGGCAATATTTAAATTATGGCCTTCTCTGTTCATCACAGAAAAGAGAACCACCTCTGCTCTACATGTATAAGCTTCTACAAGGCAGCCTTGTAGACTTGCCAGCTTGGATTTGACCACTCACACTGAAAACTTATTAAATAAAAAAATGCTTCAGTTTGCTTCAGCAGGAAATAGGAGACCCAGTTAGCAGACTTTGTTTAAGGAAACATGCTGGTAAATCAAAGCATCCCATTGTTTTTTATTCCATTCACACTTGGAATTTTTTTGATGTGGTGTAGCAAGTTTACTAGCTGGGTTTGAAGACACCAGCTTGGGGAATGCTTCCCAGAACCATTCCTCATACTTACAGTCCACAGCAACTAATCCACATATTAATTTCAAGCTTATCTATGGCTATAAATTCCACAATTTCACTACATGAGATATTCATTCCAGTGGATCAGTTTCTTTATTTTTATGTCACTTTGAGATTAACTACACTATTAGGACCATATTGACCTTACAAATGTCCTGTCAGAGTCCTTGGTGTTAGAACAGTCCAGCCTTGGAAAGACCTTATCAAAACATCCTTGCTGTCTAGCCTATGCACATTCCAGCCCAACAAAATAATACTGCAAGGTTTCACTCCTGAAATAAATACAGCCTTCTGGGTCAAAAGCAATAACTTCTGCTTTCACCTCTATTATACCAACTAACAAAGTTGACAGAAATTTGTTTCCACCATTACAGTCAACAAAAGCTTCATATGTTCAATACTGAACTCTCTGTTCAGTTTTGGGGCAGCCTTTGTTTTGCCTGCAAAGAGAATTCATTCCTTGCTCTCATACAGCTCTTGATTTACTGTAATTCAGAATTCCTATCTGTATTATAAGTGATTAACTCATTCCAATTTTTGATTTAGATCTTTGTCTTGTACTTCCCTTCTCTACCATCTTTCATCATCTAACTTTTAAACTTTCTTTATAAAGTTTGGGCACTGCCACTACATATCTCTTCTACAGCTCATATGATTTAGAGCATTGTTCTTGTATCTTTTGCATCTTTGTGATTGTTCACTTAATTGCAAGTTTCAGCATACTTGTTTTCACTAGTGATTTTTCCTCTAGGTCTCTCTTCCTCTCACTTAACACACATTCTTCAATTATGTTTTAAGATCTAGGCAAATGAAATTGTGCCAAGGATGCCTTATTGTCCTACAGCTACTTGTTAACTCATTTTAAGTCTATTCTGCTATTGCAAAGTGGTTTGAGTTTTACCTCTAGGCCCTATGCTTTTGTAAATGTAAGACAAAACCCATCACATTTCCTGTAGGATTTAACTGCATCTTAGGTAAAACTGTTTTGGCACCAATACTGTAAATTACTGATCATCTACACAGATATATGCAGTCTAGAATGTTTAATTAACAGCAGTAGCAAGGCCACCCAACAGAGAACAGTACCTGTTCTTATAGGTCAGCTTTACAATTCTTGTGCCACCTTCATATTTCCCCGGATGCAATTCTTTTAAGGCTTGTTCCCATTTAGAAATGACATCGCAGATCTTTAAAAAATATCAAGGAGAGAGGAGACACAAACTTAGGTGAAATATATAGCCAAGGCTTGAGGGGAAGTAAGTGAATAAAATACTGTCAAACACAGAAGACAAAGAAACAGACTGGATCAGCATAAACACAGCTCAAAGTGCTAAAACACATCCTTTTTCTATTGCACAGTATGTAAAAATTAAAGCATTCCAACTGAAAACTCCAGCTCTAACCTGCAGGGGGACACATGAATTCTGGTCTGGTAGTAACTCTCGTGGCTGTGTCTACATTAGCAAGTAGCAAAGCTCAGGAGGAACAGATCTGCACAGAGAAACACCCATTCCTAAGCCTCCATGCCCACACTAGCAGTCCAACCGAGTGACCTGAAAACCCACTACTATGTTGGATGACATCTTCCAGTCCATGTTTCATGTAAAAAGAATCAATTTCATGCTCTCAGGTTACTCCTTAATGTGAGTCAAAGCATGGTTAATAGGAATGATTGGTAGGTTTACTTCAAAAGTGCCCTCCTGAGCCAAACTGAAGCACTAACATCCTCTCAACAGCAGCAGAATGTGCATGGCTACACCAAACCCTTGGATGTGTATGTCCAAATTTTGGGAATGTTTGGTCCTAGATTCCAGCTTTGTAACTCAGACATTTTTCATAATAAAACATGGTTTTTGGTTTTTTTGTCATTGTTGTTCCATTCAGCTTCTCCTGGTTATTCTAGTCCTTTTAAAAGTGGTCTAATGAAGGCTTCTACTTCTCTTTTGATGGCATCTCAATGAAAGGAATGTGAACATAAGAAGCCACATGAAATACATAATCAGATCTCTAAACCTCTCTTAAGCTACTGAGATTTACTGGTTATTATTTACTTGCCAAGGCAAAGTGATGCCTTTGATTGTCTCAAGCTCTTTTATTTATTCTGATACCTCATCTCTGCAGATGGTCCAATTACCAGCAAAGCTCCAGATTACCTGATCTGTATCAGGCCATGAAAACAAACCATATATTTTGGCACTCTCTGTGGTAGTTTTCTTTCAAACCATCTATTTCAAAGTTATTGGTATCTTCTCTTTCTGTTGCTTAATGTAACATTTTATACTGTGTAAAATTGGTTCTTTAAGTTCCCTACAGGTATCAGGACCTCATCAAAGTTGCCACTACAACTATTCCTCCATTAATGCTGTATGACAAATCATTCTCACGGATTTGTACCAAAATCTGATGGGTCTTGTTCATGGCAGCCAGCCTGCTCAATTAAGGCAGTCATTCAGCTGCAGCATGGGTAAAAATCTCCATATGAAAGGATCAGGTGCTAACACTTCAGCTGCTTTCTTTTTCCCTTGACCTGAGGCACTTCACTCTTTCTTAAAGTGGAGCCATACTCAGTAGAGCTTTCTCCCCTAAGTATGCTTATCAACAATGAAAGGCTGAGTTATCTGGAGATAGCAAGGAGATACTTCATAATCCAACAGACGGAATTTATAGACATGCCAAAAGACTCACAGCCTAACATAAATGTCTCAATTAGGAGTGTCACATTTGATGTCAGTTGGGATATCTGATCATGCTGGCTAGCTCAGTCATGTTTCAATTTTGTAGTCAAGACAAATTAAACTTTAATATGTGCTAAAATCTGAGTTAGACTTTTTAAAAATTGACCAATTTATCACCTACTAAAATAGATCTTTCTATTAAGAACTATATCAGATTAGGCTAGCTAAATACAGAATCATAGAATCATTTAGTTTGAAAAAGACATTTAAGATCAGCAAGCCTAGTCATCAAACCAGCACTGCCAAGTCTACCACTAAACCATGTCCCCAAGTGAGACATCTACAGATCTTTTAAATACCTCCAGGGGCAGTAACTCCACTACTTCCCTGGGCAGCCTGTTCCAATACTTGAGAAACTCTTTCAGTGAAGTAATTTTGCCTAATAGGCAATCTAAACCTCCCCTGGAGCAACTCTGGGCTGCTTCCTCTTGCCCTGTCGTTTGTTATCTGGGAGAAGAAACCAACCCCCACCTGGCTACAGCCTCATTTCAGGCAGTTGTAAAGAGCAATAGGGTCACCTGAGCATCCTTTTCTCCAGGCTAAAGAACCTCAGCTCCTTCAGCTGCTCCTCATCAGACTTACTCCCCAGACCTTCACCAGCTTTGCTGCCCTTCTCTGGACCCACTCCACCACCTCAATGTCTTTCTTATTGTGAGAGGCCCAAAACCAGCGCTGAGTACAGGGAGGCAGTCACTTCCCTGCTCCTGCTGGCCACACTATTGCTGATACAGGCCAGGATGTCATTGGCTTTCTTGGCCACTTGGGTACACTGCTGGCTTATGTTCAGATGGCTGTTGACCAAGACCCTCAGGTCCTTTTCCTCTGAGCAGATTTCCAGCCACTCTTCCCCCAGCCTGTAGGGCTGCATGGAGTTGTTGTGACCTACGTGCAGGAATTAGTATCTCATCTGTGAATATTAATCCAGACAGACAATATCCAAGCTTATTTGATCTTAATTCATTAAGAAAGATTTAACCATTTAGCAGTCCTTCAAAGATGTATACTAAAGGTAGCAGAGGAGAAAAATAAATACCTTCATATTGCCAGGCAAACAATGTTCCAAATTCCTGCCAGAAGGATCATCTGTGAACAGAGAAAATCCCATATGGGATGGCTTCCTCATTCCTGTTTCCTGGTTCAGTCTCTGGATGAATTCATCAACGGTTGAGGAACCATCAAAACCTACAACCTGCAATGAAAGAGGACTTAACTGAGGATACAAGAATTGTGACCATTGATGGGTATCACAACTAATGAAGGTGGTTCCCTATGGATTAGCATCTCAGGATTAACTGCAGCTCCAGTGACAACACTTGTGTAATGTCTCCCTTCATATCACATTCTTTCCCATATTGAGACACTTCCAACATATCTCCCTTTTTCTCAGCTACCTTTTCTTCCTAAGGTCTGTAGAGCTAGGGATGAATTCCTTTCACTTTCTTGGGAAACTGGCTAAAACAGTAAGGAGGAGGAGCAGTGTTTATCTCCCAATATATGTATTGGGAGATATGTATAAATACCATGGTGCCACCCACCCACATGAAGGAGGCAGGTTATGGTGCAGTCCTCCAGCGCCCAGAAGAAAGGCAGCTGTGGTGGCTCACCTGGTACGTTCCATTCATGAAGTGCACTGGGATGCTGAAGGGGAGGGAGTGGTGGTAGGGATTTCTCAGCAGGATGGACACGATCTCCATCCGGGAGGGCTTGGCTTCCCGCTCCCCAGCCTGCACGGTGCGGTCTGCTGATCTCTGGCAGTAGATGGCATACTTGCCTATCTCACTCCTAGGCAGAGAGGGGGAGAGAACCACAAACGTGCTCCAAGTGCCATGTCCTCTGCAATTTCACATGCCATGACAACGCATTCCTCCCTCAGGCTTTTGCTCAAGAAAAGATATGTCTCTATGCAGATACACTGCTCACCTCAACAGACTAACAGCTCAAATGAAAAGCTTTAACACAAACTTGAGCTCCAAGGACCTGGAACCAGACAATGGACTGCCTTTGGAAACACACGAGTATTCCTGCTTCTATGTGGACTGGACACATACCCTCTTCTGTACCCTGTTGCCATCATAGTATCTGCCAAGTCAAGATCAATTCACCCTCAAACTTGCTGTCATGCCAGTGGAATTTAGTTACTATTGTGTCAAGTCCTGATAAACATTGAGTTGTATAATCCTATAAGACTAATGCATTACAAGCTGTGTTTATTAATTTACATGGTTGTACAAATTGTAAGTTTCCGTTAACCCTATCTGCCAACCAAGAGACTTGATAGAGATTCCAAGCAAGCTTAGATCTGTTGACAGTTCAATACAGGATAGGGATAGTTACCAAGATGATCAGTTTACTGTCTACTGGAGAGAGTACTCCATTGAACAGCATCAAAAAGATGTGTCTCTAAAGTCAAGCAGGAATGGTCAACTGCACCTTGCACAAAAATGTTAAGAACGTATATACTCAGTTCTGAAATTGAAGGATTTATACAAATTTGTAACTGTGCTATCACTTTGCAGGGGAAAATAATCCCATTCAAGATGCCTTCAAGAGCTAGTACATGACTAGATCTCCAGTTAAATCCCTACAAACAACATGGAAGTCAGGAGTTCTGGCTTTTCACTGTAGCAGTATATTGCTCACTTCCCCAGTAATGAGCTTGGACAATATTCAAATAGATAATCTTGCTTCATCAAGAAGCTCTTATGTCTGGTTTCCAGATGCTCCTGAGCCCTGTGACTTCTCACTTAGAACTCTGCCCCACTTTTCTTCCTCTCTTAGAGACTGGATACGTATGCTGAGATCACCTTTCACGAAAAACAATACCTAGAATTAAGATCTTTTAATACCTAGAATAGATCTAGACCACAGGCATTATGCAGTGTAAACATTTTAGTGTCTTGCTTGCTGTGTGAAACAGGGAAAGTGTATCTACCTAACTGGTCAAGAAACAGCTGTATCTGCTCCATCCAAAGAGAGGTCAGTATTCCTAGAGCTAGGGAGAAGGAGCCATGCTAAATCCCATTTAGCAACTGCTCCAAATTTAAGCTAAACTACAGGTGAACATAGGCACATTTTCATGTAATTTCTGTGGTTTTTTCTAGCCCTTATAATTGTTTCATAGCTGGATCATATAAATGAACTTCCTCTTTGTTTCTGCTTGGGACTATATTTGTTCACAAAGGTGCTTTTGGGCAGACCATCAGCATAGTAGAGCTTGAAGCTGATGTAATAAATCACTTTCAGATGGCCCAGCAAATCCTTACGAAATTCAAGTCTCCAACAGTAGAGCAGCTCCACTAGGGAGTTAAATGACCCAGTCTGGGAGCTGGTAATGCACAAGTTTGAAGAGATGCTTCCTAGTACTAGACAAAAGATCCCTAACATGTTGTCTTAGCAAATGGAGAGAGAACCTGGACACTGAGGAGTGCCCAATACCTGTATTTTTGCTTTTGAGAAGAAATAGCAAATATGAGGCAACAGTTAAGAAATTAAAATACTTGATAGGAATACACGTTTCCTTTGCAGTGCCAAGAGACTTTTAGCTTGAGTGCCATGGCAGATCTAGGCTTATTAATTGAATATGAATATTTGTTTGAAAGGATTTTTTACTTTTACTCTTTTACTTTTGTCTAAACAACAGTGTATTTTTGCAACAGACAACTAGACACCTCTAGCTGTGACCTCCCCGCTAAGGACACAGTGAGACACACTGAAGACCAGATCACCATGGAAACAAACAAAGAGCACAGCATGAACAATGGAGAACTTCTTGCTGTTACCGCAGTTACACACCAAAGAGGTAAGAGAAAACACTACTAGTGTAAGTTTCTGGTTTGCTAGTTTTTCCTAACTTTTTACTGTTCCCTGAGATGTTTTATGCCTCACTTTTGTTCTGTCACTTTGCCTGCTAACCTGACAGCAGAATGAAATCACCTAAAATTTGAATAATTCATTCCAAGTAATTACTTTGGTCTGTCTTTCTGTCAATAAAGGAATGTAGCTGCATAAGCAAAAAACTTCCCAATGTAGCTCCAGTTATATCTATAAAAAGTTATTTTGCTAGTATAGGTAACTCAGTTTTGTGAACTAGCTTCACCTAAGTGACAAATTAATGTGAATGGTTGAAGGGGCACAGCTTTATACTACTGGGAACCTTCTGTCCTCCCTCTCAATATATTTGTAGGCAGAATTGCTTCCCTCTCTATCTGCAGTGGGTGCAAGAGGCAGTCAGCTGAGCAGAATGAAGTGCTGCTGCAGTCCTTACCTGGGGTCTGCATGTCGCTGCAAGTGCTGTTTGATGTACCAGAGGAAGTGATGTTGAGGCAGGAATAGAGGAGCACATAAAGCCAGGAGCTGCCAGCACTGTGAGCACAAAACTGGACATCACTCTTGTTCTGTACTTCTTACCTGTTGTCTTTCACAGAATACTACAGCCAAAACTATGGACAGTGACCACTGCTTTTTGGAGTGACCCTTTTTGGATGTGTAGTTCAAGATGTTTCAGAGGCAGTAATGGTCAGACAGACTGCTCTTCAGTATCTCAATGTGGACTCTGAGAAGAGTTCTATATGATTGGCTACTTCTGAAAATTTTAGTGTAACCACAACTGAGTCAACAATTAAGACTTAAATTAATACTATCTCAATTAAGACTTAAATTAATACTATCGAACTGAAAACCATAACCAAAAAGCACTGGGAAATTTTATTTCAAATTAGATCCCTTATTATTCAACCTGATTTTGATGTCTCATTTGAGCTGGGAATATTGCAATCGTGTATGTACATTCATGCTGTAACTTATTAATTTTATTTACCCAGCAATTCCAGTGCAAGATTCAGGTTTAATGTTTAATAGTAATATTCATGACTTGTATGCTGTTGATTATGTACAATGCAAGACCAAATTAATACCATGTGACAGTTATAGCAAGACAACACAAGCTATGAACTTTGATTCTGAATATGGTCTGAACAGAGCATTTGCGAGTGCTAAACAGTTACATTTAAACTAAAATTTATTTTTCAAGTAATTATATTCTTAAGTGTTCTTCTTTGCAGATCAGTGCTGAGATTCTCTTTCCCCCAGCACACCTTTAGCATAAGCACTATTTTAGGAGAACCAGTCCCATAGCTACTAATTAAAAACACGGGATTAAATGGGAAGTTTTTGCAGAATGGCTCTAAATAAAGAGGAACTGACCTGAATGACTGAGTGGTTCTGGGGTTGTCGGCAGCTGGTCTGTTTAACAAGCTGACAGTAAATTTCATTCTGCAGCTCTGTATGTGTCAAGCACACCTGCAGTGCTGTCTGGGCAAGTGACACATGGTAATCAATAGAGGATGCCTCCACAGGAACATTGATGAACAGCTGACAGGACTGTGAAAGGGTAGAAGTTAGTCAACGCCACAAATACAGCAACTTTTCTCTGGTACTTTCCAAGCCAGGTTCACCAGATGTATTTATTAACTTACAGACAGTTAATAAATAACCTTGAGAGGAGGGAAGAGAGTCAATACTTAATTCCTAATCCTCCTTCCTTAGTTATGCAAACTAGAAAATTTGCTCAACCTCCCCCAGTCTAAGGAACTTACAAGTCAGCAAGAGAATTGAGGGGAAAATGTGCTTCCTGCCTTCCATGCCTGTGTTTTACCTTGTTCACACTGTCCACTCTCATTCCTGATCTTACACTTGGAGAGTGCAAAAATGTAATCTCCAGCAGCTTCACCACTGGTCTTACTGACACAACTGAGTTTGCCAGCAAATTGTTTCTGTTTCCTTCAATGCAACTATTGCAGAGGAAAGAGGAAGACAAAGCAAATTTTGAAGCATAAAGTCTGTGGGGAGCATTACTCCTAAACCCAGATTCTGCACAAGAAAAGTTAAACCTCCAAAGAATGAATGACACTTAAAATCCAGCAGTTCTCTTGCAATTAAATTAACCAGCAGGCCTGTCTAAAGCAACCCATAGTGGCAGTAAATGTTGTACACCATGACCAAACAATGTTACTGCCCCAACAACAGAGCAAAACAAGTGAAAACCATGCAATCTCCCTTTAAATACCTTAAAAAGTTTCAGGGCTTCAGTCTGTAGGGCCTCTGATGGCAGAGTAGTGAGGGATGTGTGCAACCCATCTTTACTGTAGCACAACATAGGATGCTTCCACAGAGGAGAATCTGAGGCAGCAGATGGGCAAAAACATGCAGTGTCAGAAACAGGAGTGAGAGAACAGTGTCCATGTTGACAAGGAGCCTTCCTGAGATGGCAAAGCATCCGAGGAAGCAGCACTGCACTAGGCCACATTATCTTTGGTGACACTTCACTGATTTCAGCAAAGCCCACCATGGATAAGGAGTCACCAGCAACATTAGCCATCAGCAGAAATAAGTATTGGCATCCTCAGTCCTGCTACATAAGAGCTTCTCATCAGCTGGATTCTGGTGTGTGTTCAAACCAGAGACACAAACCCTGTCAGGGCAGTTGCCTGCAATGGGGGTCTTTGTTAGTGCAAGTCACTATTGAACAGGAAGCAAGGTTCACATATGGGTCCAGAATATGTGAGAGTGCAAGAAAAGAGTTTTAAGTATGAATGCAATTGTTAATATATATTTGGGAACATGGTGCATAAACATAAATGCATGAGCAGGTATCAAAGATGAGGAGGAACAGATGAGCATGGATGTATGTGTAAGGGTTTATATGTGCAGACAGAGAAACAGATGGGAAGGCAAGTGTGTTTGAGTGTATTTAGACAAAAGAGCACATGTTTTTATGGTCAAGATTTCCTGGAAAGGAAAATCAAGACCAACAAAGACAGGAAAAAATTAAAGCACCAGTTCTTTATTTTAATTTGAATTCCTGTTTCAGAGGCTTTGATAAATGATGTGACAATGTGATGGACTTGTCTGAGAACAAGGGGAGAAGGACACTATACCATATAATGTACTACTGAGAATCCCCTTCCCTCACCTTTGACTGGATTAAATTGGGAATTGAAATTATTCTTCCTTATGCTTTGCTACCATGGAAGAGTTTGTGGTGCTTACTCACTAGGGTCTCCCTCTGCATCCAATAGCTTTCCAATGAGCTGTTCGTATGACGTGCCCACTGTGGCATTGCTGCTACCAGCTGCAACGGTCAGATGGTACAGCCAGGTGTTCTAGGCATAAGGATGAGAACAGGATGGGTCAATTCAGACCTGTTTTCTACAAACAGGTTAAGCCTGTATGACCCATTTGCTCATTGTTACCAAAAGACTCTTGCTCTCCAAAAAAAGACTGCTTTTTATACCTTCTCCTGTTTGGTGCGGATAAGTAAATACGTGGGACTCTGGTCCTGTGGGTGAATCACCAGTGTACAGTGGGATGAGAGAAGTCCTCCACCAGTGGTTTCATAATCTTCATCAGAGTCACAGGAACGGTCTACTTCTTCCACCTTGGACTCACGCAGAGGCAGGTGCCCTAAAGGACACTATGAGGAGCAGAAGCACGTTAGATAATTGTAACTCATCTCCCAGTATGGACAGGGAACAGTGGGAAAGAAAAGGCAAGTAAAAATGCTGACAGTTCTGTAAAATGGAAGGAATAAATAATTCAATATTTAGCTAATGTAATCTTCGGCTTCTAGAGAATCTCTTCTTTAATAAGTACTTACAAAGTGTGTCACTACTTTTATTTTTCTTGGGAGAGCATCTACAGGTCAGAATGAGACTATGCAAATAAAAAGGTTTCTTTTCCCAAAAGATACTGCTTTCTTCCCATTACACTTGAGGGTCAGTTGCTTAGTATCTTGAGCCGCTGCTTTCTGACCCTGGTCAGACTTTCTGCTTGCTACTGGAAAAGAAATACTTCTAAAATTTCATAAGTAGCTAGATTCAGACAAAAGAGAGGATATCTGCTCTGGACAAATATGAGTCACAGTATTTTTTGGTATTCTAAAACTTGGTGTTTGACATCACCAAGACAAAGTAATGGACTATTGGGCAAGGTGTCCAGAAATGGAAGCACATGAGACTGATTACCTCCCTCTTCCCAGAATGTTGATGCAATTGTTTTCATGACGATATTGCGGGATCTATCAGCTGCCGTACAAAAGTCTGCTCAGAAGGCTACACAAGACCAAATGGAGCAAGTGAGGAACAAGATAGAGAGTGATCTGAGAAAGAGCAATCACTTGCCTTTTAAGTCTGCTGTCTTTTAAGCTTAAAAAAATAAAATCAGGGAGAATATTGATTTTCTCTGTGGAACAGTTAGAAGAGAAGTACAACCAAGAAAGAGACCTAAGACACAGAAGCAGTAACAGTAAAGAAAACTTCATAAGAAATGGGAAAGGAGGGTCCAGGAATAAAAGGAGAAAAAGGAATTACCTTATCTTCATGATTTCGATAATAGTAGAAAGTTTTTCCAATCAGTGCACACCAGACCAGCTTAGAGTGACCATGTTTGACCTGTAAGGAGGACAAACACATCCATGTTTTTAGTATCAGCAGTATTGCCAGAATGACCTTCTAGAACTTCAATTTTCAATTCAACTCTCCCTTAAAACTTTGCATATATTATATGTTTTATGCTAATATAAGCTCCTCTCAAAACATACAGGGCACCCCTTCCAAAAACAGGAAAGGACATCCCACCCAAGTACATGGGACATGGGTGCTTATGAGAATGGGTCTAAGATTTTGTGAAGTGTTTTACTCATTCATAATAATTTATAATTTCTGTATACTAAAATACAATATTAAGGATAACCTTTTAAAGATTATAAAACCAAATCAGTTCCTCTCAGTAAGAAAAGATCAGTCAACCTATAGTCTAGACAGCTGTTTCCTATTAATAACCTTCAGATGCAGGTTGTCTTTAGCCATCTTAGAACCTGACAAGAATTATATTAAAATATTCATAGTAACTTGCAATATCAAACTAATCTATGGAAATTATATACAGAATAAGAATTTTCAGCCACTGTACTTTGTACTAATGTATCTACAGTCTATTATGACAGAACTAAGTGCTAACCTGGAACCATACAAGCCATTTTTTTGAAACTACTATATCACCAAGTTAAAATCAATTAAATGTGACATTCAACGGTGTTGATTTTTTTACTATGACATGCTGTGAATTCTGCTGAAAAAAAAGCATACATAAGCTAGATATTTGTTATTACTTACTACTTGCCAGTCAGTACCTTTCAGTAGCCTTGCTTGTCCCATCCCTTATCACATATAAATGTCTCACTCTGAAATACAGAAATCTACAGCCACTTTTCCTTCTTTCCCTACTCTGACAGAGAGTACTAAAATACTAATTTATTGCTCACATTTGCTGGGCAAACCAAGGAGCTGGTACACTGTCAATTCTGAGCTAACATATGAAATATTATTTTACCTTGGTGAGCCAGCCTTTCACAGTAGGTTTAGCATCACTGTGAGGAACACCAACAGGACCGCTCACTTGCACTCTCAGGACACTCTGCAGGACATGAATCCATTCCTCCAGGATGTTGGGAGAGTCTGCTGTCAGGAAGTAGGTTCTCTTTTCTGTCACAAGCTGGAAGGAAAAGGAGTGACAAAGTATAAAGCTGCACACCTAAAAATCTTTTCTTCAGTTGCTGAGTTTCTTTATCCCACACAGATTTTTTTTTTTTGTCATTCAGGAGAGATTTTTTTGTGGGTAGGAAAAAAGGTGCTAATCCTCAAAGCCCACGTGGAAAAAAACAAAACTCAGATGAATTAAATTCTCATAAGCTTTCTTGCTGCTTCTGTTGGATACTGTGGCTTTGTGTCCTCTCTCATCCTTTCTTGTTTCTCAGTGCTGCTGCTAGTTTTTAATTTTAAAGGTGACTACATAAATGTGGGGTTTTGCTGCCTTCACTTTGTATTGCATTTTGCCTTCACTACCCTGTGACTGAGAGGAAAGATGCTATAAATCTAATAGTATTAGGCCTTAGCAACTTCAGTTCTGTAAGGGCAGAAGGTAGCTCACAAGCTAGGCCATGTACCTTTCAAAGTATGAAAGAGACTTCAATGCTGCCTTTCTAATTAAGTCAATAATGACTTAAAAGTGAGCCCAGTGATAGGCTAACTTCTAATACTTTAAAGGTCAAATTCTAAAATGAATAAAACTATTCAGATGTTTCTTTAGATCCTCCAGGCATGTAAAGTCAGGCTTGAGATCTTGTGAGAGAAGTCTCTCAGAAAGATCCCTAGGTACTAGCTGGTTTTAATTGTTTTAAGAATCGTTTTCCCCCACACATTTCAAGCTCTAACTCCTGCAAAAAAAGAAAAGCATTATGGTGTAGAACAGGACAAAAATAAATACGAATTTCTTTCAGTTTCAAAAGGGTGTATTTAGGTTACAATTTAGCTCTTTCCTCATTATTAATTAGACTAACTGCCTGTTTTGTGCCAGGAAACAAAGACCAGATAAAGTTAGCTCATATCAGTTGAGACACAACTACTATTCAGTCTGAACTAAGTGCTCCCTCACCCAGCTACTGAGTGTATGGTTATGTGCAGGATAAAAAAGCAACACCTACCTGGAATGTTTGGGACCCTTCACCCCTGACAATTTGGCATGAAGAATTCAGCTCCAGCTGCCCTTGTGGTTTGCGGATAACATCACTCTGAGGAAAGAAAAGCAAACAATTTTTTCAGTAGGAAACCTCAGATGGGTCTTAGATTACTTCAATACAGCATAATATGCACGTGCAGGTTGGAGTGTGCCTTCATGAGCTGGAAAGGACAGCCTAAGGTTGCCAGGTGAAATGTGAGACTGTGTGATCCCATTGCAAACGTCTCCTCAATAGTGGCAGACAATAACAAGGGCAGTGTTAATAAATGCTTTCTTATGGAGTTCAGATTGGACATTATGACTAATAAAACAAAAGCAAGCCCAAACAAACACCAATGAACCAAACCCCTTCTAAGTGGGAAGGCAGTACAACACACAATAAGTATCAAGACGGTGGCTGAATTTCCACCTTTGGAAGTTTTCAAGATTCAGCTAGACACTTGTTAAGTGACAAGTTTCTTAATAATAACTTTGTTCTTCATTTGATGCATACAGTGAATCTTTCTAATGTTTGTAATGCTTTTCAAAACAGGGACATGTCTAACCAAAAGTGTTTTTTTCAGTATATTAAATTTCTCTGTGCCTCTAGATGGGAGGAAATGCATCCCAGTGACTTACCGGGGACTTGAAGTACATGATTTGTCTGTTTCTGAGAACAAACCATCGTCTTTTCCACGTCTTTACCTGGCTGCCCATTTTCAGCAAGTAGCCTGATTTCTCCATGGGTTCCTGGAGGACAGAGCAAAGGGGAGAGGAGGTCATCTTGCACCTCTCAAAATACAAATGAAAGTGTACTGAAATCAAGCCCAGCCATTTGCTGCATCTGCCATAATTTTCTGGTTTGTTTAGTAGAAGCCATCGAAGATCATTTCACTGATTGTTTGATGCACTGTAAACTCATTTCTCTTCCTACTGAATCACTGATTTTCAAAATAAAAGTGAAGGCTGTCTCTATGCCATGATTAGATTCCTGTTCCTTGTCTGTTTGATCTCTTACATTGAAGACTACAGACTTTAATGCTGCCCATTTTGAGGTTTCTTTCCTTCCTCTGAATTTCCAAATTTATTTCATCCCAAAAGTGTAAGGCCTTCATCAAAGTAGAATACAACTACAGGAAACCAATACAGGTCATCAGGAGAGAATATAGCCCTTGATGCTTATACTTTTACCTAACCACATAACAGAAATTGCACCTTCTTCTGAAGCACCAGATGGTGTCTTTTGATACTAAGGAGCTGGACCAATAGCCCAGTCTGTTAGAGCACCACTTTGCAGGGGGATTACTCAATATAACATTGCAGTTACAGCGCAAGACTTACAGAGCAGATTCCACCATCAGTGGAATAGGAAGATGTTCGCTGTAGCTTATGTTCTGGCTCTGAATAGTCACCATCCAAGGAGTAGGCATCAGGAGGGATGGCATAGTCACTCTCAGAGCTCAGTGAGGACACAGATACACCTGTTCAAAATAAAGGAAGGAATGAGAGTCATGGCTAAACAAAAGCATGCACTGAATATTGTACATTCCAAAAGAGTTTCTGCATTCACCCTTAAGGCTTTTTATTTTGTTCAAGAAGGACAAATCAGATCAGACTTTGGAAACTCAAACCCCACTAACATGATTTCTGAGGCCTCTTTTTATTTCCCTAGGAAGACAAGTAGTGGAAAGTGAGTTTTGGATACTGACAGTGAAATAAATTTATTGCTGAATAAAACCAGATTAAAAAATATATAAAAAAAAATCAACAGACTTGTCATCTGAAGAAGAGACAGCTTGTTTTTATCTGGGAACATCCATTATAAAGCCTAAGCCCCCTCTGATTTCAGCTAAGGAAAAGGCTTCTTCACTAGCAATGAGGCTTTGCTTTTTGTGAATCTTTTACCACAGGTACATGGCAATGCACAGGGACATCTGCCAATGCATCACAACAGAAGTTAAGACTACATGAAATACGACTCTATTTTAGAGACAGCCAACAAAATTTGGTTGTCTCTAAAATAGTGTCGTATTTCATGTTGGCTTTTTGGTAACAAAAATTCCATTCAACAACCAGTTTAGCCCTCCCAGCAGGCAAGAAAAATAGTCCTAATCAGGACTCAAAGTACCTGATGTTTCTCAAAGATAAGTGAGATGTACTTACTGGTCAAGAAATTACTAGTCAATGACAAAGATAAAAAAAGCATTTTCTGTATTGTGTCAGCACTAGCTTGCTTCCTAGGAGAAATCACAGCAGAGATATGGATGATTGGATATGTGATGAATTTGGGAGGGCAATCCTTCCCACAATCTTAGTTTAGCAATTGCCTGAATGCAAATCTATCAGCAGTAAAAACCATCTACAAGAACAGGTTTCTACTGTTGATGTCTGCACGCATTCTGGGAGAACTCCTTGTTAGCATCACTCTGGCTGAGCATTTGCCTGTCACTGATGATGCTGTTCAGGGCATCTTGGCTCTGATGACAGAGTTCATCCTGCTCAGTAGCAATACTCCCACTTTACCTCTCTTTATGGCACGAGGGCTGCCTGGCATGCTAGCTTTCCTGTTCTCGGATCCAGCAGTAGAAGTCCTGAAGCTGGCATGGGAGCCACAGTCATCATCAGAGCCTGAAGACTCATCTAAGAAAGGCACATTGCTGATCTGTGTGGCTTTCTGGAAAACAGACCTGTATGGTTAGCGTGTGAGAGAAGAGTTTCCCCAGGACAGTCTCTCCCCAGTCAGGAGACAGAGCAACCCATGCCCTTCATTTCCACACTGCCTTGCGCACTTCTGCCCCAGGGTTCCTCAGTTCCTCCCCTTCTAGTCTGGGAACTTCCAAGCTGGACTCTCTAATCTGATCTGTTTGGGTCTCCTCTAGTTACACTGTCCTACTTTTCCATGAACCTTATGTTCCATTTTATTCCTTAGGCTACACCCACTGTCACCTCTAGGTTTCATAGTGCACACCGCAACTTCCTGGACCAAAACTTCTTGCAATGTTCCGTGTTCTTAAATATGTTTAACATTTGCTACTCTTTCTGCATTCTTTTGATGTCCAGTACTTCCTGACATTCTCTAATTTTCTTTCCTTCACTGCACAGTTCCATCCTGTTGTGTCTCAAATTACTAGCAGCCCTGGACCACGCATTCCACAACAGGAAAAGTGAGGTAACTCCTTACCCCCTTCAGCGTAGTGTAGACTGGCACTGTGACATTTCTGTAGATGAGATAGGTAAATGGCCCAGAAGTTGAACACGAGAAATTGGAAACTGGGGAAATTCAGAGAGAAAGCAAGAGAGCAAATCATACAAACTGGTGAAAAGGAGGAGGTTTTAATGAAGAAGCACATGGAGAACTGCCATCCCGGACAGTCCAGCTTCAGAAAGGCCAGGAGATGCATTATTAATTCCATACAATTCCCAGAGAGAGCTGCAATGTTCCCTCCATTTAGCCTGTAAGACACCTGTGCTCCCCATAGTGCAGTGGCAATCTGGTGTACCCTGTACAAACAGGAAAAAGCCCTAACAAGCAAAGGTGATGGCAAATCAGAAGACTAAAAACAGGCCACAGACATGCAGAGGCAGAAGACTTGTTGCAAAACTGATGGAGGAGATAATGGAATCCCTGAAGATGTCCCTGAATGTAGAGGCACAAACAGCCCAGCACCAACCATCCCCAAAATCAGATATATCCTCCTCCCTTCCTTTATCAAGGCTATCTGTGAGGTCAAATTTACTTTGAAAACAGGCAAGGAAATGAAGAAATGTGAACAGCCAGAAGCTCAGGTCCCACACTCTCACCATGAACTTCCTCTAAAGAGGGATCTAGCCCAGAACTTACAGCAGCTGGAAGTATCATTCACCACAGCCACTTCAGACAGCCTCATGCCAGACTTGGCCACAGCATAGATTCGGCTCTCCTGGAACAATAATACCACGAACAACAGTGATCAGCCAAAAATGTAATTCTTACACAAAGAAACTATGTCACAGAATCACACCACAGTCACACCTTTGGGCAGGAAAGAGGGGCTCTCTAGGAAAGATAGCTGAATTTCACCATATGTTGTGTAAATGACCATCAATGGAAGCATGTTACTGTGTGCAAATTCCCAGCTACAGAGGTAACATCCACACACTGGAACACCTACATGCAATTATCAATAAATTACTGTATCACAGCTTGGAAAGAGATGGAGTTTTTTTCCAAACTATAAACAATGCATTAAAATGAATTAAGAACAGCCCTATACCAGAAAAATTCATTGACCCATCAGCTGCAAAGGATGCCCATTCCGTAATAAGGGAATGAAAGAAATGCCTGGAATGATCTCAATAAGCCTGTGTGTCAGTTACAACAACATACAGAGCTTTCAGTTCAAAGGATCACCAAGTGCTTCCTGAATTGATAAAAATTCCAGAGGGGGAACCCAACTCTGTATCTAGATGCAGAGTTATGACTAAGACATCAACCAGTGTGAAATAAGTAAACCCCAAAGCTACGAAACCTCTTGGTACTTCTTAAAACATACAAGCAAAATTCACTAAGAAATAACACACATAATACATATACATGAAAGTACCTAAGATTGCAAAGTCAAGGACACCAAAAAATTTACAAGACATAAGAATTAACAGTGAGTGCTTGACTTTGCAGTTTCAATAAATCATTTGTTTGCCCATGCCTTGAAAAAAGCAAATGAAAACAGAACTGTCTCTTTTGATACTACATTGATTTCCACCAGGTTTGTCAGTTTGGCCTGTTTAGGAACCTGGTTGATGGGGTCCCTTGGGAGTCAGTCCTGATGGACAAAGAATCCAGCAAGACTCGACATTCTTCAAGAAGGAAATCTTTAAGGTGCAGGAGCAGGTCATCCCTATGTGTTGAAATATGTGACAATGAGGAAGACCAGCCTGTTTGATCAGAGAGCTTTGGCTGACCTCAAAGGTTGTGCCCTTTGGATGAAGGGACAGGTGACTCAGGAGAGCTACAAACACACCATGAAGTTATGCAGGGAAAAAATTGGGAGGACTAAAGCTCAACTAGACCTTCACCTGGCTACTGCAGTAAAAGACAATAAAAGACTTCTATAAATACATGAGAAACAAAAAAATAATCTCCATCCTTTATTGGATATGAGTGGGAAGCAGTGACAAAGGATGAGGAAAAGGCAGAGGTACTCAATGCCTTCTTTGTTCAGTGTGATGGTAAAACCAGTTGTTCTCCAAGCAGCCAGCCCTCTGATCCAGAAAACATGGATGGGGAGCAGAATGAAGCCCCCATAACCCAAGGGGAAATGCCCAGTGACCTGCTTTGCCACCTAGACACACACAGGTCAGTGGGGCCAGGTGAGATCCACCCGAGGGTCCTGAGGGAGCTGTCAGAAGAGCTCACTGAGCCACTGCCCATCAGTTACCTGCAGCCCTGGTCACTGGGGAGGTCCCAGGTGATGGGAGCCTGGCAAATGTGGCACCATCTACAAGGGCCAGAGGAGGATCTGGGAACTATAGGCCTGTCATCCTGACCTTGGTGCTGGGGAAGCTCATGGAGCAGACCTCCTGAGCACCATCACACAACACATGCAGGACAACCAGGGGACCAGGCCCAGACAGCATGGATTTGTGAAAGGCAGGCCCTGCTTGACCAACCGGATCTCTTTCTATGACAAGTGAGCTGCTCAGTGGATGAGGAGAAGGCTGCTTTTTCCATCCTAAACAATTCTAGGACTAAAAAACAATTCATCTATCTGGCCTCACAAGTAACTGTAAGAAAAAACAACAGGACATTTATATTCACTTTACCAAAGGTTTTCACAAAACTTTCCTAACAGCAGCAGCATACCATGAGATAGGAATGCTGAGATCTAATCCATGTATCTATTCTAGTATCCACAGCTTTTTCTCACTCTGGAACTACCTGATCTGGTCCACTGCATTTATAATCCATTTTTCCATCTTAAACACATGACAACAGAACTAAGGATTAACATTTGATGACCCATATAATGATAAACCACAATGCAGTATATTTTGACTTTCATTTTTATTCCTATGATTCTTAAGTACTGTTTTTTTCAATCGATCTTTTTCCCCTTATAAAGAGAAAAAAAAGAAAAAAACTTGTCAATGGAACCAGCATGCGCCACGATCTGGAGCTGTCCGACTTGGTGGCTCAGGAACGTAACCTGTGATACCCACAGGTAACAATTCCTTGAGACCAAGAAGTGTTGTAGCCTGACTACTGGGCACAAACACAAGCAGCACTTCTCGTACTGTTGTCCTTGCATCTCTTACCCACGACGGGAATCGGTGCAGCGGTGGTGTGGGAGGTTTACCTCCTGGTGTGCCCGCCTCAGAACTCACAGCTTCTCTTTGCTCTGCAGGTAAGTCGTACACTCGCTCACATGTTCCAGCTTCTCCCCTCAGCAGGCCACATTCTGTCTCCATCTTCTCCATTAATCCATCATCATCTATGTCTGTCTCCTCTACGTGCCCGCAGCCAACTGGAGGGTCTGTTATGGGTTGGAAAGTGCTAGTCTCTAAGTGCATTACACGATGCAAAGAATTAGCCCCCGACTGTGGTTGGCTGTGATGTCTCTTGGCTAGCTGGATACTGTCTCTTGGTGTATTGGGTGTTCGTATTTTTGGAAAGGTCATACTACTCCCAAGGCTGCACTCCCTCCCTGGATAGAAAGAATGTGCTGTAACAGCTGATGTTGACACAACCAGAGGTGGCTCAGCAGTTTGGAGATGACCCTCCAGCATGCTCAATATTTCTGCTGAGGAAGAGGAGTCCAGCTGGTGGGAGTGGAATCTGGCACTCAGATCATCAGAGAAGCGGGTGCCATCCAAACTCACTTGTTGCAAGGTGCTCACAGCACTACAGTTTCCTTCCAAAGATGATTGGAATGTCAAAGCCTCAAGAATTCTTGTGGTCTCAGCTGGAGGGTCCAGTGATATGGGACCAGAGCACCCTAAACCATGTTCAGAACTTATGGTTCGAAATACATTTTTCTCTGTGGAGACATTCCAGCTTGATGGGTCAGACATGAGCTTCAGCATGCTCTGAGAAAGCAGAGATTTATCCTCTCCATTCTCAGTAAATGTGTCATTGGCAAGGACTATGTTTGCTGAGGAGAGGACATGTTTGGAAGTTCCTGTCTGACACACCTCTCTGAAACCAGGTGCAAGGAGCACAGATTTCTGGTGTATCTTCTCAGCAAAAGAGGCCTGCGATCCTCGAGGCTTCAGAGAATCACAGTTCCAAAGAGATTCAAAGGGAGGAATGCTGGTCATATCTACAAGGAAGGAGAACACATGGTTAAGGCAGTCAAACACTTGATGTCTTCAGTGTTGCTTCCTAGTGTTCATTCAGCTGTACTTCAATAGCACCCTAACCTGTTTAGGACTACGCAGAACGGAAAGGAGATGGCTGGACACAGTTATAACTCAAGTACTACACATTTATAATTGGGAATAGCACACAAGAAATGAATAGGAAATGATTAATCACTGTTTTTGACAAAAGTGAAAGTAAGGAGTTCCTAATGAAATTAGGCAGCACTTTTGAAATGTACAGAAGGAAGGTTTTTTCCCAGACAAAAAAGCAAACAGAATGCTGCAGACAGGCCAGAAAAACGAATGTGTCAGTAGTACAGGAATTCTGGACTAGGAAGTTCCTAAACTACTGAGAGCAGAAGCTGGAAGTGTATATGGAGAGAAGGAAAGCTTTATTTTGTATGGTCCTTCCTGGAATGTGAACAGCCAACCAGGAGATGGGATACTGGTCTAGGCAAGCTTTCAGTCTAATGCAATATAGGAGTTTTTATTCTTACCTATATAATTATGCCTCCACTCTTAAAACATGAGAAGGAAGTGCACCTATCCACACAACACTTTGTCAAATACATCAAAGTGGCCAGAACACTGCTTAGCATGGCTTTTGGCTTTAGTGGACCTACAGTGATTTAACTCATCAAATAATCTGGTATGATTCCACCCATTCCGAGGGGCTAGATGAGGCTTCCAGCAAAGGTATGGAGACCTTCTAAAACATCACAGCAGTTGGGGAGTTTACTCACTTTTCAAGAATTTCCCTAGAACTTTTTGTTATCCTTTTGGGCTATATGACCCACACAGTGCTTTATGTCACAAAGTTTTATAATAGTTACTTACATGGTTTTGCTGTAAAATCTTCCTTTTTTTAGTTCTTTCCCTGCCCTTTCAGTTGCTATGTTAGAGGATGACATAAAACATAGATCCTAGATTGCCTTCATTGTCCTTTGTCTACTTAGTACCTACACTTTATGCTTAGTATACTTTCTTCCTTTCCATAATTATTAAAGATTATCTCAGTTCTGCAATTTCCACCAGATAGCAGCTTTAGAATATAAGAAAGAGGGGGTAAAACTTGGAATGGCAGAGGATGTTTGATTGACCTTGGCATTTGTATTTATTTCAGCCTGACTGAAAAAGAACCAAATCATTAGATGCTTTGGAAATTGCAAAATATGGGTGAGTGTGATTCTGCACAGCTACTGCTGAAAATGCTGCCTGAACATCAAACTCTAGGGGTATTGCTTAACCACCTGTGGGATTTAGAAAGAAATAGAAACAAACCAAAGACACAAAGTTACAGAGGGAAGAGCAAACAGCAGAATAAATTACTATTGACAGCAGAGAGGATGAAACCTGCTCTTGGAAACAGCTGAGAAAAAGACAATCATGAGAGCATGACCTTGGCACTTGATTCACAAGGAACTGAATGTCAGCAAAGCTAACACATAAGAATGGCACACAAATCCTGGCACATATTTTCCTCTGACCCTAAGGTAAATCATTAGTGTAGACTGAAAAGAAGCCATTTATTTTAAATATTACTGGTATTTTTGCAGATTCCTAGATATGACAGGAGATTAAGAAGAAGAAGTTGTTACTATTAGCATAGCAAGCAAGAGGAGATCTGTCTCTCTGCAGAGGCCTCTGACTTCAGCCTGGCATAATGAGACTAGTGAGGGATAAGAGGAGAGGGCAGAGCTGTTTACTGCCCAGAGAGCTGGGATCCAGGGAACACTTAATACCAGATTATTAACGCAGCTTACCAGGCATTCTCTTTTTGTGAACGGTCAGAGCCAGAGGGGATGAGAAAAACCCAGTCATAAAGCATTTCACTAGAAATGTGGTGGGATTTAGAAGGAATTTTGCCCTATTCCCTTGCTGTGGAGTAATAGGAATGCCAGAATGCCAGAAAAACTTCTGCAGGAAAGAAATGTCCCCTCCCCGCGTGCTCAGTGAAGTTCTAGAAACTACCTCATCTTACTGGGACCAAACCAAGCTCATTAAAAAAAAAAAAAAAAAAAAAAAAGTTAAGAGAGAAATTCTTTTTCAAAGTATGTTACAAAAAACCCCCAAAACACCATAAGCAGCTTTCTCCAACCCAACCTGATAGCACAGAGGAGCCCAGCTCCTAAAGGCAGATGGAAGAACTGCTGCCTTGACTCATTCAGTTACTCAGCTCACATGCCAGCAGAGGTTCTGTGCGGATGAGAATAATTCACACATGGAGGTACACTGAAATACATCAGGGCCTTCTCCTCTGCAGCACCGAAGTGAATGGAGAGTTCTACTACGTATTTCAATGAATACTTCTAACTCAGGAGCTCAGTGGCTTATTTTAATGGCAAATGCAGATTCTAAAAAAACAAAAGGACTCTATACTCAGTTGTTGGTGGGAAAACAATTAAGAGTTAAGGCAGGTAAGCAAGTTATTCCCATCTTAAAAATGGACCCAGCTAAGGAACAGTGCAACTCTGCTGCCTGCTGTCACACTTTTTAATTTCCAACAAACTTAAGAATACAACCCTGGAATGCCAACTTCCACTCTTGTGGTGGTTACTAGGCTACAGGGCCAGCTGAACACATTTACCTTGCAATGTATCCTGAAGAGCTTCAATTTGCTCCATCAGTCTCTGATTACAGTTTTTCAGGTGGTAATTTTCTAGCTCAAGCTACGAAACAAGAATAATAAAAACTGAAAAATAATGCAAAATTGTGAGCATGTGTGATCCACTACACAGAACATGCCTTCATCTTTATTACTTTCAAGTTTCTTAACAAGGAAAAAGAAATGGATGAGTCTACCAGTCACCTCGAAATCCTTCTAATCAGCAGCATCACTAGACAACCCACTTAAAATATTTTGCTGTGCTTTCTCTAACAGCCTCTGTATGAACTATTGGCACTTTTCAAACACATCTCTAAATTTACTTCCCTGCTATGGCTTATCATTTACTCCTGTTGCAGAAATAATGCTCATGAAAGAGAGAATCCAAAAAACATTACCCAGAAGGAACATTTTTTCCATCTCACCCTGTATGTAGTAAAAGAAGATCCCACGGATCCAGAGGACCAAAGAAAAAAGCAAAAAGCAAACCAACATTAAGGGTGCATTTAAATTTCCAGTTAGGGCATGAGAGATTCTTTGCAAATTTGCCTTATGCCTTCACTTGAAGAGTCTCAACATCCATTTTTAAACACAGCAGTGGTACACCCAGACAGACTTTCCTCTTGAAGGAATCACCTACGGTGCTGTCTCAAGTAACCCATTGGCAACACAGATGCCAAGTTCTCCAACTGGCAGTCATCCACTTGTGCATGCTATGCACCTGGAATCAGCATCTGGCACAAACCTCACTGCCAGTAAAGACACAGTGTGAGTGTATGGTCCTGGATTCACAGCAGGTCACACCAAATCAAACCCTCTGCTTCCTCCTTTGTGCTGCACCACTCAGTAACCTAAATGCACCTTATGTTATTTCACACAGGGAAGAGAAGCAGCACAGCAGCTTGGTGGATTATCTAGGCAATCTAATGACATTACAAAGTCACATCGTATCATAATCAGTGCCCACAAAGACTGCTTCTCCCAACTCCAACAAATTCCCTTTCTGTCATAAACTTGGAAATACATGTTTTTAACTTGGAATAAAAGACCAGACTGCCCACTCCCAGCTGAAAACTACTGCTCCATCTTTAAAACTGCATGCTGACCCACTGCTGTCTTTGTTTTTGTAAAGGGTAGGCCCAGATAGAGGTATAGATCCACAAGATGGATAGAACAGAGAGCTCAGAGATGAAAAATACTGGACAGTAGGAAAACAGCATTAGTCAGGAATGGTAAATTATAGAAGAGCAAAGGACATGTTTGTGTAACGGGTTCTCTGTCAGAAAGGAACAGAAACTGCATTCAGAGAAAAGAAGGAGAAGCAAAAGAAAGCTAGGTGAAAGCCACTTGTGACTAGTCAATCTTCAGAAACTGCTTCTGGGCACTGGTGACTTTACAGCCATTTACAGTTTGCCCAATAAAGTAAATAGCCCTTGATAAGAGTGATGACCCCAGCCCTACAACTGAGTATGTGCAGGGCCAAACAAGCAGAGTGCCCCTGTGGCAGACTGACTGTCCCCAGACTGTTGTCCTACATAGGAACCCCCTGGCACTGCAGCCACTGTACTTACTCACATGCCTTGAAACTTGGCAGAAAGCCAGAGACTTACCTCCCTGAGCTTAAATGTTACCCACTCTTTGATCTTGGCAGCTTTCTCTTGAACAATTTTGGCTTCCTCAGTCCTCAGCTGTCTCTGTGCCAAAAAACCAAAACCAACATTAGACACATTAGTTAGTACAACTAACTGTTCTCAGTGAGTTACTGCATCAGGAGTGACTGAAATACACAAGCTCCCATTCCAAACGTAAGATTTAAGACTGCTACTTGGATACAATTGTTCAGCTGGCCCCTGAAAAAATAAAGCTCTAAGTTGTCTTACATGGTCCCTAGAGTTAAATTTAGAGGCTTGTTTCAAAAGTTTGTTGTGGAATAGCAAAATCCAGGTCAGGTAACAATTGGCCACCTACCACAGTTTGAGTAGAGTCTGCAACTTTTTCTGTTTCAGATGGCTCTGCAATGTTGCTGTTTGCTGTCGAGCCTCTGTAGTGTTCCCCCAGCCTATACACAAATTATTGGCCAAAGCTAGCAAGAATTAACCAGTGCCTATAACTGATTCATAAAACATCAATCATTCCAAGTAAAGGATTCAGTTGCTGTAAGCATGAGTCTAGAGCAGAATCTTTCAAGGTGTACAAGATGCAAATACCAACAACATATTTAACACACACACACACACACTATACTCATTGAGAAAGTAAATTTAAAAATAAAGCTCCACAACCTGATTTTGAAAAACGCTAAGATCTGCTAGGAGGATTTCAGATGCTGTAAGTGGTTGGATGTTTACATATCCATTAGAACAGGTTCTAGTCCACACAAAGGTGTTACAGCAATACTGTTGATTTGCACAATGACCATTGCTCCCCCAAGTATCTGCTTGGATAATATTGCTACATCATTTTTGCAGCTGTGTTTTCTCAGCTGTGTTTTTAACTTTTCTGGACATTTCCTTTGAAAGATGCTGAATTAACACTATGATCACCTGAAGCTTTCTGTTTTATCTTCTGTGTGGCTTCATCAGAAGCAACATCACTGAAAACTCTCCTATCTACATAAAGATTTAAACAACTGCAAGAAGAAATCAGTTCCAGGAGCAATGGAGGAAGGAAGAGAGAAGGACAATATGCTGCATGGCACATTAGCCCTGGTTTCTTCAATTAAGGGGCAAAGATAATGCCTTCTGGTAGCAGTGGGTGGTTTCCCTGTTATACTGCTTTTTCTGAAGTAAACAAATAACAGTAATTGTAATTATAAAAAATGTCAGTCCTTTCCCCCACATTAAATTTTTCACATTGATAAATAGACCACACAAAATTCCCCACATTTTCACATCACTTTTGATCACCACATGTTATTTATCACTCCAACTACACATTTAAAGGCTCTTATTCAAGCATGTTTGCTGACTTTAAAAAAGGCCCTAGCAACACTACAGGCAGCTGTAACATTTATGGTTGAGCATAATGAAATAAAAGCAATCAAATCAGATGCTTCAAGAAGAAGATTTATTTAGATTTTTTTTCCTTTTATATGACTGAATGTGTTCCTAATCATCAAGTCTCAACCTCTGCAGGAGTTAGAATACTAGATGTGCCTACAGGTCTGAAATGATCTGGCACATATAGTAGATCTACCATCTCTGAATATCCATCACATGGGAACTGGCTTTGAATCCCTAATGATCCATACTTGTCTTGGAACAAGGTCCAAGAGGTAAAAGATTCAGATTATGACACCATATGGTGAAGTGCAATGTCAAGCTTTTATTTAGGGTTCTACAGTAGAATACTGACACGATGACAGCACTGTCACCATGCTCAGTAAGCCCTGTGTCTACGCAGAACCAATTCACTCAGGCACAGCAGCCACAGATGCAGTTACTGTGCTTTAAGATCCAAAAGCAATTAGAGATTCTTTGTGTCCCACACTATGGTGTGGTCCAGACATGACCTCAGGGTTCTCTTAATGATGGTCTGAACTCCATGGCTCTTCCTATCCCAGTGAAAACAAATAGAATGCCTTACAGGGACCCTTGGTAACCTTCTAAGCCCTGCCACCATCTCATCCCATTCTGAAACTAAACCAGTGACTCTGATAACAAGTATTTCTCGTCTGAAATTGCCAAGCTTTGGCTTTCATTTCTAGAAACTCTTCTTGCCTCTTGTTGCTGGAACAAGATTTCTACTAACAGTCTTTGAAATAGGTGGCAATTAGTTCAATGTAACTCAAATGGCCGAGTAATTTTTTTTTTTGTAAAATTCTACTTCTATTTAATTTATTTACTTAGCAACACATAAGAATACCTCATTCCTCGTGTTATAAAAACCACAGGGCAAGGCCTTTACTAGAATTGAAATACAAGCCCTGCTGTAAATGTAGCACTTTCCTTCCACCAACTGAAAAAGGAAGAGACTAAGAACTATCCATACTGAGAAACAGCTGCTCTTTTATAATGACATCTGACAAGAGATGGACTATGCTAGAGGACTGCTGAAGACTGGGAAAAGACCTTTGCCAAGAAGCAGCATGAACAGAGTCAGAGATGGGCCACACAATGGTTTTGCAAAGCAATCAATATGCCAAAAAGCCAGAGAAACATGGTGACCAGACTATAGCATTACAATGTAGGGTCCCAGCACTAACATAATGAAATCCTTTAGGCACATTGACTGATCTCCAATAATGAAGAGACATGGGCTGCTGAAGCTGAGTCTGAAAAGGAAAGAGAGGATCTTGAACTGGGCTGGGCATCATCTTACAGCTGATCCGGAGGCAACTGAGAGACTAACTTGTAATATGACATAGGAATCCCTCTAACTCATGAAACCTACAGGCCTCCCTGTAGAAAATATCCCTACCTGTTTCGCTAGCTGTGTCTCCAATTTGTTGATCAGATCGTCCTTTCCTTGCATTGTGCACATCAGCTCCTGGTATTTCCTCTGCAGGGTGCTGTCAGATTCACCAGTCTTCATGTTGGCAAGTTTTATCTTCTCTTCCATAACTCTGACCTGTAATGGTCATCAGAAGGAAATTGAATACACCCAAAAAATACCAAAACAAACCAATGCAAATCAAGGAGCTGCTTGTGTATTGGTAAGAGAAAGAAAACAAATGAGAACATTTGTGGGTTTCTAATTTTTCAAGTCAGGAAAGGAAAAATAAAACATCAAAAACCACAACACCCTTCAGGTCACACTTAGTTTATATCCACATTTGTGAAAGGAACATTGTCCATTCATTTGTAATGCTGAAGCAGTAAGAGATGCAAGCTGAATGATGAACAGATAAACACATCATGGGTTGTGAGATATTACAATCAAATTATTAATCAAAGAGGCCATACAGGCACCACAGTCTCCATACATATATGGACACAGTACATCCCACCTTTCTCCTTTGCAGTATCATGGCCAGTTTTTTACCTCATTCACTGCCAAGGTATATACCACAAACAAACCCCTGCCCATTTGCTTCAGATTAAGATTTCTATAGGAAAATGTACAATGGAGGTGCTTTGTCCTCCTATCCCCAGCTTAAGACAGTGTTTTGGCAACTCCTGTCTTTCTGCCAAGTCTTTTCTCCAGACCTGCTAAGGAGTTACAATGTTTGATATTTCAAAAGATTTGCCCGTCTTTGAGCTCCTGCCAGTGCCAAGACTTCTTCATCTCAGCAAGATAAAGATCACTGTAGTGCTCCTTCACTACAGACAAAGTTTCAATCCACTAAAATCCAGTGGCTACTGAAGCATTTCAGGTTTTTAGCCAATTTTTAAAATCTCTTTGCTTTCTTCAAAACCTTTGTCTCTCAATAAGGCCACTCCATTTTACCATTACCTCATACTATTACAATGGATTATAAGACTTCATTTCTAAAGATGAATGGAATCCCTTCAATTTAACTCAAATGTACTAATTGCAGCATTTGATGATGGGACAATCTCTGATTCCAACACATCTCAAAGAAGCTATGTCTGCAAAGGAACCAACTCCAAACACCACAAATTTAGCACGAACTTAGAACCAGAAGGACAGAATGCAGGGACCAATCTGAGCACTTCACAGAGCCTGTGCAAGAGGGTTAGTTACGCTCTGTTGAGCAGCCTACACTTCATACTTGCAGAAGCTGTGTTTTGTCCTCCTGTCTGCCTGTATTAGGCAGAGAAGCAAACTGCCTCTTCCTCATACTGAATCAGAAAGGTAAGCACCCAACATCCGAGCCAGAAAACTAAGCCTGCTGAGTCGGATGTGCTTTCATTAGAGTTTAGGGTGATTATAGTAAAAAGAAATGGCCCCTCCTTCCTGTCTGATGCCCAAATGCTGACTCTGTACTAGAGGCTCAGTGAGGGGACTGCAAACATGTGATTTCCTTAATTGAGGTTGGCAGCTACAGGGAGTCCATTGAATTAACAAATCCAACGCCCCAGACTCCTGGAGAGAAAGATAACAAGGGATTTTGCACTTGATGTGGAGCCTTCTCATTTGCTGGCTGCCTCTCATTCACAGTGAATGTACTCATTAGTGGAAGGGAATGGTCCACTCTTACGCTGTCACTTCTTCTGGCTGTCAGGCAGCAATGTAGCATTTCTCTAGGAACACTTATCTCTGGAAGTGGATAAGGCTGCTGGAAAGGCAAGCATTGAGGGTTGCTAGTCTTTAAGACCTGCCAACATATGGCTACAGAACTGCTGGTAGCAGGTGAGTGAAGGCAACCCTCATTTCTGCTACACCTTCCCAGCCAAGTCCTCCCTTTCTTGCCTGTTCTTGGACCTGGACTTCACTTGTTCTCCATCCTGTCCCTTGCTGTCATTGCATCTTATCATATCCTGGGCACTCTGCTCCTGTCACTGAAGTGTCTGCTAGTATGAAACCTTCACTGGCCAGTGGCAATAACTGTATTTCCTGATGGTGCTGTCACAGCTGTCACTTTTGCCTGTATTGTGTTACCTTTGCCTGTCTTGGTTGAGTGTGAACTTACTGATACCACTCTCGAGAACAACTCGTTCTTCACTGGTAGTTGCTGGTCTAGCATAGAAGCCAACAGCATGGTGTCAAGACATAGCATCTTTCCTAGAATTAAGCTGGTCAGTAAAAAATCTTGATGTCAATATCAAACTGGTGTGGAAAAATATGTTCTGCAGACAGAATACCTTTCCAGGTACTCCAAGTTCTTGATTCCCAGGCGATATGTCTCCCAGTGCTTATAACACTGCCTATTCAGTCCTTCACTTCTGAAATCATCTTTGACAGTCATTCTTGGCTGTGTGGCTTTTATTTTTGCCTTTCAACCCGTGACTTAGAGCTCAGTCCTGCAGCTCTTGTCCAGCTGGAGGGAGCTGATTCACTTCAAGCCTTCTGTTCAGCAGTGATCTGCAGTGATCCACACTCAAACCACACGGCCCATCTTGGCTCTTTTGTTTCTATAATACTCCTTAGAGTGCAGAATGCCTGCTTCCCAAAGGTCTATTATTCACTACAGCCTGTTGACAAGCTGAAGTATGCCTCTCTCACCTTCTCCATTATTCAAGAAGCATAGAAGGACTAGTTTAGACAATATGCCTAATTTTTAGATTATTACAGTAATAGTCAATGAATTCAGCTCTTACTGTTTTTCTCCATGGGCTCCTGAGCCAGAGCAGTAATTACTAAAAAGTCCAAAACAAGTGATAAGGGTGTGTCTGCAAAATCTACTTCTTCCAGGGAACCTTCTCTACTTGTAGACAAGTCCTCACCAGTACTCTTAAGTACTTGTTTCCTGAGGACCTGCCAAGCAGCCTTATCTTTGGGATTTAATCCTGAGGTACAACATCCCCTTCCTTTTCCACAACCAAGCATGCCTATCATGGATGAGGGAGTAAAGGCTGTGAAGCTGACAGGAAGGGGTAAGGTGGTTGTTTTCACTTAGGGTTCAACATATTCAGGCTGTTCATAGCTAAGGCTCGCAGATTGTGAAGTAGACCAGAAAATCCATTCACCACTGTAAATCAGTGTTTCCCTAGCAGGGCATAGCACTACAGATTGCTGTCTGTATGCTAGACTGGAAGGAATTTAGAGTGAGTTAACTGCTAGACTTATACTAGAGCCACCATCAAAGAATCGCTTACCTGTTTCTCTGCATCCTCAGCTCTTTGCTCTGCTTCTATCACTCTCTGTTCCAATTCCTGCATCTTCAGAGACAGAAAAGAAAGAAGAGTGGAAAAGAAAGAAAATAAATTAACGTTACCTGGAAATTCACATTTTACTCAGGACTTGTGCAAGCTACAGATCTTTGGCATATTTTGAGTTAACTGGACAGCTTTGACCAGGAAAAAAAAAAGCCTTTGACCTTTTCCAGTCTTCTGCCCTACTTTGAATACACCGGAACCATTTTCTCATTAGTGAGCTTCATCATTCATTACATGGGTCAAAGGAACAGTGCCAAAGTCTTGACCTCATCTCTACAATTTACACACCACGGGCTGTCCCTGCAAGGAGCCTGTCTACAGGGCACCATTCTTTCCTGATCTTATTTCAGCTAGGATTCATTCACAATGGTAAATAAAAATGAGTATATCTTGGAAAACTCACAGCTGGTTCTCTATGATGCCACATTATAACCTCTGAATACTTTGCTTAGGCTTCAAAAGCATCACAGACTCATAATTGACAACATTAACAATGATCTTAATTTTTCTATGCTTCTTTTCTTTTTAAAGAGCTTTGCAAACTGACAATTATGTGATTCAACATCTGCACATTACTGCTATCGAAGTCAAAGGACACTGAATTGAATTTTATCCTAAAAGTTTATAAGTCGCTTTATTCTCATAAAATTCAGATGTACCTGGGGTGGTTCTAAAAATTTACCACTAGAGCCCTTTTTTTGGTGGGTGGTGGTTGGTTTGGTGGATTTTTTTGTGGTTTTTTTAATTGTTTGTGTGGTTTTAAATTTTTCTTTAAATAGAAACCTAGTACCTCATTTGATGTTTGCCAAGGTGATCTTCACCTGGCCTGCTTCAATGGATCTCAGATTTAAGCCCAGTAAAATGAAGTCAGTGACACTAAGTTTTATCCACCAAATTGCAAAATTTGAGGAATGCTTAATGGAATTTGCAGCACTTACTTATGTTTTACTATGGAAAGAATGACATAGAAGAGTCTTCAGAAGATTAAAAGAATCATGCGATCCACAGAAAAGCTATAAAGGTGACAAAAGGGAACTAAGCTCCTTTTCCCTGCAATGCATTTTTGATGAAGCATTGGAGCCAAGTATTCAAGTTGGTCACTAACAGGACCAAACCAATATATCTGAAAATGGACTTATTCCTCTTGGGTTGATCACCCAGAATGGACGTGGCAGCATTCCCCTGTTTCCATTTGCCTTCCTTCATATGGCAACAAGACAACTCTTCTTTCCATACGTGCTCACTGATACAAGAGCAGACTGACCCCAACCAGCAAACATATCGAAAGGCACATACATGTAGACACCTCAGTAGTTACCTAACTGAAAAAGCAATGACATAAATTAAAACCATGAAGATCAAAACCTGCTACATTTAGCATGATACCTCTCACATTTGCTTTTTCAGTGGAACAATCAAATACAACAGTCTCCGCAACTTAATATCCAAATCAAGGACGCTTCTTTGGCAGAGGAACAGAGAGATGCCACAGAGGACTGCAGCCATTCAAAGCTGCTCTGACCAAAGAGTCTTCTGGAAGACAGCTCAAGGCAATCTAACATGAATAGCAGTGGTCTATGTTACATGAGTCCCTTCAGAACAGTGATGTACCCATGTATTTATCAGTCTCTGGACAGTCATCACCACAGACAGGTAGCAGCAAAACATTGGCAAAAGAGAGATGCTAAATGTAACTACTGGGGAGACATAATACGCTTTGTGAAACAAAGAATGTTTAACACAATAGCTTCAGAATCAATAGTCTCCTAGTTTTCTGATTAATTGACAGGGTCTACATTCACAGCACAGATGAAATTCTGGGCTTTTTTACCAAGCTATCCTCTTAAACTAATAATTCAATCCTCCACAAGGTGAGCAATCTCCATGAAAGACTCAGGTTATTTTAAGAAGACAGCACTGTTGTGACTGAAGAACTCCTTGTTGTCCCAGCAGTTGCTTTGCATTGCTACCAGTTATGAATCTTGATCAGGACAGAGAATCTATGTTGGGACAACTCCTGATCACTAAAAAGTTATGAAACCTGTGCAAGTAGGGTGACCTGGCTAAGTTCCAGCCAAATAAATTACTTCTGTCACCCTAATTCCCTCTGTAGCCTTAAATGAACTTGTACTTGTCTTAATTTCCTGTACTACATTGTTGGGTTGTCCTACTATGAACTCTTAAATAACTGCTGTGTTCCTCATGTACATGAAATCATTATTTCAGTCCTCCCCAGTGTCACCACTCTCACTGGAGCACATTCAGATTTAATACATACATGCTTATAAGGCTCTTTCAAATCCCTCAATGAATTAATAATAATGCTTGGTATTTACATGGGTCCTTTCATTCAAAATGCTTTATAATTTGACAAATGCTACTAAGCAATGTGACCCAGGTCACACAAAAAACTTAATAACCAAGCCAAATGCACGGAACTCTTCTTTCAAACACTAGCCCAGACGGCTTGTATGGGAGAAACAGGACTAGCTGAATAGCCATGCTTGCATGACACAAAAGAGCCTTTTTCCAAATGTTCATTGTTTATTGAAATAAGACAGAAGCAGGTTAAGTTACCCAGATGGCCCTTCTAAAAACTGCAGAAGATCCTCCCATCAACCATTCACACAGGCTTTCTCTCCCGTGATGGCTCAGAAGAGGCTACCTAAAATTGAGTGAAAAAAAGTTCTATACCTCTCAGCTTCATTTTTTTCCTGCTGTTCTGTTCCAGAGCTCACTCCTAACCAGGTCAACTTGCTGCTGAGGCAACAGCCTGCTGTGCCACTCACCAACAGAGGAGTATCCTTTCCCTTGCATGTGTACAAGAAAATCAGGGTGAAAACAACTGCCTGTTTTCAAAGCAATCCCTGCTAATGTCCACAAGGTAGGACTCAGGGGTCTCATGCCCTGTGGGGTCCAGCAGGATGGCAGAGCTTTGTCTGGGAGACCAGGGGCTAAGGCTCTTCTGCTGTGCCAACCCCCAGCCAGGCTCTGTGCAGTTTGGGCAGCTCTGTTTGAGAGCTGAGACCAGGCTATCAACGGGGAAGTTCACACCATGTGAACTAGGGCATTGGCAGCTAAACCACTGGGTTTTAAATTCCTCATGTTCTGAACAGCAATCTAGGTTATTCAATCTAAGCGGATTTTAAAAATCTCAAGTATTCAAACTGTTAGAGCACATTGTACTACCAATGCCAGGCATGAGTGGTTGGGTTTTTTCCAAGTTAAAATACTAAAGCCTGTCTTGAAATCATAAAATTAGTTATAAAGAATAATTTAAGATGTGGGGGATCAGGTTTTCAAGCCCTTCAATCAGTCACCTCCATACCTACAACAACCTGGCTGGTGAGCAAGTATCACACCTCTGTTAACACTGTTCGTCACTTTCACCATCTAAAAGCACTTTAAAAAAAAAAATTTTCCTGTTACTGCAAACCATATTGGGAGGATCTCAAGACAATGTTTTCGACAGGTTGGCACACAGCTTCAAACTGTGCAGGCTTCACATTTTTCCAAGATCATCCCCGCTCAGTGCCCCAGAAAACCTTTCTTGAAATGCAGGAATCTTCAGTAATTCATTCTCATAATGAGGGAAAAAACCCTTAAAAATCACAGTTGCTATAAAATCTATGACAAAAATCCCTGAAGCTGCCATCACTAGACATAAACCAAGCACCTCCTTCAGTTCTGCATCACTACCCACCTGAGGGTGAGAAGGATGCAGCACAGACAGGAGCCCCTGTTGCTGTGATTGCTGGGGTGTCCTGTGGTGACTGAGGAGAAGGGAAGGAGGGTCTCTGAGCAAGTCATCGCAGACCAGCTGGGAACCTGAGGCCCAGGACACTTCCCAGGAGGAGTGTTCAGCATCAGCACTGTGTGTCTGAGTCCACCTGCAGCAGGAGAGCCTGCTGGAGCTGCCCCACAGTCCCTGCTGAGGCTCTCCTCTTCCCACATGACATTCGGAGATAGGAATTGCAAGCCTCTTACCTCTTTGACCCTTCAAGTAAAGCTACAACAGCACTGTACAAGTAGTTACAGAATAACCTGATCACTGAACCAAGCTACTCCTTAATCTTAACAAAGGGAACATCGCTTTGACTAAAAGGCTGGATAAATGGTAGCCAGGCCCCTGAGGATGATGAAAATTTGGTTCTCTGCCATGACCCACAAACTTCCCTAAAGAGATAGTCAAAATATATCTGGCAAGTCTGTTCTCCAATAAGGAAGTCTGGTAGGTGGGCTTGTCTCGTGGGTGTGGGTAGTCAGGAAGTTTCTCAAAGCAGAAATTAATAAAGCACAAGGACACAGATCTCATAATGCAGCAAACTTACAAGTATTGCATATGAGTGCTGGTTGTCTTTACCAGACCTGTTCCTACATGATTTATTTAATGTGCCTTTATCTAAATGGACCTTACAACCACTTTCAATGTTTTTCAAGGTAAGTAATCACTAAGTAATCACATCTCAGAAGCTAATTTGAAGAGATGAAGAAGCTGCTTAGAATTACACAATTCCTTAAAATACGAAGGGTGGAAAAAATGTCTCATACAGTATATGGCAATAGTGAAAATGTAATGACAGTGAAAGCAGGGATGAAAATTACTCTTTCAAGTAGCTGTCATCTGGATGTTTTTACATCCAAAACCAACAAACAAGAATATACACATATAAGTTACATAATACAAAATGGAGCAAAAGTGAGTTATCTGTTATCAATAAACTGCAGTCAGCTGCACAGATTTCAACTTCATAGTAAAACTGTTCTCACTTTCCTATAGTAATTGAATATCTGAGCAATCTTGGACTGAATGGTGATAATGTAAGCCACATTTTGAAAAAAGGAAGGAGACCCACAGCAACCTACAAATTTAGTGAAAAAGCCTGAATTCTAATTGAAAAACAACACCATTTAAGGTTAAGAAAAATCACAAAAAATTCCAGCCATGACAAAAACAAGCAAAAAACCAAAACTCCAATAAAATCCTCAGATCTTTACCAATTCTCTCCTCTAGGATGCAAACAAACTCACCTGAGGGCACTTGAAAGACATTAGTAGGAGATGTCTCTAAAACCACAGATGCCATGTAAGTTTCTAACACCCAGATCTCAAAATATCTGGCCTTGCTCTTCAGTATACCCAGAATGTTTTGACTGGCTATGAAGTGTTATTCTAACACCACGGCAATACACATATCCCTGTCTGGGATTTTAACATTATAGCATAATTTGCACTCCTCCAAGCTTTTCTGTTGCCAGCCAAGTCTTGATCCTGCTGTTCTTACCCAAAACATCCATCTTTGCTCTGCAGTTGTCTCAGTCACTTTAGATATCCAGAATCTTGCTGGTACAGTGTTTTCCTCTAGAGTCCAAATACTTGGTGATTTTGCAGTAAACAAGGTTCATTCTTATTACGCCACTTTACATCACTATGACAGGCACATCTCTGCATCTCAACTGATAAGCAGAGAGCAAAGATGTACCGTAATCAAGGAAGAAATCCTCACTTCAAGAAACAGATATACTGGATAGCTCAGCATTTACAGATTTTTTGCTTTTGTGTCATAACTCATTGCAAAGTAGAAGAAGTCACCTCTGCCTCACCTTCTCAGCTAACAGCTCCCGGATCTTGCTTGCCTGCAAGCGGAATTTGAAGAGCTGGGACTCCAACACAAGGCATCGCTTTTGCCAGTCCATACAGCTGCCATTCTCCACTGTGAGTTCTGCCATTGTGAAGTTAATCATCCATTTAGGATGTCGTCTGAGGTGCTCTAAAAATCCTACAGAATTGAAGGGAAAAAAAAGTATATATTTTAGAAGGACAAACTTATCACCTTTGTGCCTAGTTTTCCTTGGTCCCTCTTACAGGACTGGTAACAAAGGCCATTTCTTCTCCAAGCAGAAGATGAAGTGGTACTACCCTGAGTCACTGATATTGCCCTCTGCCAGAGGTCACTCTTAATGGATAAACGTTTACCTTTAGAATGAGTAAATAATTTACTAATGCATTATACTGTATATTCCAGAAACAACCTTACTGCCACCCTTACACTCTTGCTCAGCCTCTACCCAGAGACTAGGAGTATTTTTTACTCCTGCCTCCTTTGTTCCAGTATGGCTGTAAACTCTCAAGTCACTAAAACCTCCTGCCTCAGGTATTGCACACACATTTTCAGCTTGGGTCACCAGTGCCTTATCTCATACAGACTGTGTTAAGACGATGTGATGTATTAAGCAATTGTTCCCAATCCCTAACTACTTGACGCAGTCAGTTGACAGTAAGAGTGGAACTGCCCCAGTATCTAAACAATTGCTCTGTTAAAACAAAGAGAATCCATACAGGAATAAATTAGGATTAAAGACAAAACGTGTTGCTCTCCTGAAGTCCTTGTAGACATCAAGAAATGTATACAGCCTCAGAAATTAGAGAAAGCTGTAGTTTTTGAAGATCTTTTATTTTCCTACTCAATAACAGTTTAGACATTTCAGATACTTATAGTAAAAGACACAAGTAATCTAGGTAATAGATGTTCTTAATCAAATTCAGGTATTTGTGAACAAAAAGGTCAACTCAGTGTGTGTAGTCCAGCAGCCAACTGTATTATCGATCAATAACAAATGTTTAAAAAGCTAGAACAGCCTTTAGCTCAACTTCATCAGAACAATTAAATCCTTACTTGTTAAAGGAACTTCATACCAGCTCACAGGCAAACTCAAAAGTCCCAAACAGTGACAGACCAAGAACAGCCCAGGGTTTGTGAGAAAGCAACAAAGTTACTCAGCCTCATTGCCCTTACATCTGCGTTTCTCTGCAGAAAGGAAAAGTTTAATATGTCCCTCCAGTTGTATCCACTTGTCAGGATACCTGGTCCATGTTTTGCATGTAAGACTTGAGATGCAAATTACGGTGAGTATACATAATAGTGTGAGTATACACAACACAGCAAGCCACTGTATCCAGCTATATGTAGAGTCTGATGTTCCAAGTTAAGGAAGACTCATTTTATACCCTTTGGCTACAAACATTACCTGTGAGTTATTTTGTGTTCAGGTTGCTTTGTTCAGTAATAGAAAGTTTCCCAGACAGCAAGTTGCCTACTTTTCCAATGACTTGTGAAATACTATTCCAGAAGCAAAACAAGACAAAGATACATTCATGTGCAGTACTGCAGCAATGAAAACACTCCACAATAGGAAAGAAGACCACTTTTCCTACAAGCAGCACACTTACTGCTTTACAGAAATAGAGGTCATCCTTTTCCACAGCCCATCCAGCACATTGCTCTAATCCCTAGCCCTAACTCCTTGCCAGGCATTTAAACAGGTTACCTTTGGTACACTTTTCAACACTGCAGTGTTTCCCTGTAAGGTAGTGCTACCAGTCCTTCCCAAGCCAAAAGAGTGCACTAAGTCATGGAAGGATCCTACAACACTGTTAAGTTTGTTTACAGCTAACTCTGTTTTGGACACAAATAATAATTCAGCTCTCAAATGAAATTTTGTTCGCTTTCATACAAGTGTAAGGAGCTTTTAGTCTTTATTCTTAAAGTTTAAATCCAAAGAGGACACACAATGAATGGGATGGACTCTAATGACACAAAGTGAAACGAAACTGATGTGCCAAACAACTTACACCAGAGCAAAAGTAATTTTCCCACACAGACCACAACTTCTGGTTGAACTAAAATACCCTTGTTCCAAATAGGGGGTCTAGGATGGGATGGGTGTCTTGAATCATTATATTTTATTCTTTATCACTACAGACAACTGCATTTTATAATCCCATTCATAAATTAGCACTGACCTTCCGTAGAACCATGCTGGCAGTTCTCCCACTATTCCTATTATTCTAGAACCTCACATCCCTAATGAGCTGCCTTCCAATTACTAGCATAAATATAATCATAACCAGCTTGTATCTGTTAATTCTTGTAGATTACTGCCCTTCAGCTTATCTAGGGTTTTTTTTCATCCCTCATATTTACCCCTTGACATATTTAGATAGCAAAAGCTTTTCCTTAAGGATCTCAATTTGCAAGGCTAGAGACAAGGGGTTCCTTTAGTCTCATAAGAAGAGCTCCCTGCTCTCCCTCTGCACCTGTTCCAGCTTCAGTGCACACCACATAAAAGAGCTGGTGCTTGTTGCTCCCTTTCATAGCCATGGGTGACCACAACAACATCTGAAAAGCAGCACACACCCACAACAAAGCCTTTCCCTCTCGTAGGGAATGCCTCATCTTATTGCATTTGCCTTTTTTACAGCCATATTGCACTGGTGGTTGACATTCACAGGCAAACTGCCACAACTGGAACAGAGGAGTCTCAGCTGACTTTTCCTTTGTAAATAGCAGATGTGGAAGAGCAGGAGGGTAATTACAAAAGGACTAGAACAGATTAATAAAGTTCAGGTCTGTGCCAGATCTCTGAAAGATCAAATTCTCAGTACTACAGGCCATTGTGGTACCACACAATAATACAAGAGGCAACAGGCAGAAACTGATGCACAGGAACTTTCATTTGAACATAAGGAAGAACTTCTTTATTGTGCAGGTGATTGAGCACTGGAACAGGTTGCCCAGAGAGGTTGTGGAGTTTCCTCACTGGAGATATTCAAGAACCATCTGGATGCAATCCTGTGCAATGTGCTCTTGGATAGCCCTGTTTGAATACAGACATTGGACCAGATGACCTACTGTGGTCCCTTCCAGCCTGAACTATTCTGTGATTGCAAAATTCAACACGCCCACAGTAACCCTGTGATTGATTCGTATAACTATGTTATATTTTTAATTACAGGCAGTATTTTTATGGATCACTAATATTTAAAAGCACAGTTCAGTTTTGGGTATCTGGAGGAAGTCCTACTATTTATGCAACTGAGTCTTTTCCTCATCTACTAATTTTAAAGAGTGCTCTTACAGGTTTTGTGCCCACTTCATTACTACTTCTAACGTGCAATTTTGTTTTGTGTAATTAAATTAATTGCTTGTGTCAGTAGTCAATTCTACCAGTAAAATATCTACCATCTAACCGCCCCCTCTTCAGCACTGTGTTGTCACAGTCTCTTTTATCATGTCTATCTTACCATTATTCTATTAATCTCCATCTCCTCCACTTAAGCTAATAACTTCCCCATGTGTCATCATACCAAATGAGTGCTGAAGGCTAGAGATTAGAATTATAGCTTTTCCCCAGCAAAATCTTTACACTTTTTCAGAGAAAGTTACTGTATCACAATGTCTAATATTTACCTCTAGAGTACAACTTTATTTACAAAATTTATTCTTCATTTTCATTTACCATTAAAATACATTGTTCCTTTTCCCCTGCTCTTCTGAACATAAGCAGTTCATCTGTACTCTGTGAATTACAATATCAACTTCCTTTTGACAGACTGATTTAAATCACTTCCATCAGATCTGTCATTTCATATGTCCTTTTTTGTAAGTCTTAACCATCTTTTTTTCAGTACATTCTTTGATTCCCCTTCCTCTCCCAGATATTGGTCCTTTTCATATCAGATAAAGCATTTATATGGATACATTTATATAAAACTGCCTCTTTTTTCCCTTATGCATATGAAGAAGGTGGGAGCCAGACATTTTCAGGGGCAGTACTCTTATTGTAGGGGCTTAGAACATAGGAGACAGCCATTCTATTAAAACAAGCTGAGATTTTCAAAACTTCATTCTTAAATGCATACAGCCACTTCTTAAAGAGCAGCTTGATTTTCAGCGTTAAGTATCCAACAACTGTCAGCGACAATAATGGCAGCTAAAAAGTCCTTAAAATTCAGTGAGGGGAGAAAAATGACTCAACCACCTGCTAAAGGCAGTCAAAATTAGAAGTCTCATGCATATATCTGTAAGTTTTGACCAACGTCAGAGACAGTTCTGACCCTTAATGCCATATCCAAAATAAATATGATCATATTTACTTGGAATGTCCATATCCAGTTGTAATTCTGATGAAGCTGAAATTTAAATCAGGATGACATGTGTTTGGGGGTCTTTCTTTGTGTTTTTGGACCACAATCAGCTGATGTTGCAGATGTAGGTGGATCCAGAACTAGAAATCAAAACACTTAGGAGACTTCGTACACTTCCACCTGAAAAGCCGAAACAACCAATGTGAAGACTTTCAGGTGCAGATACAAGTGCAAGTAAAGTGTTTGCAGCTTTGTTCATGCAGTGCAAACAATAAAGACAAGCGAAACGCTATTTCCATATTCCAGATATGAGTGTCTGCTCAGCTCAGCAACAGATTTATGCAGGCTGTCATAGGGGATTCACAGCACAGGGGAGCTGCAGTTCCAAGCACCTGCCCGTAAAAAGCACCTGACCCTGTCTGAACACCGGAGCTGAATACTGGTCTAACTTTCAGCTGCCATCTTACTACAAAAGCAATCAGTAGAAAAGTGATAAATGTAACATATGAAAGGGAAGAGATTTCTTCCCACGTCACTGAATCGGCATCAAGGGGGTCAGCAGTACAGGCGATGGGCAAAACTCAGCGGGGAAATCCTGTACTATTAATCAATACCCTGTTCCCAGCCACCTCACTTCCCACTTCATACTCGTCTCACCCCTCAGCTTTTTAGCACTGAGGCCATTGGAATTGTTCAGCCACGCAGTCATTTCCCGCTCAGGAGTGCGGCCTGAGATGTGCAGAGCATGGGCGGGGAGGGGCGTGGGGGGAGAAAATAACACAAAAAGCTGCGGAAAGGGCAAGGAAAGGGCTTGTCGCGGGCCTGGGGTGGAAGGGAGCGGGAAATAATTTCCCTCTACATCCGCGCAGGTGGCTTAGCTAGTAAAAGTACCTGGAGGCAGAAAGAAGGGCTCCCAGTTGTGCCATTCTACCTGCGGAGGTCTTGCCCCGCACACCGAGCCTTACCAGGAAGGCAGAGGAGACCGCAGAGCTTACACACATTTACCTCTCGGGCTGCATCTTGCCCTTCGTGTGGCCATTCCTCCCCCCACTTCTTCCATGACTCTTCAGGGCCAAAGTCCCAGACCCGAAAGCAAACCTCAGTTAACAGAGATGCCACAACATCACCCCCAGAATGCTCCCGCCAGGCCCCTTAAGGTCACTTTCGAAGAAAGACAAGCCAGGGGAGAAAGGCTGTGCCAGCCAGCCCCGCGCAGACCGGCCCTCAAGAGCCCCCGGCCGCGTCCCNGCGGCAGGGCCGGCCCTGGCCGCGGGCGGCTGCGCGGTGCCGGGCGGCAGGCAGGTGCCCGGCACGGCTCCTGTCCCATTCAGCACTTTACCATTCCCTCCCCGGTTTCCTTCGGGCGGGAGAGCCCGGCTCAAATATCAGAGCCGGCCCTCCCGAAGAGCGCAGGAACTGACATCAGCCGCCCCGGGCTTTTAACCCCTTCCCGGGCTCAGCGGCGAGGCAGGTGGGGCGGGCAGCGCAGGGTGCCGGGGCGGCCCGGGGCACAGAGTGGCAGCCGCGGTCTGCCCCGGGCGGGGAAATCCCCCTCTCCGCCCTCCTTACACCCTCAGGGACTGCCACCGAGTTTCCCGAGATCTCCCTCGCGGTCATTTCCCAGACCTCAGAGCTGATGCTACCCAAACCGTCCCCAGACCACCAGGGCAGCGGCGTTTTCCTGAAGCAGCCGGAGAAGGAGCTGATACCCACAGAAGCACGCTGCCCTTGCCGCCACTGCAGCCCTGAGGGGCTGGCTGTTCGTCCGAAGCTCCAGATGGAGCATCCTTCACTCGTTGTAGGCAGCCCCAGGGCATGAGGTTGTTGCCACGACAGAGATGAAAACCAAACTAGTGTAATGGTCTCCTGGCCAGAGGACACCAACCTGCACGCGTACTTTGGCCATTTCTCACATAAAATGGCTCAAACAGGTCTGGGGCCTCAAGCATTTCTAATGATGGCTGCCAGCACACAAAATATGTTATTCAGGCATCAGGCCATCACTTACTGAGCTACTTTGCATGCAGCAATGCCTTATATGAATACATGGTGACATATAGGAGTATATTGCCTGTGTTATACCGAGAACCTCACTGCCTCGGGAGGCTGGGCACTGGCAGCAGGTGTGTGCACACACCATGTGCTGCTGGCTGCTGCCCTCTGCCCTGGCCACTCCCTGACACCCCAGGCTGTTCTCTCCTGTTCTCCCCCGAGGGCACGTTCTCTCCCAGACCAGAGCATGCAAATGGAAGTAAAAGGGACTCGAGACAGATGGGGGTGGCAGGACGAAATGCCCAGAGAGATGTGGGCCTCAGACCAGTGTGTTTCAAAGCAAAAGGCCCTTTGTTCTGATTCAGGTTTAGCAACTACTTGTTACTTATTCCATTATCAGGCACATTAATTCCATCAGAGATACTTTTAAAATATCTATATGAGGCTCCCCTCAGTGGAGACAACAACAGTCATTCTGATGTGTATCTTTCCGGCCATTTTCCATGGACCTTTCACATGACCCGCTTTGCTGCCATGAAAGTTGGTCTCTTCTCAAGAAAGTGAGTCTGGCTTGCTGGGGAAGGGCTGCACCAGAATGATGATCTCTTGAGAGGTTATGAGAGATCCAGGAATGCTCTGAAACTGTACTTTGGCACCTGCTGAGACTACTTACGCAAAACAGGGCAGTCTGAAATAAACAGGCTTCAACAATCTATGAAGGAAGCACAGAGAAGGACTGAACAAAATTATCTCCTAGGACAATAAGCAACACTATTCACTAGACATGGTTAAACAAGATCTTAAGAGTTGTTATCTGGCTCACAGATACTGCCTGGTTTGAGATCTGCTGTTTATTAAACTTCCATTGTGAACTTTTTCCTCCATTGATAGTGTGCTTTCACTGACGTCTCGGCAGAGAAACATTGGGTACCAAATCACTTACAATGCAAAAATGAAAAGACTGATGTGATTAAGTGGTTAAAATATAAAAATATAGCTAAAAACATAAGGTCAAGATTTGGACACTGGAGTGAATAAAGGCAGACTCTGAAATCTATGCCTCATTATCCAAATAAGTAGTCAGATTTCCAAAGACTCTGAGGACCCTGCAGTTCCCTAAAGATGGTTTCGCTTTAGATTTCTCATGTGTTTCCAGTTCCATGGGAATTTGGTTGAATGCATCTGCCTGTTCCTAGCTAGGAGACAAAGCATGTATTACAGAGCTGTTCAGGCAGAGAGCAGGATAGCACTACACAGGGATGGCTGGAGAGCCAAGTGGAGATAGGCAAAGAACTGAAAAGAAACAGGCATCTGGTAAGGAGCTCTCCCATTTGGACAGCTGAGCAGGGACAGGCAGGAATACAGGCAGAGATCAAGCTGGCTGTTGGGACAGTATCACCCAAAGAGATTTCTCCAGCAATTCCCAGTAGAAGGGACTCCAGTTGCCTACAGTCTGCATGTTGTGTGTATTAATCATTATGCCCAGTGATCAAGGAATTGTAATAAATAACCAGAAACAGCACAATTTGTACCTCCCTATAGGTATTTCAGAGGACAAAATGTAGCTTCATGCTTTACAGAGTCCACTCCTGAACTGAGGCTGGCCAAAGACGAAGTGAGAAAAGGAGCTATTCCCTTTGTGTTCCCATCCTGTTCTCGCTTCTTTCAACCACAGCATGCAAGCACAATATTTCTTAATCTGAATTTTATAAGGTATTTTTATTCTTCCCTCAAAGGCACTGGTTAAGTTCTCTCATTTTCACCAGCAAAGCCAACCGGATCATATCACTCACTGAAATGTCAATATCTGGCCTTGTGCTTTTCCCAGGCAATGAAGCTTGACTGCCAGGACATTCCTCAGCCACTGAGCTTTATACAAAGTACCTCCCTAAGAATTGCCTTTGCACACCTTGCTTTAACCCCTGGAGGCCCAGAACCACATCAGCACTCACATAACAATGTTCTGCCATGTATTTAATGCAATTATTCTTCAAAGCTGTGCCTCCTTATATCTTCTGTCACTTCTGTGAAAGTATTTAATGAAGTTATTATTAAAAAAAAAATCATGATTTCTGTTAAATGATGCAAATAGAAAAATAGTTTGACTTCAGAAGGAGAAGGTTGTAAGAACAACCAGTAGTATCTCATTGTTCCCAAGTTATTTCCCTTGGCAGTTGTCTTTAATATGGCTGCTCAAGCACTGTGTGTCAGGTCTTTCCAATCTGCAGACAAATCATTCAGCAAAAAGTAAAATGTACTATAAACAGCAAATACCTTATTGACAAAACAAGCTCTCTGACCGATCCAAGAGAACTAGCTTGGCACAGTTAGACTATACTGTTAGACTGTCCTTATCACAACACAAGCACAGACTGCTTTGTTCAGAGCACCATATCCAAGATACCTAAATAGAAGGACAAAGAGATAAATGAGAACGAGGGGTCAGAAGATGAGAGCAGAATGAACTCTTTCTCTTAGGAAGCAAAGTTGTCATAGTTCTGCAGGTGGGAGAGAGCACTGTGTTCCAGACACAGTGCTGCTGAAAACTTACCAAATGGGCAAGGACACCACCCAGACCAAAAGTTCATGTGTCAGAGCCCCACTGAAGGCTCAATCCTGCGTGGGAAAAAAAACAAACAGTACCTTGAAACACCTGTTTGAGGTACTTGTCACTCTCCACAAGCAGCTTAGGCTTCATATTGTAGTTCTCTAAATTCCACCTGTGTTAAAGGCTTAAAAATGTTGAAAATGGCCTTTGTGCCTAGTTCCCTTCCTCTCTTTCTCCTGGGTTTGTAGTGTGCTGACAGACACAACACAGAGTTGCAGCCTCCTTCCTTTCTTCTCTTATAATCAGCAATGACAAGTTCATGCAGCATTAAAATAAGAGACTGGCAGCTGTGGATCACCTTGCTGCATAAACCAGTTGCTCGTGGGAGGACCCAGTGGGAGGGCCAGGAAATCATTGCCCTCCAGTACTTTGTCAGCTGGTTTTGATTGTGTTATGGTCATCTCGTCACACTTCACAGACAGACACTCGTGTGTACTATTCAAGCCAGAACTTGAGCAAGAACATATGTTTTATATATACAGTCTTGACTGGCACAGAGCAAAACAATGGAGAATTCCCATTTTCCTTAGGGAGTGATCCCAGGGGCAACTCAAGTGTTATTCTCAGTATTAATAGCTCTTGCCTTGTTTCATCTCTGGGTTTCTCCAGTTTCAGCTTCTAAGTACCAGATTTCACTATGTCTTTTTCCAACAGATTAAGAAGTTATCAACTATCATTAAAGTAGCCTGTGATAAAAAACTTAACTTTCTCCTCTATAAAAATACACAGATGTAACATCTCTCACAGTAATTAATATTCTCCAATGCTTGTATTTCCATAGGTTTATCTAGATCATAGATTAGACAACTGGATCAAAAGTCAGTTTAGGATTGCTATCAGCATGCTTGTGTGCTCCTGTTCAATTCCCGTTTCAGAACAGGGGAAAAAGGAGGATGGCATGTGGGAGTCTTCAAGCTGTGGAGAAGGAAAACAGTCCTTACAAGTGTATTTGTTTTGTGTGGTCTTTTTGTGTGTGGCACTGGCTGGTATGCAGCCCCAAAGGTTCCCACATACCACAGCACACTTTGAATCTGATTCTGAGTCCACAGGCTACAGCTGTAACTGCTGTGCAAGTGGTGCTGCACATGATGTATGTCACAGGTAAACTGTGTCAATCCAGATGCTGTGAGTTCACAGACAGAGCTGGCTCAACAGCACTCAAAAAACTAAATTTTGCTGCTCTTAGAGGCCTGGCTGCTCCTGCCAAGGAGAAGGAGGATTACAAAGAGGGTGGTGGAGCTGTGACAAGGTGCTGGAAGGAATCAGGAAGAGCCCTGGAGATTTGGACCTGCTGCTCTGGCAGCCCCAGTGCTGCGAGAAAGGGCCATGTCTGCTGCTGCGAGGGACAGTCCATACCCCTCAGACCTCCCTTGAATGGAAGGAACAGGTCTTTCTTCCTAGCAGGAGGGAATGTCAGGCAAAGTAGGCAACAGCCTACAGTAATTTTCCTTCTCGAGGTACCCTGTGAAATGCCAGGAAAATACCTATTTACAGAGCTGTCTCTGGAAGCACAATGCAAAAAGCTGCACCAGAGAAAGAGATCTAAGCATGGGGAGCAGGGAACCAATTCATTTATAGATTACTGGTTTGAATTCAAGACAAGTAAAAGAAATAACAGCTGGTCAGCTACCTTCTGACAAGCAGCAGTAGCAGTGACACCTGTATGAACAGACTGGTCATCTCAGCCCCATTCTTAAACATCATCTCCCTGAGGGGCATGTTTATTAGGGGTGAGTGCTGAGGAGGCAAGAGGGTATGCTGCAGGTAGCCAGAGGAGCTCCATGGAACATAGACCCCTATTACTGCTGTTGCTCATTACAGTTTTGCACCCACCCATCACTGAAAATAGCTTCTCAGCATAAAAACTCAGACCACAAGAGATCATGGGGAGAGAAGCCATGTCTGATCCTCGCTACACTTGTGAAAAGAGTTGCTAGATTGGAGAAATTTGGGTAGATTAAGAGAAGGTGTTTTCCTTGTCCATAGCAGAGCTGGGGAAAAATACTATTTCCAGACATGTTACATCAATACTTCTAGTAAAGACCAAAGTAGGTCCCAGCTTGCCCTCTGTTTGGGTGCTGATCTAAGAACTTTGGAATGGGCACCTGGGGCAGCTCTGTGGTCAGAGGCAGGGGAATCTGCACAGGACAGCCTCTGATGGAGAATCCCTGCCCTTCCACAACCGGTAGGGTGGCCTGTAGTGGCTGGCAGTGGGGGAGGAAGACACTAGTAAGAGATGGGGCTAGTCTGTGGGAAGGATTTTGGCTGCCTTCCCAGTACTGCACTGAAGTTATGCCTACAGCTGCCAGATGTCAGGATGGGGTGTGGAGAAGAACACGGTTCCCTGCCACAGGACTACTACTTGCAGAGCTTTTGTTGCTGAAACCAGCGTGCAGGCTGTCCTGCATGAGAGTGCAGGAGGAGTTAGCTGGAGAGGTTTTTGGCTCTGTTCCTTGTCTCACACCAGAGCCAGGCACACAGTTCCCAGACGTTTGTGATCTTTGCTCTGGGATCTTTCAGACTTGTCAAGGCATTGTGTAAAGGGAGGAATTATTTCACTTCCACATGGAGGGTGGAAATGTCGAGAGCTCCTGCAGAGATTCCTCTGCCTGCTTCTCTCAAGAGGGGTCATCCCCGGGTGAGCAGCGTTGGAGAGAGCTCCATCTCTACACAGATGAAATCCCCAGACAACATACTCTCAGAACAGTGGTTGTTGAGCTTCCCTGGCATGATTGTTTCTTGCCGTTTCCACGGTGATCCATAAAACCAGCACAGATCTCTTTGGGAAGGCAAATAATAGAACATGATAGTGCATGTGCCTGGAGAGGGGGCAACAACCCCACTTTTATATTGTCAGCTGAGTTCTAGGGTCAGTGCTGGGGCTTGCCCCCCTCCCTTCCTGAGCTGGTAAGGAAAGCATTTCTGTACCCTTCCCCGGAGGGCTCAAAGCAGTAGCTCCCACTTATAGGTGTTACAAGCTGCCTTAAGCAGGTTCAAATGGAATCGCAAATTGGTTTTTGTGGACAACACTGACAAGTGATGTCAGCAGGCAGCCCAAACAAGCAGTGTCTGATAGTACTTTGACTGCTTGGGATTATTGGGAAGCACTGATGAGGAGCCCAGGATGTATCACAACATGGTCCAGCATGCAAGCACATACACAGGTACGACATACCTGTAAATTTAAGGAGAAAACCTGCACTCTGCCCTCTCTCCTGCTATGTCTGAAAGCACATGGACAAAATCTCCAACTTTTATCCTTGTTCATAGATGAAAACTATTCATGGGCAAGGAACAAATGCAATCTTACCACCACAGTACCATTCCACCAAGACTTCACCCTCTGCTCTCAAGATCTGACCCTGCCCTCCTCTTCATTACAGAAGCAGCGAGTGTTACTGAGCACACTCTTCCCCACGCAGTTTGGAGGTGCCTGCCTGATACCCACCTACCCTTCTGCATGCAGCAACAATTGCCAAACAGCACAGCTGCCAGGATGAAAGGACATGGAGGGAATGGGTTGAAGGGTAGTTTTCTGATCTGCATATTTTTCGTGATTCAGCTTAAGATTTCAGAAAATTCTGGAGGGGAGGGGTAAAAATTATAAAGGATAATAAGACTTTCAAACACAGCCAACATGCATCTTAAAAAGGAAACCTAATTTTGTGTGCCTCCACCTCTGGGCAAAATGTTCTTGGCTTGGTTTCAAAGGTGCTGGGAAATTCAAGGGTTGGGTTTCTCTGAAAACCAGCCCCAGGGTTGGTTGCACCACCCTGCAACACGGTGACCTGGAAAAGGTGCCAATATTGAAAATGTATCTTAATTTAATTTAAAAAAAAATTTGTAATTTCCTATCAATGAGCTCTCCCTGGGAGGCTCAGAGATTGATCTAGAACTTGTCCTTCACTCTATGCACTGCCTGAAGCAGGAATCCTTTTAAGACAAATGGCACTGACTGCTGCAATGTAAGAGACTCCCACCCCTTTCCTCATGCTGTGCTCCCTTGTCCAGAGTCCTGTGGGTCCACAGGGGAACTTTTGAAGCCAAGGTCACTGCCCAGCCTCTCCCTCTGTTCGTGATTGCCTCCCCTGCTCTGGGGCAGCCCTGTAACCTCAGTCTCGGTGTAGAGGTGTAACCTCAGTCCTGGTATAGAGGTGTTCTGTGTCTCCTTGCACCCTCAGAAGCCCATGCCAGGGTGCAGCACTAGACAGCCAATTAAAACAACTCCAGCAGCTACAACACAAAACTGAGTTACAGCCTTCTGCAAAGGATGTCATGAGCAATTTTTACTTATTTGTTTAATTAGTGTTAATTGCACACAGTAGGAGGTCAGAACTCTGCCTGCAAATGCTCAGTTGGCTATGAAGTGTGAGTTGTCCAGCCATTCTAGAAACTCCAGTCAAGGGGCAGGAGAAGGAGGGGGATTTGCATTTTGTGGCACAGCGTCAGTTTCATTCACAGCAGATGAATGAAACTCTGGGAATTTTTTTCTGGACCAGAAGGAAGAAGAGAACAAGAAGTATAGGAAGTTCATCCAGAGAGCCACCAAGAGGGTTAATGGGCACCTTGGGCCCCCTCTGCACCAGAGACCTTGACACATCTTCCTGGCTGCACAGGAGGTGCCTCCCGAGGCAGCTATGGGCACTCTACCCCTGCCCCACATACGAAGACTTGCTGTGGATATCTAAATTGGGAGGGCTGGGAGTGTTCAATTCAACTTTTCCCTTTTGTGGTTTTCTTTTTGTCAGAAGTGTCCTTCCACTGGTAGCTCCTATAAAATATCCTGCTAGCATTCTGTAGCTGTTTGCATTTCTGTGCGGTAATGCGCCGCCGCTGTGCTCCGGCGCCGCCTGGTGGCGGGAGGCGGCGCGGCGGGCGGCGCTCCGCACGGCGGCTTTGATTCCAGGCTTTGGGCTACCGCGGGGACCCGCCGACACCGAGCGTCCTGAGAGCGGGCGACGCTTTTGGCTGGTTTCTGCCTTACCAGGGAAACAAACCTCCCAGCGGGAAAGTCACAGACATAAACACAGCCTCTGCTAATTAAAACTGATAGAGGTCTTTCTTCATCCGGAATAAGTAGAAACCTTGGATCAGGCAAACACTCAGGCGGTTTCTAGGGACCACTATGGGGGTTCAGCTCTGTGGAGAAAGGGAGCGTGAACGGCCATAATTTGTTAAGGGCTCCTGTTGGAGGGGTGCTAAGACTTAGCCCAAACCATGTCCATGAGACACTGGATGCACATGCTAATGTATAATCCTGATGCAGCAGGCACTTGCGTAATTATTCCTAAGAAGCACATAAGCATTGGAGTATTTTGCCAGATAAACATAAGGGACTGTGTAGGGGAGAAGGAAAAAGGGTTCATAAGTCAATGATCGCATACATTAGCTATGTCCAGTTCAGCCATTAGTTCAAAAAACTATTTTCTCTTTGGTCCAAATCTGCAAAGCCCTTAAGACTTTTTTTTCCCCTGATATTCATTAAAATTGGACCCACTTCCACTCTTAAAACAGGTCAAAATTCAAGCCTGATGTTTCTGTAGAAACCACTTATCTCCTCTCAGCCTTGATTTTTTCCTCATAAGAGTAAATTGACATGCGTCATTACCATTTATATTTGCCCAAAGATTATTTAGCTTCTACAAAGACATCACAGAAATAAAAACCTATATATTAAAAATTTCATAAATTAAGAATTTTAACAAAATATTTTTGTGCTGGATCAAAATTATAATGTCATTATTCTAATGGGCCAAAGTAATTCTACCATTACCGCAAGGAGGGGCTGCTTTTGCTTTTAAATCTAGGAAAGCTTAAGAGCCTGAACTGCAAGCTTTACATTCCGTCTGCAAAGCAGTGTGTGGCCATACAGAAATGCAGGGTACTGACTCCAGATTACTACAATCTTGTCTGAAATCAGTGTCCACAGTGCTCTATCTCGCCTTAGATTTATGTTTAAGGTAAGCCTGCTGCTATAAAAAGTATTCTGTGAATTGTAGCCATGTAGGCATAAAAGAAGAGAGGATTCAGGACATCTTCCACCAATCTTCCTGCGTAGGTTCAGGCAACATACCCCTGCTTGCAAGAGGTTAGGCTCACATGGATACCCCTGCTTGCAAGAGGTTATGCTCACATGGATTTGTGACTGGGTCACGTCTTACCACCTCTGCGGAAGAGACAGCACGTTTTGGATAGCAGCAGCTGTGTCACTCCTGAGAGCTCATATTTGGTTTTTGGTTTGGATTTGATTTCCCAAATCTCTGGGAAGTGTCCTGAATTTCCAGTAGCTGCTTACACCATTATCACAAAATCGATCACAGATAGTGCTTTTGGTGCTGGCAGGTTGGAAAAAATAATCTCTTGGCTTATATCCTAAGTACATTTGATCTGGACTGACTGGATGGGATCGTGACAGCCCATCATCTTCTCATTAGAACAGAAACACTTTCCTGGCTGCAACAAACATTTGGGCAAGGATGAACACTTCCCTTTAAATAGCAAACTTCAGCCTTAAATAGTTACACTTTGCCCTTGCTGTTTGGCTCTGTTGCATACCAAAGACTTAGCTCTTAGCAACATGAAATCCCATCCTAATTAGCTACTGTTTAACAATACCAAGCTCCTATTCTGGAGCTACAGAGGAGGGGGGCATTTCATATCAAGCCCAATGCAGTCCAAGACTCTTTCTGTGGAATTTTTTTTTTTTTTTTTTTTTTTTTTTAAAGTGGAAAGTAGCCCTGTATGTTAGACCTGAACCACTCTGTATGAGTAAAAGTGACACTCAAGAAATTAAACCAAACATAGCCTGGAGAATCACTTGCACAAAGCATCAAGATTCAGGTACCTCACTAGAATAAAAAATATACCAGATGACACATGCAGCTCTGCCCACCATAAATGCCATTGACTAATGATGATCTTCAAACATGTGGGTTTGCACTTGGTCCCTTTTTATGTTATTACAAATACTTTCCTCACCTTGCAGCATAGTCCCTGGATTCAAGTCTCTTACCTGGAGCAGTCTCAGGATATATAGAATGACAAGGCAAAGTTATTTTTTTTCAGCCTTTCAAGAAAGTTTGTTACAATCTGTTTCACTTACTATCCTTGAAACTTTGGCCTAATTTCCATCTCACAAACTTACTCCCAATGACAACATTATTCACAATTATGAAGACTGTATGATGAACCTAAATAGGTCTATTTTCTTTGAATTCTAATATTTTGTGAATATATAGAATTCTGTAATTTTCTGTACATTGTGAAGTTGTGCAACCCATGTGTTCACATTCTTTAAAGGAAGTAATTTTATCTTTTGAAGTGAACAAAAGAACCCTTTCTTGAAATGGCTTTGGTGCCTATTCTAAGGGAAAAACTCCACTGTCATGACATACTCCAACAACTGCAGGTGAGTATAAAGCAACCTGGGAAAAAAATCTTTCCTCAAAAAGCTTTGTTGAGATAAATCTAAGGCTGCAAGTCTGAGTCACTGTAAATTGGATTGGGCTTGGTCCTGTAATATTATATCCAGCAAAGCTTCATTTTTCAGATCCCAGTGCCCCTAAAACCCTGGAGTCCAGCATATTTTGGTTTTTCAGAATCAATGGGTGCCCCTATGAAGCATACATCAGTACATCCCTTGACCTCCTGCTCCATGGGGATGCAGACAGCTCTGCAGAACTATTATGTTTTCCTCAGATGACAGAGCTGAAAGACCATGTGCTTATCCAGCTATGGAGTATGAATAAGGGCTAGATGGTAGAGGTTGCTGCCAGATAAGATTGTTGGAAATTATTAAGTGTCATGGAGAAATCTGTATTAGCTCTGTCAGTGACAGAGTTTGTATTTGTTACTCAGGCTGGTAACATGTACTTTTTAAAATTATTACCTTTGGATACCCAGATATCAGCATGGACAAGAACCACAGAGAACTGCTCAGACACTTTAAAAAAAAATTCTGCAGATAGTTTTCTCTCCTTCTGTCATCCAGCAGGTGGGAGGAGATCAACACAAACAGTGAACTATAGGGTTACTGGTTATGGGAATGCCTGATTTGCTTGTGCACAACGCAGGGTGTATCCAGTTGCTCTAATTTTCATATGACTATCTGCCAGCCTCAAGGAACATGACAGCACCATTTTTTACTCTCTCGGAAAGAAAGGAGTTGGATGTCAGTGTTTGATATTCATGGGTCACGACAAAGGGACACAGGAAACCCAGCAGTGCCTGCTGGGGTTACAGGCCTGCTGTCAGCAAGTGGGGACAGCTTGGACATAGACTTGTCTACCTGCATCTTTTCACTCATTGTGTGCACACCAGTTTTAGATGTTTCTACGGTTAACTCTAAACACAGCTTCTTGGGAATTCCAGAAAACAGTGTTCTGCTATGCCAAAAATGCCCTAAAGAAAGATAATCAGCACAAGTCTAGTGAGGTTGCTCTGCCAGAAAGTGTTAATTTCACTGCTGAGATGCCCACCTGGTAATGAGCTTTGGTGTTTTTTCCTTATCCTGATCATGGAGCAAGGGCAGTGAGAATACAGGAACTGTAAAAACTGGAGTAAGGTTGTAGTGGCCTGTTGAGGTGTAAGGGAAAAGCAAGGAACACCACAGTCTGACTATGGAAGTGGGGTTTGTGATCTCCTAGTTTATCCGAGTTTTACTCATGGCGCAGTGATGTTTGCAAATAAGTAACAGCTAAATGTTCACAGAATTATGAGCACATAAATGTTTTATAGTCAGTGCAATACAGTTAGTAGTGTTGGCTCATGCATGGGATTATTCTAGAGAAACAGCTTATTTGGGGAAGATGTACTATTTCTTTGTCCTCTGGTCTTATTAGGGGAGTCGAGAAGAACATCAATTAATGCTGAAGTCTGTACCTCTGAGATGGGCTAATAAAGAACCCTTAATTGCTTATATTAGGATAGACATCCCTTAGGAAAAAAGCCTACTGAAAATGTAGCTGACTCCAAATGGATTTTATAAACTGATATCATCTTTGGCTGTGTTAAAGTATAATAGAATATTTCTCCTTAATAGCATGCCCAATGTTACAGCAAAATTTAAAATGGCTTTGAACCAAAAAGCAACTATGGATTTTTTTTTTTCTGAAGAAGTGAAATTCAGTCCTGACACTTTTACTCTCAAATTCCCCTTCTATTAACTTGTATTTTTCCTTTGGAAGGGTATAAAAGAGGTCATTTAGTTCCCATTTCCAAGGACAACTATGGAAAAACTTTTGAAAGCATTTGGTGGCACAGGTGTGATAGAGGTCAGATTATGAAAGTGAGATTTACTTATGAATCAGAGCCTAATTTGGGCTTCCTTCTGACTCTCATTTGACCACTTTAGGATCTGTCTCATGTAGTTTGTCAGGATGTTATGAAACAGAATGTACCTAGCTTGACCATCCGCCTGGGATTATTTTGCCTGACTTCAGCTACCCAGGAGTCAAGAAATGAGCTTGAACTACTCATCTGGCTCCATCTATCATCAGCGAGGATAAGGAAACTTGATTAGTCTCCTTAGGATGGAGTGCATCATCACGCAGAAGTGTCCAGTTCTCACAACTGAATAAGCAGCGAATTGCAGCCGTACTGTTCAGACCTGGATCAGTCCATAGATAAAGAGTCACAGAATTGTGCAGATGACTTCTACAGCTGACCTCAAAGGTGCAGCAGGACCTCTGCTCACATTCAGCTCACTTGATCTGGTTCTGTGCTTATATTTCTGAGGTCAATTTCTAATGACCAGCATCAGTTTTGCTAATTATAACTGAGAGCCTTGCAGGATGACTGGGATAATTTGGTATCTGGAACAAAATTTTTGGTCTCTTCTGGACTAGAAAATTCTACAGATCTCTGGACTGAATATTGTTAAGCAGGCATTCATAGTCAGTGTAAAATATTCAATAATTTTAAGTTACAATATGACAGAAAATCTAATTTCTTTTGGACATATAATGAACTAAACGTTCTACAGGACATCGTATTTACTTAATCTCATTAAATTCTTTATGAAAAAATGTTCTTAATAATTTTCCAAAATGAAGATTTACTCTTTAGACAATATTATGGCCATCCCTGCACAATCTATGCTGGGGCAATACCTATTGATGGGGAGCTTTGCTGTGAAAGATATAGATGAATGTTTAATGAAGTAGTTATTTATTTAGCATATCTGTAGAGAGACAATCTTTTTCATCTGACTCTTCTTAGTCATCAAAAAGATTCAGGACCATTTAGCTCCCACCCTGCCTGACCCGCTGACATTTGTTGGGCTCATGTGTTTACTGTGGGACTGCTACCACGACAGCAACAAGATCTGAAAACAGAGGAAGGAAAGAGCTACTTTTTAAAATAGTGCAGTAAACTCCCAGTGCATCACTTTAATGTGTTCTTCATCATATGCATGTATATGGCAGCTGAAATACATGATGAGACTAGGTGGCTGCTTGTCCAGGCTTCTGGATATCTTCAGTCCTGTGTGATGAACTTCAAACTTCTTTAGGCCTGAGGCTATCCGGTTGAATGGGAAAAATATTCCTATGTAATGCATTCTGAAAGTGACATAACAAAAATAAGGTAACAGTGAAATATCAGCTACTGTATTCAGTGAAGACTGCAAAAGGACTCTTTTGCTAGTGAAACTGTTGTAAAACTCATATATTGATTGTTAAGAATAATATTAATTGATGTTTCTTCTAAAGAAAGTCATTCCTGTATTCATTGCTATGAAGAAAATTCATTGAACCAGCATTCTGAAAATGGCTGCAATAATTTATACAGTAAAATTACTTGGTTTAGTTTGTTTCCAATGAAAAAGTAAAAAACGAGTATGAGAAGTAGAGTGCAAAAAGAGGGTATCCTCTCTCTTAGGTACAACCTCGCAGTATTTTAGAATTTTAGTAACTCAGACCCAGAGGTGCTTTAAAGCATAATGGCTTAATGCACTAAATAATAACAAAACAAAAGATATCATTGTAGAAGAAGCATCTCTCAGAGACCACTGAATCAGACTAGAGAATAGGACAAAACACATTAAAGCTGACAAAGAGAAACTCAGACAGAAAAATATGGCAGATAACTGAAAGCTGTGTAAGAGTCACTGTTTTTTAAAAAAGTCCCGATTTTGTAAGCCTAATAGAGAACAATATTGTTTAAAATGCCATCCTGGATCAATGTATGAAGTGAAGGCATAGTTAAAAAATAAAAAGCCTACAAAGCAGATAGATAAAATGGGAAATATTTAGCAATCAATATAAATTGGAAGTTACATAATATAAAAATAGACAAAATAAAAAGACAACAGAAGAAAATCATTGGCTGGCAGGCCTTAGGAAAATAAAAGGAGTTGAGAATATATTAAGAACAACAGAAGTCTTAACAAGGGTACATGCTGCTGCTCAATGCAGATGAGGAAATGATAAAGTTGCAGAAAAGGCAAATATTCCAGACATATTTCTGTTCTGCATTTGAAAAGAAGAAAGATGATGCACTTGTATCACATGGGCTTATGAAAAATTTTCCACTCTGTTAGTGACCAGGAGGAATGTAAAGTATGTACTGGAGGTAAATATTTTAAAATCAGCAGGTCTGGATGGCTTACATGGGCATACAAATGGAGCTTATTTAACTGATCTCTAGCCTGCTGATACTGATATTTCATAAAACCTCTAACAGCAAGGAAGTAGCAGAATACTAAAGGAGTGTCTGTTCTATGGCAATATTTCTAAAAAAATGGCAATGTCAATAATCACAGTAGATATGCACTAGCAAGGCTAACAGCAGTTAGTGGAAAAAATATTAACTGATAGATAATTCTTTGACAAAGAATAAAAAAATCAAGAGATGTATTTTCCAGCATCACAATAATATTGATTAAAAAGTAAATTTAAAAAAAGGCAAGAATAATTTAAGCACCCCTGCTATGAGCAAGAAGATGACTAGAGATGCTCTCAAAGTTCTTTCTAGCCCTACCTTCTGCAGTTCTATGAAGACATTATATGGTAACCAACAAGAGTGAATACATGTATGGGTTGTGAATCCTGCTTGATTTTATTTCTTAAATTGTTTTATCACTGAATCAGGATCAGAAGCAACACTGGATGACTCTCATTCTCTGTGAAATACACAGGACACAGGATGGTTGAAGCACAAGAAAAACAGTCCAGCCAAGTTTGTCTGCTGGACATAGTAAAAAATTAAGCCATGTCACTTGTGTGTTGCAAAAGCCATGGAAGTAGTATTAGGATGAATTTTAGATTCAGTGCTATTCAGTATTTCCATCATTGCCCTAGAAGTAAATAGAAACTCACTGCTGATAAAATATGCAGGTATTGGGAAGCCTGGTGGAATGGCAATGGTGAGGGGAGAGCATTTATATAGGGCAGGAAGGATCACCTTCATGTTCAAGCAAAAAGCCTTTTACTACAGCCAAATGCAAAATTATGCATGATAGGAACCAGATAGGAGATTAGGAGATGTGTAATCAGAAACTCTACCTGGAAAAAACAGCACTCAAAAGGATCAGGATCATCAGAGTATGGAGCAGTTTCACTCCAGTGAGATACTGTGGCAAAAAGGGTGAAATCAATCCTTGAATGCATAAACATGGGAATAGTGAGTACCAGTACCAGGTTGCTGTTCTTCCCTTTGTGGCACTCATCAGACTAATCATATGCAGGATATTTATTTTCAAAGGTTGCTGAAAATCTGGGGAAGGTGCAAGGGGAGCTTGGTATTATTCAGGATCTAAAGAAAATGCCTTATTGTAGAAACCTTTCAGTGCTCAACCTGTCTGACTTACTGAAAAGGAGATGACTTGATTTATGGCTTGATTAATGAATTGGTACTGTTGGAGGCATAAAATACTAGCAGGAAAGGGCTCTGAGCAGACTAAGTTGTACTGAAGATTGAGTGGAGGAACTATTAAGCCAAACAAATTCAAGTGAAGAATGAGACACAGAAAATGATTAACCACTAGAACGAGCTAATGTGGTGAATTCTTCATCTCCTTATGTCTTCATCAAAATTAGACATTTTTTATTGGCCTACAGCCAAATGCAAATTGTCAAAAATGAGTTGTAGCTTTTAATACTGGAATATATCCATGAAAATTAATGGTCTATAATAGCTAAGAGGTCATTCTAGGTGATAGTAATCCCTGAGATCCATTACATTGTAGAATATATACATATTTATTTATTATTATGATTATGTCAAGAAGCAGTAGATAAACATGCAACTTTCTCTCTGTTTGGACCTTTAAGTGCTACAATTTAATGATAACAATATGAATTTAGGTTGCCAAGGTAACTGATGATGGAAACTGGAGGACTGTAAAAGTCCATGACTGATTTTCTCTCTTTAGATATTCCAGTATATGGTCCCTTTATCAGGTGGATTAGCATAATACAAAGGAAATACAATTTGCTGGGTGACTTCCTTTTTCTTTGCTCCTCTGTCTAGAAATGTCCTTGGCTGTGACGTGCATCTCTGATAATTAAGTAACCTGGCCTTATCTCAGAAGCTTTTGTTATTCAAAAAGCTCCTGGCCTGTGGAATGTTCTTGGGCAGCTCATTGTGGATATTTGAAATGTGAAAGTAGAGAGTCAAACCATGATTTTTATCTCTGAATAATGTTATATATTCCTTTGACACATCCACTCTCCACGTCATTTCAAATCTCAGAGGAACCCTTTTTCAATTTCATTCCTATTATGTAATTTCTCTCAACTTCATTTATCTTTGTTTTTCTATTGTAACCTTTGTCTTTTCTATAACTTCACCTTATCCATTCCCCTCTAATCCGTGGTTTATTATCACTACTTGACTGATGTTTGAGAAATGTATTGTAAGTGACTTGGAGCAGACACTTGTCATTTTACTGTTGATCAGAGCACTCTGCACATGTCGCGTCGTATAAATAAAAATTACTGTTCCAAAAATATTTATAGCGTCTCAGTTATATTTTGCAGTATAATACGTAACAGAGACACTCTTTGAAAAATAATTATTTATTATAATTATCCCATCTCTGGTACTGACATTCAAAAGCATTTTAGGTAAATCATGTGCGATCTCTCTTCTCTGTCTCAGTTGCTTAGCTAGCTCAGAGTTACAAGATGTGTCAGTGAAGTGCTAGCATCAGGTTGTTTGCCATTCCAGAAACTCTTCAAATATAACACCTCTTCACTTATCCTGTTTTCCATTGGCTTGGCTCAAAGCCTTCTAGCAAAGGAAATGTGTTCCCTCTTTTACAGCTGGGGGAAGAGAAAAACAGAGAGGTGAATTTGAGGGCCCTGGGAAGACCTGAAGCACGTCTGTGAGTACAGCCCAAGCCTCCAAGCCTCTGGTCTCCTGCCATTTTTAATGGAAAACACATCTCCCCAGAACAGATTATTGGATCAAGTTGGACTGGACATGTGCAGGTTTGTAAAGTGGCTTGCCTCTCCCCAAAACTATGTTTGCATTTTGCTGAACCTGGCAAAATAAGGGAAAACAATGTTGCTGCCAAGCCCTTCAGGTTCTGTAATTTCTATGTATATAACATTTGCTTTTCTTCTGCCCTTGAATCTAGAATAGAAACCATGAAGGATTCTTTTTACTTATTGTCATTAAAAATTCAAGCAAACACAGGCTAACTTAGTCGACATCAGTCACACTTCAGGTAAATCTTGTCTGCTGTTTGTTCTAGAAATCTCAGGCTGCTCTGCTCCAACGTACCTGTCTGGCATCTAATCCACATGAACGCAAAGGTGGCAGAAGGTAGTGGAGGACATTAGTTCTCTGCTGAGACATTTCTCTGTCAGTCCAAAGAGGTGATCCCTGAACATCCCAGAGGAAACTCACAAGCTTTGACAGTCTCTATGAAATAATGTCTTACTAACATCTTTTCCCACGGATACTTTGAATAGGAGCACCCATGGAGAGAGCTTTCCTAAACAGGGAAATGCTTTGCTGCACGGTACTTCGGTCACATCTCTTAGGAGTAAAAATTTCCTATTTGCAGTGTTTAGTTTCAGAGCCAAGCTCTTACCAAGCCAAAAGGCATGGCAGGTATCTATTAGAGAAAAATGCTTTGAAGGAAAGAAAAGCTAAATACTAATGTAAGCTTTACTATGATGATCTATATCTAAAGGTAAGAAAAATGTTCTGAGTAAGGAAATTATTTCAGCAGTCCCAGAGAGAAAGCGTAGAGTTTTCAAAAACAGCTCTGGCTTCCTTGGGGATTGCTGTCTAGCCTTCAACGCTTCGAATCCCAAGGACTGCACCATACTACAGAGACTGGCACAGGCACCCTTAGAAGAACAAATGTTTAAGGGGCTTCAATTTTGTGCAGAGATAAGTTAAGAACCTTCATGGACTCAAATTCTGCCTCTATCCCTTTATGAATCAAGTATTTTCTCAGGACTGATGAATATGGGGCTAATGTCTGAGCCATAGAAAAAAACCAAGCCCCTGACACAAGAAAAGAAAGAGGAGCCATCACTCCATGGAGTCTCCTCCAGCTTGGAGGAACCATGTTTGAAAATTTCCTTCATGTTTTCTTCAAAAAACTTATCAGATCCATGGCTTGTGTTTTTTTTACCTGCACCATAAGGGAAAAGAGACAAAGAAAGCAATTTCCATGGTATTGCATGAAGACCTATGCAAGCTGATTTGAGACAGTACATGACTTGTGATATTCTTCAAAATCCATTTCCTACTTCAGGTATTTGAACAACATTTGTCACCACAGTGGCTGGGGCCCCTTTAGGCAAAAAAAAAAAATTAGTTCCTTCTTTAATTTCCTTGCAAGCCTAAAGATTACTCTTTGTTCCTCAGTTTCCTGTCAGAGAAGCCCATGTTTTGGATGTACATCCATGGGAGGTTATTTAATAAACACAGAGCATCTTTATTCTATACACACAGGGAGATGAAATTCCCAATTTCCAATTGTGGGACCTCCTCAGGAAAACAGGACAGAAAAAGCCAAACTTCCCCAGGGAGGGAAAACCTTGACTCCATCTTGACAAGTTTTCAACAATTGTGATGAAGTTTTTCATTATAGGTGTTTCCTTCAAAGCACTGGCTGGACTGTGTAGAGAATGGGGAGTGTTATAAGGTGAGATTCTCATTTAATTTGCTGCAGAACCCATTAGCATGTATAAAGTGAATCAAGAAATTAGGCTAAGGATGACTTAATAAGCCAGGCCGTTAAACCCTGCTCTGGAAATATGGATCCCATTCCTCATTAGTTCCTAAGCAATGTTTGACAACCCACTTGGACTAAACTGGTAAGACTAATTTGCAGGTGCTTCTTTTTCAAGACCAGGACTGGATTTACAGAAGGGATGAGCATCCACTGGATTAAACTGGAATTTAAATATAAGGAGCCATATAAAATTAAATTCTCTGGGGAAAGAGAGATGCTATGAATCTCAAATTTAGGATTCTTTTAAACTGAAACATGTCTGAACTTCAAAGCCCAGTCTGCAGAGCAAGAGCTTACCTCCCTGGGAATGACTACAGTGGCAGTGATATTTGTGATGTGCTCAGATACCAGTGCAATGACCACATTAAAGTGTTCCTGAAGATACAAGTAATTATTTTTTTTTCTTCAGTGTAACAATGTGCCACAAATAAAACACAAAATACAGTGAGTGATTAAGCTCTGCCTGTCATAGAATGGATGAGTGAGGAACCAGCTTGGGTATTGCTGCACTGCACTCCTTACCACATCCAGATACAGGAGTATAGCAGCAAACAAATATGATTATGCTACTTTCAAAGATGTTTCCATACAGCCAGGTTTTATGCTGGACCCAAATGAAGAAACCCTTCCAGAACCAGAGAGGCTGGTGCAGAAACATCTGAACTGGTTTTGCGCACACATATAGGAACTAGTTCAGGTATTATACATGATCTATGCTATTTCAGAAAAAGGTAAAACACACACATGAAGGGATTATGAGACCATTAATAAGATCAGCTGCATTCCTTGTGCATGTTTACAAGTGGCTGCAGAGAGACTAGAGTACCCTTATGTCACCACAAACTCTTTTCATCTTGGACCCAGCTTCCTGCACACAAGCCTGGATGCTGTGCAGAGAATGGTGCTCGGTCCCAGCACCAGGCCTTGGAGAGCTCAAGCTTCCTTGTGAATGCCTGACAAAAGGGCAGTTCTAGAAATTGTCCTGCCTTTGTCCCCACTCTTCATCCTACTCCTACTTTCACTGCATTATAATCTTAACTTCATTTTTTTTTTTCTCTCTTATTTTACTAGCTCAGGCTGAAAGAAACAAGGCTGAACAGAATGATAGCAGCTCTTCCAGACCAGCTAACGCAGCTAGGGAGAGCTGAACAAGCTCTCAGGTGTACAGCACCACCATCAGGTGCTTGCTCTGACATTTCTCCCTCCTGCCTGTCCCCTCAACACAGAACAGTGTCTTCATTCCCCTCACCCTGCTTCACTGCCTCCTCCTTCCTTTCTTCTCATTTTGGGAGCCCTCTCCTTTATCCTTACCTCCTCCTTCCTCTCTCTGCATGATGTGACTAGACAGGAGAATACAGATTTATGTATTCCCTACACATGTTTCTCATTTTTTTCCCATCCATCTTTGGCTGTTGATTTCTCCTTCTTGTAGGTGAGTATCTCTCAGCTCTCTTCTTCTTCCCTGACCTTTCCTCTGCTGCTTGTAAGACATTCTCTCCTCTCATGCTGTGAAACATTCATGCTGTCTCATACTGTGAAATGATCTCTCTCACGCTCTCTTGACTATAGCATGGTCCTTGGTGTTTTCTAAAGGATGCTATTTCACAATAAATACATAAGCACTGCTTCAGGCTGCTGTCTTCTCCAACTGCCTAATTGGATATGGTATTTTAAAGATGCTTCTTAGAACATCAAAGATGCCTTAGCTGTTTTACCATTTTCCCTCTCAGCTCTGTTGAAATTTGTACAAAGCAATTGTGGGTTTTTTCATCCAGCTTGAGGTCACCAGTGCATGCAGCGCTGCCCTATCTTGCGCAGCTCAGTTGCTGAGGTAGGGCTGGCTGTGCATTATTCTCCATTTCCCCTTTAAAACGCTCCATCTTTCTGCATCTCCAGCTCTCACAGTGAGATTGTGCAATCAGGTGACTCGGTGACAGGCTGGTTTGCTGCATTGTGGCATCCTCGGAGCAGCTACAGAGGTTTGTACACAGAGCTCCCCGGGCGAGCGCAGAGGGAACGCCAGGCAGCAGCCCGGTCACTCCGGGCTACGCAGAGCTGTCTGTGCACGGCCGCGGCGGCTTTGGTGCGTGCAGCTCTGCTGGCCCCGCAGGTCTGCGGCTGAAGGAGCAGCCTCTCCAGAGAATACGTGCCTTTAACAGAGTCATTGCTGCCAGACATCCTGAGAATCCTTCATTATAATTGCTTCGGGGCCTGCATAGATCCGATGTTGCCTCATTATTGGGACTATTTATTATTGAAACCAGAAATGCTGAGTCATTAAACAGAGGTCATAAAAACATCCTTATTCTGCTAAAAGCATTAGCTCATCATTTCTAGTACTGCAGAAGGTAGGAGAGACCAGGAATCCTTGTGCCTGTGAGAAAGAAAATGTGGACTGCATCAAAGGCTTGGGATGATCAGATAAGAGCCCTAAGTAATTAAGCCCTAAGCCCTAAGGAAGAGCAGGTTGCTGGTTAAAGACAGGTCTCTGGGCTCAAGATCAATTGCCATTTCTGCATTTGTGTCACTTTAGGTTACCATTTTATCCCAGAATATGTTAACGTCTCTCTCCGGAAACAGACAGGACTAAAAACCTCGCTCACTTTTGTCTGAAGGCTGTAAGGCACTTCAGAGGCACTAGCCAGCTACACCTAACTGCAGAGAGCTGCCGTTACCTCCATTTCAGACGGAAGCCAGAGGTACGGAGGGGGCATTTGTTTGTTTGCAAGCCCTGGTTCAGGACTGCACTCTCCTGATCTCTCATGCCAAAGAAAGGCATTTTTTCCCCTGTGTTCTTGTGCTGCCAAAGAGTTAATGTAGCCAGAGAAAGGATTTTAATTTATTTTTACTACCTATGCTTGAAATTTATTTTCTTACTGTTCTTCCTCGGGCAGTTTTCTGGATCTGGAGAGATCCTTCTGGGTGGAAAAACACATTTTTCAGAGATTATGTTTCCCTATTTTAATACTGAAACTGCAGACAAATACTTCCTTTGATAGCTATGTTTGATGTCCTGCACTGCAGGGATGTCCTGTCAGTGTCCAGATCCAACAACAGGCGCATGGGGGTTACATCTCTCAGCTGATGGCGTGTGTGTGTTTATTTGTTTTTGTTATGGATTTCTTTGGAGGAGTAAATATGAAGAACTCGTACTGCAGGCTCACCAGCCAAGGCGCACTGTGCCACATCGCGTTCCCGGCCGAAGCCAACACTCCAGGCGTTTGGGTAGGGCAGGGTGTTCCCGACGCTCACCTGAGCACACACCGGCCCGCACCGGCAGGGTCCGGTTCTCCGGGGGCGGCAGGTCTCTCCCCCGGGGCTCTCCGGCCGCGTTCAGGCTCTGTGCCCCGCGATGGCCCCGGGAGGGCTCGCCGGGCCGGCCCCCCCGCCTGCGGGCCGAGGGAAGCGGCTGCAGGCCGGCGGGAGGACGCGGGGCCCGGAGCCGCGGGGCAGGGGAGGCAGTGCGAGGCAGTGCGGAAAGAGTTAAGGGAAGGTGGCGGGGCAGGCTGGCTGTCGGGAGCGAGCATGTGCAGATTGAAACCGCATCCATACTACGGGCGAGTGTCACTGGCAGACTTCACCTCCCGCCGGCCGCGGGGCACCCATGGACANGGGCCCCGCGGGGCCAGCGGGCACCGGTGTGTCGCCCCCTCCCGGGGAGCGGCGCAGCCCCCGCGGGCCGGGCCCCGCCGCCCCCCGCAGCTCTTCGGGGGCGGCAGCGCGGTGGGTGTCGAGGGGGTTCTGCTCGGGACCTCCCGACCCCGGCTCCGGAGTTTTCGGGGCTCTGGGAAAGCAGGGTGGAAGGGTTGTTGAAATCAGAGCTGCTTTTCACTGGGCAGTGTCTTTTTTTCTCTTTTTTTTCTTTTTTTTTTTTTCCCCCGCAAAAAGGGGAGAAATGTCTTGAAACATCTTTTTGTATTGATTTCTGTAAAACTTTATTCCAGATAAGGGGAAATAGCTGTGAATGAGCCCAGCGTTTGCAGAGCAGAACTGGGAGGTGGGGGCTGGCTCTGGTCCATTCAGTGACTTTTCTGCAACCTTGTGAATTACTCCTGTGTGTAAAGCTAGAGGTCATGGATACAGATACTACAGTTAGCTGAAAATGAGAGTTTTTTCTTTTCTATTTTTTTAAAATTTAAATTAGTCTCAAGATATTTCCTCTTGTTCTATTTTTGGTATGGAAAAATATTCAGAATAGCTGAATTTTTGCAAAATGGAAAATCTGATTCCTTCTGTTCCCCATTCACTCATTTACTCTAGGGTTTTGCGTATTGTTTCTAGGATGCTTAGGAGCAGGGATGCTGGGGAGGCTGCCCTGTCCTGTTCATCTTAAGCTGGACTGTTACACTGGGACTTCCTAGAGATAATTTCACATTGCTGGTCCAAAACTACTGGGGATGTACAAACTTGTTAAGCCTTATAATTACACAGCAGATGCAGTAAAACTGTTAAGTGAAATACTTTGTATTCTTCTCTGGCATTGTTTATTTGACAGGTTTTTCCTGTTTCCTCTTATTTCTGAGGGGAAAAAGCAGTCTCTGCAGGAGCTGATTGTTTTTCACAGGCAAGGTGGTAACATCTCCGTGACTGCCAGAGCTGTGTGCATTGGGGATTTGCAGGAAGAACAGATTGCCTAAAGAGCTCCATTCTGTGGTTTTCAGGAGCACAAATGCATTAATATATGCACAATGTCAGTTAGAGATGGGGCTAGCTACTGTTTGGTGGTAAATAAGAAGTAATGAAAACAAAAATTACCATAAATTATTAGGAAACAGAAAAGAAAGACTTATTGACATGGAGTCCATAATGCCTGTAGGCACTTTCAGCCAGGGCTGAGGAAAACTGTGTAGGAAATCTGTAAAATACTCTTGTGTCCATGACACATCCTGAAGGTCTTTCTTGAATCCCAGCACCTTTGCCAGTGAGAAGGTATGAGACATTTCTTCCATGGAGAAATGTCAGTTTTCCTGTGTTAGGTGACAGCAGCTTGCTACTGTGGATAAATTAAGATTTTTCACTAAATTTGAAAGTAGGTATTTTCTCCCTGAGGAATTATATGCTCTCGGTGTGTATATCTGAGAATTTCATACTTCTCTGTTGAGGCTGACACTGAAGAACATGGGGTCTCCCTGTTTGTAGAAGGGGAAACTGAGGTACAGGAAAATGGCATTTCACAGGTTGTTATCAAATTGAAACACAAGACTTAACTTGAAATCGTTTGGTTTAACTAGTAGCTATGGCACCTTCCTAAACAAAGCTCAGCAAAAGTGCTAGAAACAGCAGGTTCAATGTGAAACATTCTGAGATCCTCTGATCACAGGAATATTGAAAAAGCATGTAGTATAGTCTGGTGGAAAGGAAATGGAGGGACAAGCAGAAGCTGAAGTGGTACTCCTTTTTACTGCATAACTTCTTGCATGTCTGTAGCCTTGGTCATTATTGCTGTTCCCACTCTGCTGAAGGCTGATGGTGGAGGCAGAAAACAGGCTGCTTCCTTGGAGAGTTCAGACCTTGGAATTCTTATGGCAGGATCCCGTGGCAGTTCACAGAAGTGGTAAAGGGGGTCTAAAACAAGAGGTATGGATAGCACAGATGTGTGGGTTGAGGGTAAGCTAGATCTCTGCAGCCATGTGGAAATGGTACCTGGTAGTGGGGACTCTGCAGTTTTGCTGACAATGTCTTAATGTTATGTGGTGCCAAACAGTGAAAGGCGAATTTAACCTTGAAGGGAGATGCAGGTTTCTGGCTTAGAGTGTAAGGCAGGAAGAGGTTTTTGGATAAGGTGATGAACTTGACAGCATGTGGAGTCTTTTAAGATATCTTTTTACAAGCTATACTTTATTCAGCGTCTTGGAGATGTTCTGGGGAGTGAAGATGCAGGGATCCCTTTGGCCTTGTAATTTGTGGATCTACTTATTCCCACACATCAAGAAATGGGGAGAGGAGTTGTTTTCCAGCATTGTAAATGTACTTTTAATACCTGTCCACTTGGTTAAGACAGTAACTGTCCTCGGATTGAGTGTTTTAGGGCTGCTGGCAGGCACTGCTTCTGTCCAGGAGGGGTGTTTCTTCTCATGGCGTAATTAGTCAGATGAATTTAATTTTTGCCTGCCTCCAAAGCATTAGAAATAAACTGCAGTTGGGGACTGAGCATGTCAGGAAGAAGAAGGTCTGGAGGGGGAAAGAGAGGAAGGAGAGGAGACTGTGCACTCTTCCTGTGCAGGGGGGGGAGCCCCCAACTTTTTGCTATCATCATATGCTTTGATGGCAAGTCTTGTTTGTATCCTCAGAATCGTACTTACCACAGAGTCTGGGGCCAGGCTTTGTAGGTTTCTCTTTTTTCTGCAGCATGGGATTGGTCATTAAGCCTCATCTCTGTGAGACTTGTTTGAAGAGTCCTTTGCAAGTTTTGGAGTTGCCTCACTGGCTGTGGTGTGCTTTCTCGTGCTCCTTGTTCGTGGTATGCATATTTACTCTCCTTAGACTAAAGAACTTCTGTCCTTATCCAAGTTGTTGAGCTGTGTTGCAAGAATCTACATGAAATTTTGATAAAATGACCTGCAGGAGATTTGACTAGGTTTTAGGCAGAAGAGTCTTTTAAGCTGTCTGACAACAGAAATAAGTTTTTCCTCATGGAAAGCATCGTGAAAAAGCTTTTAAAAAGGAGAAAATGTACTGAGGAGGCTTAAAGAGTGGTGGTGTAGAGGAGACCTTGGTCTGATGGTGAAATCATAGAAGTAATGGAAAATTTTATTGTTGCAAATTGTACCTTAGGATTCATTGTTTCTGGATTGACTTTGACAAATGCCCTGTTTAAGAAAATGAAATTAAGCTGTTGTGTTGTTTTGTTTCTTTTTTCAGTCTCAGCCTGCTATTACATGGTAAGAGGAGAGATAACAACATGGCTAATTAAAGGGCAGCAGTGCTTCATTCCTTAGGGCTAATTATTCTCTAGAAAATGGGTCAATTACTTAAAGAAATTGTTTGCCAGCAGGAGATAGGAAAAGCCTTTATTCCCACTCCTCACCATCCTTTTGTGGGAAGCACTTCCTACCTCCATAGCAGTTGCAGTACCTTGTTAAGCTTTCAGATGCCAGAGCTGTGTCCTGGAGATGGGGAAATGGCACCCAAGCAAACTTACATGTGGTCACTTCTGTCCTGCGTGTTCCTGTGTAGCTGCAGATGAGGCAGTGTCCAGTGGTGTTGCTGGGCTGTTTCTGGAGTGAAAGAAATGAAGTTGAACAGTACAAGTGAGAGTTCTGTTTCAAAACAAAATTTGCTTGATGTGAAAGTAAAGAAGTATGGTATGTTTCCTTACTTATTTTGGAAGAAGTTTGATAATCTAGTTAGCTAATGTTTTGCAACATATTACCTGCTTGTGGCTTGCTTGGTACAGGTTTGTAAATGATCCCTTCTCAGATCTGCTTCCTGTATGTGTTTTAGTATTCTCTGGTGGCTTTATCATCTGACCATGCTGCTTGCTTTAGCTCTGCAGGCTCAGTACAGACTGGGTGAGGGAGCAGAGAGCTGGTTAGCCATGTACGTCAGAAATGAACTGGTCTGCTTTTCACATTTCTGTTATGATATGGGAGGCAGGAGTATCCAGATGGTTTCTGAGTTCCTCAGTAAGGTGGCTGTGCAGGCAACGACAAAAAGTCTTGAAAGAAAGCCAGACTGGGCAAAGGCTTTGGCTCTGCAGGAGCAGATACCAACATCTGTGCCAATTCAGAACAACGCTCTCTTTCTGGTTAGTCAGAGCACTACATTCCTGGTTGCAAATGATACACCCAATAAAGTCTACTGTGAGCCAGAGCTTATGCACCTTGCAGTCCAGCTAAAATGAGTGTAAAAGGCTTTGCAGGTGCATGCTGCTCGTTAACATGTCCTCAGTGGTGAAATAAAAGCTAGACTGCTTTAGAGATTTGTTCGTAGGCATATCTGAATGGGCATACCTATCACTTACTAGGTCAGAGGTGTCTAATCATTGCATAAAAGAGGGAAGTGTTTTATGTTACCCTTTCTTCTGTTCTGGATTTTTTGTTGGTGTCAGTACACTAGAGTTCACCGCAACCTTATTTCAAAACTGCCCCGCCCTCACATGCTTCTATCAAAGCTGGATTAAATGACTGAGGGAATCTTCCCTACCACAAATGCTGTCTTGCTTTCATTGTATAAGATCCAAGCATTAGTAGTCACTAGGTGAGTGTTGATAGCATAGTGTGGTGAAGCTGCTGTTTGACTTCTTCCTTGCTGGATCTTTGCTCTCAGGTGTGCCATGTATTAGACATAGCCTATATGAAGAACTTCTGTGGAGCACCTCTCTGTCCTGTTTTCATGATTCTGCTGGGAGCATGATGAAGTACTTCTGAAGGGGAGAGCTCTCTCTTTAGTGTGGCTAGCTCTAGCATAGTGCTGTGTGTACTGCCAAGTGCCTTCTGGGGATGGGGAGTCTGTTTTGTTTTTATTTCTTTCATCCAGAATACATGCGCAGATTATGATCCAATTCATTCGGCTCCACCAGCCTAATCTGGACTGAGGAGTCTTGGCTGGGGCTGTATCTATGCAGAGCTCTAGGTAGCTCCTCTCTGCTTGCGGCAGACTGTTCCTGATGATAGTGCTGCATTTGGCTGTTTCCTCTCCTACTAACTGACCTAGCAAAGCTGGACTTGCCTAACCCATGGGACACTTTGAGCCACGTATTTTCTTTGTATTTTGTGTCAGCAGAGGCTTATGGTAAGGATGCTTCCAGTAAGTACTAGAAGAAGAGTTATTTGTTTTTGTAATTTCTGGCATTTTTAAGATGTGTATAGCTTCCCCTAGTGGCATGGTAGATACCATGTAATTTGGTTTATTTTGATCCAGCAGTTCTTTCCGAGGCACACCTCACAATTAAGCTTTTAATTGGGAGTGGACTTGTACAGGAGCTTCAGGATGTAGGGCACAGTTTATAAAAATGCTTAAATGTCTTACCAGGGAGAGAAGAGCTGCTGTGAAGGTAATGTAATGATTCCTTAGCAATATTGAGCTTGGCTGCTGTTGCTTTCAGTTTTCCTTTGTTGCTTAATACTTTACCGTGGAGATGAGATAACTTTCCAAACCACCAGCCTCAGCCACTTGAGCTGACAGAGGTTAGCATGGTGTTAGGAGTGCCCTCGGCAGCTAAGCCATTTCCTGTGCAGTGCAATACTAAGGTGAATATAGAAAGAAGGCAGTTCATTATGTTATATTATGTTGCCTTGTAAATTGTGGATGTATGAAAGGTCAACTTCTAGAATATAGGTCCTTCTCTTAGATAGTTACTCCAAGTTGGGGTATGCTGCGTTGTGTGTTGGGCAGTGGGAGTAGGTTTTTTGTTTTATTTTTTTCTTTCCCCAGCTACATATCAGACATAGAAAGTGGGAAAGTGTGCCATTCTGATGCAAGAAATATAGTTTCCTTGGTTTGAGAAACAAAGACTGGACAATGTCATGACAATGATGAACATTTGCTACGCTTAAGGACCATGGCTTAGCAATGTTTGGAGTACTAAAAAGCTGTAAGTGCTAACACCAGCAGTTCCACTGCATCTTTCATTTGAGAATCTCTCTGTTCTTAATGAATTTTCAGTGTGTCTCTGTGAGGCTGGTATCATTAGTGTCATTTTGCAGACAAGTAGATAAAGTAAAATGCTTGTATAAGCACATTTAGCAAGCCAGGAAAAGCAGGAATAAAATTCAGGAATACTAATATTTCAACCTGATTTTGAGCTACTATCTTGTACTTTTTTTCCAGAAAAGAAAGATATGAGTTTTGGTAGCTTTCCTGCCCCCATCTCCCTCTTTATTTTCCCATTGGGTTAGGCTGCATAAAAGCGAAACATTATTATGCAACATATCTAAGTGTGCATGTGATACTTGAAAAAATGGTAATCAGATAAGTTGCCAGGCAACAGCACCCTGCCTTCAATTACCAAAAAGCCAGTGAGTGTGCTTGCATGATATAACATGGGTTCTGTACTTCTTCATAAAGAAAGTGTAGGCAGAGTTTTGTAAGAGTTGCTCCTTTTTAACTCATCTCCTGCTTAATCTGCCATATTGTGAGGTCAGATTTGACCCCAGTTTTAGAGAAAAGTGTTCACCAAACCTGAAAGTAACAACAACAAAGTTAGATGAGCTCTCAAAGATGATGAATGGTATGTGAGCATATATGAGTAAACCATTCCCTGTGATGGGTCTGTGAGTCTTTGATGGTTCAACAGCTTACAAGTAGGTCAGAGCTCATCCTTGGGACCGTGAAAATTAAGAAAATGGGTGAGAGATTTATGTTAAAAGGTAGGTGACAAGAATACATGGCAAGCTGTGAGAAGTATTAAAACAGTCACAGTGGCCCCTTGGCCTAAAATATTGAGAGCCATGTTAATTCATGAAAATATGAGTGTAAATCCAGCTGGTTCATTTTCATTTCCTTAGCAGAAGCAGAATGGAAGGAACATAAGCAGGGATGAGTGTACACAGAGGAAAACATGATAGTATAATAACGGAAGACAGCATGAGGGGATTCAGTTGTGTGTTTGTTCAAAACCTGAGTTTAATTTCTTTTTCAAAGATATTGCAAGATAACAACAGCAAAAAATAAAGACTCTTGGAAGTTATTTAAATGCATTTTTGGTTTTGGCAATAAATAGCCACAGAAGCATTTGCAGAGACTGTAGTTGTGTGGGGATGCAGGCATTTGCCCAAGCTTCTTCAGCTCTTGGGTGGTGGCATGGCTTTAGAAGGAATCTGAAACTTCAGAGGTGCTTCTCAGGGCTTTGATAGAAGTTTTCAGTAGAGATAGGCGACCCACCTAGATATATCTCGGAAAGGATGCACATAACCTTGAAATCACTTGTTTTCCTTAGGTAACTGCAAGTTGTTGCTTTACAGAGTTGGTTTTCCATTAATTTTTTGTTGTTCCAGAAGGAGCAAAAGGCATTTGCATTTCAGGAGATGAGGGACTGTGTCCTACGTGTCCCTCTGCAGTATTTCAGTCCAGTGTAGGAACAGGTTCAGAAGTCCTCATCAAGAGACATGATGGGACTTCAGTTAAAAGGGAAATCTGCATCATCCTCTGTGTAAGTTCTGCCAAAACAGGGGGAGTTTCTGAGAAGACACATACTCACTTTCTGTTTCCAAATTTGGCACTTTCTTCTCAGGAGAATCCCAGATAAGTCACGGAGCAATGTTGTGACTTGATTTTTCTGTTGCACAACTTATCACTGGTTAGTTGCATGGACCTGAGCTCTCTTTGTAGAGAACTGTAGAAATAATGAAGGGATGTAAATACTAAAATAGACAGTTGAAGGAATGCACAACTAACCACTTTCCAGTTAGGAATTTGCTTTCCTTTTTGTTTGCTTTTCTTTGTATTCTCATTTGATGAGCAGTACTGCTAGATTATGCTCATGTGCAGTCCCCAACCTGCTGACACCAGGAATGCTGGTGTCTGCGTCAGAGGAACAGAGCAGGAAGTGCTGTTTTGGGAAGTCAGTGATTTTAGTTTTTAACTATTTTTGTATATGCAAGTGGATGTTCACACTACTCTCACTGGTTTTTTGTTTGATTTTCCCTTACTACAAACACTACACATTTTTAATCATTAGTATTTTGACACAGGAAGTCCATTTATATACAAAACAAAAAACAAATTCCCCTTTCTGAACAGCTTAAGCTTTGTATTAATCATGTGAGCCTTAAGGTCAAATCTTTCTCTTCAGCTCTACTGCTCTGCTTACGTGTATTATGACATAGTCTTTACTAATGAAGATTTTCTTCAATGAGTATTTTTTTTCAAGTGTAGATACATTTGCAGTCAAAGGTATGGTTTCTCCAGCACTTTGAGTTCAAAGTAATGAAGTATTTTGTGAAAAGGGAACTTCCTGCTGGGCTGTGTGCTGTTAGCCAAATCTGAGAGATGATAATACAGCTGAAAACTAGCAGGCTTTAGGGTAGCATGGGGTAGCATTCAGAGGGCTGATGAGTTCCTTGGTCTGGCTCCAGGTGAATCCCCATGGGTGGCCTGAGCACTGGTGCCAGGGAGAGGGATGGACTGAGCAGGACTATGTTGTCCTAAAGTTAAGGTTGGCTTGAAGCCTTTTGTAATATTCGTGTTTCTGCATTTAAGGAGTTGGGAGTGTGTTGCAGTTGCTTATTTTGTATGATTTTGTTTCTCAGGCTTTTACATATCAAATTATAGACAAGTACGTCTGACTATGTAAAAAGCATTCTCAGTGTTCTTGTGATTCTAGGGAAATGCCTTTTGAAATTTTGTTTTCATATGTCTGATAAATAGTTCAGTAGAAATCTGTGGCAAATATCCAACTGTGGCAAATGCATATAAGGAAAATGGATTATGTGCAAATAATTTTTAGGAACATTGATGTGACAACAATTTATACCAAAGCTAGACAACAAACAAATTCTTTCCCAGTCTGATACACAAATATGTAGCTAGTAAAATAGCAACTATTTCTCATTATAAGAGAGACTCCAAAGTAGATGCAAGCTTCAGTGCATAGGCAGAAGGTGCTAGATGTGTCTCAATAATACCCATATTACATTGATTTAATTAGTGGATTTATGCTATTCATTGCTCCATTAATCTAATTGGGAAGATTTTTTGGGGGGAGAATTAGTTACTTAATCTGCATTTTTAATTGGAGTGGTTTTGTAGTTCAGTGTCATCTAAATAAAAACAGTGTAGGTTTGTTATCTTTTGTTTATTAAGGAAAACATGTCTCTAATTCCTCTTGGATTTTGGTGCTCAAAAATGCTGAGATTCATTAGGATAATGTGAAGAACTCATTTGTTACACAGTCTGACACATGAATGTCCTTGCTTTAACTTCTTCATATGCAATTAATCCAGAAAAATGCTATGTATAGACAAGCCCTTGGGTTGTTAGATCTGTGAGGCTGATGTAAATAAGGTGTTGGATACTTGTGTGTTGAAGCTGTCACCTCCAGGCTTGACTTCTGTGAAAATCAGGAATGTGGCATCCCAAATGTCAGAATTTGAAGAGGAGAGCCCCAGCTCATGGGTTCCACTTGCTTGGATCATGCAGCTGTGCTGCCTGAGCTCAACACGGCAGGCAAGGCAGATCACTGGAGCAGGGACGTCAGTGCCAGTGCCCCCAGGAACAGGTTGGGGTGCTGAGTGGGTGGCAGTGGCAAGGGCCTCCTTACAAGAAGTCCACACTCTGTCCTGGAATGGGGAAGAGGGAAGAAAAGTGTGATGATTGGAGAAGTGAGGATGAGAGAAGATTCGAGAAGATAAGGAGGCAATGTTAGGAGAGATGGGATGAGGGTGGAAAGGTGTCAGCAGTGAAGCTTACTTAAAAAATTGAGACATTGATGGGAAAAATAAGGTAAAGCAATTTCTGGCAGACCCTCCAAGGGTTAACTGAGACCTTGGCTGAGATGGTAGCAGTGAACCTTTGGTCACTGACTCAAGTGAAGCTGCTCTGTGTGTTTGCTGTGGCTGAGATCCAGAAGGACAGTGGAGAGCAGAAAGGCTCAGCCTCACCCGAGGAGAGGCAGCTGTCAGGGTGCTGCCCTGGGCAAGGGGCAGGTAGGGGTGCTGTGTGGGGGCTCTGGAGAAGTCAGGTCTTCCAGGGCCCAGTGTACTGGAGCTAAGATATCCCTACAGATAGCTCGTTCCGTGTTTAAAACCTCTCTTGAATTGTGCTGTATTGAGAGTAAAATGTACTTCTTTGGTTTTAGGAAGGCTGTGTGGTTGCTGTATTAGCTGTTGGTCTCACACACCTGGGCTGAAAACAACTGGCATCTGAAACCCCTTGGACTTGCTGGAGGCAGCCTAGTCTACCTGCGGATGTTGTGAATTAGGAGCTGGCCAAAGAGTGGGAGAGCTCCAGGATCCCTCCCTGGGAAAGGTAAGGTCTGGAGGCTAAAACTGGTGGGACTGCACTTGTAGACCCAGAAAGACAGAGCAGTTGCCTGAGTACAGAGCTGACTGCATTGTAGATGGGACCTTTGAAATTTAAATATGTAGAGTGCAAAGTTATTTCTATCGGTTTAAACGTCAGGTTGTTTTCTGGAGGTGTAAGATTGCCATTTGTACACATCACTCTTGATTTCTGTCTGCTGTGAGTCACATCATCCTGATTGCTCGTTATTTATACAGCCAAACTTTTCAGTGTTATTGTCTCTTTAAAACCTCACACTCTGATAGCCTCAGGCAGTTAAAACAATAAGGACAGTGGAGCAGTATCTCTGAGCTAAACCAGAGCAGTAGGTAAAGAGCAGAGGGTTGCTCTCTCCTGTGAAAGCACAGGTGTGAGTTGGATGATGAGGAATCTATTCCTGGCCCTAACAAGCCGTGCAGTCTCTGCACCTGATTCACCAGTGTGTTACCCTACTAATCTTCTTAGCCTCATCTTGCCACTCTCCTGTATGCTGTGGCAATCAGTTACACTTCCACAGAGTGCATGTAAAATGCTATCAATTTGGAAGGGTGATTTATATCCCAGAGCAAAAGTTTATATTGATTCTGGTTAGTGGGGTGGACGTTGTGGGACCAGACCAATTTCCAGACCCTGCAGCAGTTTTGACAGGCTCTTTGTGTCTGCAGTATGTGGCATGGTTCAGACTACAATATTGTTTCCCTACTGTGGATCAGCTTTCTGGAGCAGGTTGTGCACAGTACTTTGTTTCTAGCTGGGAACTCACTTTGAATATGTAGAGGCTACATGTATAAACTTCAGGTACTTGTAGCACCATCATCCCTCAGTCTATCCTGTCTCAGGTGTCTCATTACCCTCTCCTAATTGTAGTGCCCAGGAGATCCTGTGTTCGGCTATTCTGTTGTCCTACTCCTCTGGGTATTCTTGCTGATAGACCCCTGATCCTCTCTGACACTGGGGAACAGACCCAGTCAGCTGCTGAAGGAAAGCAGTAGACTTAATTGTGGCAGTGCTAACAGTGTGGATAAGCAGGGTCAGCTCCTGCCGAGAGCTCCAGCTGTGATTTTGCTGCCCATTGTGTAGCTGATTACAGGGCTTCAGTTGGTCACTTTTGTGACCAAAAGTGTCATCTTTTGAGTGGTAAAGTCCAGACTAGAGCTGCAATGTTGTAACAAAGCAAGTGTCAGCAGCTTCCTGAGAAGCCAGCTGGTGTTGATGGACTAAGCTTTGTATGAATCCAGCTGTTGTGTCAGTGATGCAGCCATGAGTATTTCTGAAGAAAGCTGTGTCTGGCAAGTGCTCTGGTGTGTGGTACCATTGCTGTGAGTAGAGCAAATGCTGCTTCTTGCCTGTCCTCAAGAACCATCGGATGTAGCACAGAAGTCTCCTATTACTGTTAAAACAAAAACCGAGCGCCGTATGGGCACAAGAAAACATAGATCCATGGGCAGCAGAACAAGACTATGAATTATTCATTCCTCCAATGCCTCCTGTAGGTTCCATCCACTCAGGCTGTTCAGAATGCTGTCTGTTGGAGATGCAGACAGATCTGCTTTCAAAGCCGTGCGGACAAGACCCTGCAGACTGTGATCACCACTCTTGAGCTTGTCCTTCATTAAACTGGCTTGGGCATTGTTGTGACATCCTTGAGGACACAGAAGTAACCTCTTATCATCCCATGGGCTGTTGGTAGGAATATTTGTAACACCAAGGAACTTGGGACACATCTGGTAATGCCAGCCTGGAATTGTCTGTGAGATGAGGGCAATGAGTTAGGAGCAAGATGGCCCTGGCTGCTCTGGCCCGTTTTGCAAAAGGGAGGTGGGAGAGCCGCATCTTTTGTGTAGCATTGCTTTGGTTTTTGTAAGAGAACTTAGACTATGTCAGTTTCTTCCTAACTCTGTCTTGCTGAGAAGCCAAAGTGTCCTCTGTTAAAAGTTCCTTGAGCACAGGCAGGATTTTTCTGTTCATGCAGAATGCTCTAGTGGAGATGAGTGTATTTAAATGGCTGTTTGGGAACATCTGTAACACATAGTTTTTCTCAAATCATTTACTAGTAGGCATTTGTCTATGTAATGGTTGATAGCTGGCAGTTGAATTTGAGAGGCACTGAAGACTTACAGAGCTGCAGAGGCTCAGTTCTTCTCCAACTCTTCCATGAACTGCCGTGGGCTCAGGAAAGAGGTGCCCACTGTGAGAGGTGTTGCTGAAGGTTTGTTCAGAGGCATAAAATGGTTTGTGCTTCAGCATAAAATGCACATACTTAGATGCAGAGAGGCTTTAACTATTTTTTTGCTTTTTTCTTCCCACTGGTTGGTATGAAGATTCCAATTTCAGCCATTTCGCATACCCAGGCTGCACTGTCCATACCATATTTTAGATTCTTGAGCATTTTCCCCCATTTTCCTGCTGCATCTCTCAGAGCTGCTCTTGGCTGTTAGGCTTTTGCTGAGATGTATTCTGATTTTTAGTGTGGGAAAAGCTACCTGTAACTAGCAACAGCTGTAGAAATGGTGGTCTTCTTAAAGCAGAAGTTCAACCTTTGCATTTACAGCTGTCTTGTAATGTGCCCTACTGCATTTTGAGAGCACTTCAAATGTTCCTAAATAGCTTCTTGGAAAGGACAGGAATGTTACTTCTGTCAAAACAAGACACTGTAGCTTGTGTTCAGAACAATTTTCAGCTTCTCTTTATGTCAGCCAGCTGGATATGCCCTAGAGTGAGTCACCTTTGGACTTGTCCTGGTCCAGATGCTAAGGGAAACTGGAGGCTAAGATAAAATCCCAGACTGCGTTTGAAGAGTCCTCACTAAAAAAAGTGGCGGAAGCATGCTGAGGGGAACGACTGCCCTGGTGGGTTGAGAGGCTGGGTAGGTTTCACAGAGAGAGCTGTCTGGGAAGAAAGGGTTGATTCTGAAGAAGGTAAAATGTGTTTGTCATCCTATGGTCTTGACCAAAGTGAAAAGGCGATAAACTGGAAGCATACCTTTTCTTTGTTTGTTTTTCATCAGTGAAAGAAGTAGACAAACAGAGCACGCAATGGATTTGTGGTTTCCATAGTGATGTAGCTATGGAAGCTTTTGTGCGGCTGAGCTTTGCCCTCACTGCAATCACACTTGAAAGCTATGAGTGTTCAGCTTTCCTGCCAGGGAAATGTAAGTATGTATCAAACAGGGAACTGGCTGAAAATGCAGCTGCATTTTCATGAATTGTTATATTTGCTGTGTTACCTGTATATGTGGATGTTTAGAAACCCAGCTCGTTTCTGCTTTATCTGTTGTTCTGCACTGGAACAGTGCATCCAGCTATATTGATACCACAGTTCTTGCTGCACCAGGCAGTGATATATTGACCTCTGTCCTTTGCTTTCTGTCATCTGTATATACACACACATCCCACAACACTGGTGCCTGTGACTCTGCAGCCACACTGATTTCAAACATGCACTGGTCAGGAAACGTATGTGTAACTCTTTCGGGGCATGCTAACTGATCAGACACCACCCTGTGAAACTTGACATGTGAACTTCATGCTGTTCAAATACATCAACTCATTTGTCCCTGTACCTGACATTAAATCATTAAATCATGCTTTATTTTAATGGGCATTTTGAGAGTGTTTTAATAGTCAAAATACATGACCCTTGGGGAATTTTTGCATGTGGAAAGAGCTGTTTCTGACTGTGAATGGTTGATTAATTCTGGCTTTCAAAACAAATTGGAGGTGGAATTTTTCAGCATCTCAGTGATGAGATTACCAGTGGGTCCTAGAGGCAGGGGAAGGAAAATGCTCGATGTGAATGTTGCATGCACACATCAGGCAGTTATGCACATACTAGTCCTGCAGACACACTTGCATTGTTCAGTCTTTGTGGTTCACAGGCATTTGTGCCTCATCTTCTTTTTCACTTGTACTGCTGCTGGATGCCTTCTTGCTGTCTCCCTGAACAAATCTTCCTTACTTTCAGCATTTGTTTTGCTTGTCTAATGGATGTAATGGGTCATCTGTTCCCTTTATAGAAAGGAATGTTAATTATTTTCAGAAGGCTAATTAGGTTGCTAATGAGAAAGTCTACTGCAGAAATATTTCCTTTAATTACTCACTCTTAAGTGCTGTACAGAGAAACTTATTGAATATGCTGTTAAATACAAATGCTTGTATCTGGCTTAAAGATGCACTTTCAGGCTCCCTGAAAGAAATATTTTGGTAAACTTTGGAATCCATGTGACACAGATGACTGTGCAAATGAGACTGGTGCTAAGAGCTGCCTAGTTGTGCAGATTTTTTGACTGCATCTCAATTTGGCACTTCTGCAAGTGACTGGATGCAGTTGCTCTTTGTATTTCAGTTTTCCTGATTACTTTTTTCAGTATAGGTAACTATTTGTCCTACCTGCAGCCCAATCTATAATTAGATGCAGCCCTCACACCAAATAGTTTAGTCTATTCAGCCAGATGGCAGTCAGAGGCACCAAGAGGTAGAGTGACATGTCCAAGGTGACATTGCAGATCATGGCAAACCTACTAATAAAGTAGAGGTTTCATCAGTCCTGTGTTAGTTCACTGCACTATTTTCCCCCTGCACCTCTCTTAGGGCCAGCATAGCTCATTACAAGACTTGCATCAGTTTGCATATTGCTTCATGAGGCAGCACAGCTGCTCAACAACCCCATTTATGTGGCCACCTTGGCACTGATGTAGGAACATCCTTTTGCTTCTCCATCTGAGTCCTGTCTTCTACTTGCTTCACTTCCTTGTTGTAGTGATACCAAAATTGGACAGAAAATAAACTTTCTAACACAATTTGAAATGTTAGAAAGAAGGCATTCTTTATTACAGTGCTGGACACTTTCAGAGGATATCTCCTCTAATCGAATGTGTGTCGTGAAACTTTACCACAGGGTATTTATTCCATCATTATTATACACATTCATTACAATGTACTTCCTAACTAATACATAAACCTCACTTTCCCTAGAACTAATTTGCATTCATCTGCCTCCTACTGGAAGACCTTTTATGGTCTTGAAAGGTCATCAAAAGGGGTCTCTGGTTGTAGTTACTCAGTGCCCCAATATGACCATTCCTTGAACTTTTCTTTGGGCATGTACGTTGCTTCTTGTTACATAACTTGCCAAAACCCCTAGTATATTCCTAATTTTCTGTTTATCCACTGGTTCCAGCTACATTTGTCATTCTGTGTGCATACTTTTGCATTATTTTATCTTTTTTTGCTAGTTAGTCTTTAAATTCTATGTAGCAACTTTAGGGGAACTGAAAATTTTTATTCTTTGGATTATCTATCAGTCTCAATGCCTTTTAGAATTGCTTTGGGAGAGCTACTGTAGTCTAGTGGATATTTTAGTTTTAGTACTCCCAGGATGAAAGTTGGAGTGGATCTCTAACATCCCCTGCTTTTTGACTGCTGAGCCTTCATGCAGCTCTGTAGAAGAGCTTCACTTTTTTTTAGCATCCTCTAATGTCCAGTCTGCTCTTAGCCAGACTCTTGGAACTTTTTACATACTGTGGCTGTATTAAGGAAAATGTATGAGGGAAGGCTGCTGAATGGGGGCTGCTTCCATGCATAAGAAGATGCTTCTTATTCTTTTTTATACTGGTCATTGTAAACTCAGCAGGAGAAGGAAGATCTGTCAGTGTTGTGGATGCAGTGCAAAACTTTGCATCTTGTACTGTGCTGCCAGAGTATCTAAGTGCAAGTGATTCAGAAGAGTGACTAAGACATAGACATAGGAAATAACCAAGAAAACTACTCTCAGCGTGGGATGGCAAAAGTAACCCTCCATTTCTTTTCAGGCACTGATAGAACTTTTATCTGTGTGCCACACATGCAGCACTGCCTTGGCTGAGGCACATTCATTTAAAAGTTCACTTTGCATATGTAACATTTAATTTAACTTTGCATATCTTTACAGCTGTGGGAACTCTCAGAGACAGTGAAGATACAGTGAAGGAAGTTGCTTAGCTGCAGTGTAATCTGGCTTCTAAGTTAGTACAAGCCTATGCAAAACAAGCACACTTGAAAATGTTAACACTTTGAACACCTTGGCATTGCTATGAACTGTTGTGCAGATAGTGCTGTTTGGTCTATGTGTAATGTGATGGATTTGTTGTTGAATTTTTCAAGACTAGTTATATTATGGAATGGTATTTAGGTTGTTTTAGCAGGAGACAAAAAATTCTTTCTCATTCTACCAACAGTGTATTGCTTAATATCTAGTGATTGTCATAGAAGTCCTGGTATGCTGCAGGTTTCTGTACATCTAAAAGAGAATGGATAGCTGACCACAGTGTGTGTCTCCAGGACTGCCAATAGTGGATGCACAATTCAGGCATGAAAATGACAACTCTTAAGCATCTTACATAAATGTGGACAAGAAAACATATGGTGCCTCTCTGGTTCTATTTGCTATGGGTCACCTGATGCTCTGTTTGTTGAGCAGATTTTAAAGATGGTTTAAAAAGAATTTCAGGTTTGGGGCTTTTGAAGAGAGTTCTTTTTGGTATTCAGTATGAGCAGTATCAAACCATTTTACTTAAAACTGAAGAGTTCTTTTCCAGTCTTACTACAAGACAGTTCCCAACACACAGATGAGAACTGGCATCTTTGTAAAACTGGCATTTTGCCTAGAGGCATGAGGCGCCTATTGTTGCCCAGAAGGAAAGCAAGATAAAGGAAAAAATCTTGTTTGATAAGACCTGAAATTACCCTATGTAACCTCAAGTATTTCACGGAGGTGAATAAATCAGTGTTGTACATGCTTTAAGCACCTAAGGTCATCAGTGCAGGAAAGATGCAGGAAAGATAGCATCAGGAATGATCAAACTCTGCTTTTGTTTTCAGAATGTGCCTATCTCTAGCTGCCTTCACAGGCTCTAGTAACTACAAATGGGAGCCTGTAGGGAAACAAAGATTGTAAGGTACCTTTCTTAAGTGCCTGAAATTCATTCATTAATTTGGACCTCTGTATGCATGTGCGTATGAAATGTTTATACGAAATTCAAAATCTAGTAAAACCATGTCATGCAAATAATTAATTTGTTAGAATGGTATCATGGTGCAGTAATAGTGTAACGCAGATTACTGGAGGCGAAGAGACAAGTCACTGTCAGAAGTGCATTTCAGTCAGTGAGAGCTCAGTGTCTGCTCAAAGGAGGGATCAGTTCCTCACTGCTTAAATAACAACTGCTAAATAACAGTGCCTCCTAAAATAACAACCAGTTGTTTAGAGTGTATCTTTAAACTTTTCTTGACATGGTAGAATGAAAGCTGAAAACATAAGTTAGGTATTAAGGGCACCACAACTGAAGATCGGGCAGAAAATAGTGTGACCCTGGAAAACCCTGCCAGTTTGAGAACTCTGTGGCCAGTCATTAATGGGGCAAGATACACTCGTGTGATTCAAGACCGCCAGCACAGCTTCATCAAGGGCAAGTTCTGCCTGACCAACCCAGTGGCCTTCTGTGATGGAGTGACTCCATCAGCGGAACGCTGCAAGTGTCATTTATCTGGAACTCTGTAAAGCCTTTGACGTGGTCCCCCACAACATCCTTCTCTCTAAATTGGCGAGACATGGTCTTGATGGGTAGACTGTTCAGTGGATAAGGAATTGTTTGGACTGTTGCATCCAAAGGGTAGTGGTCAAATAGCTCAGAGTCCCACTGGACATCATGGAACAAATGGTATTCCTCAGGGGTCTGTACTGGGACCCTCTGCTCTCATAAGACTCTGCTTGGATGCTGCATCCAACTCTGGGGTCCCCAGCACAGCAAGGACATCAACCTGTTGGAATGAGTCCAGGGGAAGACCACCAAGTTAATTAGAGGGCTGGAGCACCTATCCTGTGAAGAAAGGCTAAGACAGCTGGGGTGTTCAGCCTGGGCAACAGAAGGTTCTGAGAGGGAAACCTTATAGCACCTTCTAGTACCTAAAGAGGGCAACAAGAGAGCGGGAGAGGGAATTTTTATGAGGACATTTAGTGATAGGCCAAGGAGTGATGGCTTTAAACGGAAAGAGAGTAGGTTTAGATTGGATATTAGGAAGAACTTTTTTTACTGTGAGAGGTGGTGAGGCACTGGAACAGGTTGCCCAGAGAATTTGTGGATGCTCCATCCCTGGAAGTGTTCAAGGCCAGGTTGGATGGGGCCCTGAGCAACCTGGTCCAGAGGCAGGTTTCCCTGCCCATGGCAGGCTGGCTGGAACTGGATGATCTTTGGGGTCACTCCCAACCCAAACTATTCTGAGATTCTCTTATTCTTGTCTTCCCTATCTAAATACAAAAGCACAATTACATGGTAGCTAGGTAAAGTCTTAGGTTACAGTTCAATGGAAGGAAGGCAGTTTAATTATCCCTCCACTGAAAAGCCTCTGCTGCCTGTGGGTGAGACTCCAGGATGGCAGGTTTGCCTCCATGCTGCAGATGACACAGCTGTAATTGTTTTCTTTTCTGGTTATGCTTGCCAGGTTCCGTGGGGAAACTTGAGTCTTTCCAACCAGGTGCAGAGTGCAGTAAACTTCCCCTGACAAGCTGACAGAAATCAGTGGAGGCTGGGTGCTTGGCAAAAAGACAAACTAAGTATAAGAGAGGTTAAGAACGAGCTGAACCTCATGACTGAGAAGTTGTGGTCTTACCATTTCCTCTTACATGCTCCTGTCTGGTGTAGATGGCTCTTCCAGTGTTTCAGCTGAGGGTGACCTGTGTTTCATAGCATTCAGCTACTAGGCTGCCATGAGATTTCAAAAATAAGCCTCTTCTGGAAACCAGGTGAAGTCTGTTCAGCTCAATATTCCCTTTTCTAAAGAGAGGTTTTACTGAGTCAGCTGATGTTGAGAGGGAGGTGGAAGGGGGCCAGTAAATTACAGATACTCAGGCCATCTTTGGGCTTGAAGCTATTTGAAGCTGAGTATCGTGTTTCTGTCTCTGATCTGACCAAAGTAGTAAGATCAAAGTTACTGAAAACATAGTCTGGATCTGCAGTAGATAATTCTTCCTGGCATGAATATTTTCTTGTGGAGCCTGCAATGGGGAAAGATTGTGCACATCACAACCCCAGCTGGATGGAGACACTGGGCCACCAACTCCTTGTTCTTCACGCTTGTGTCTCCACATGTTCCTAAGGCACCTGCATGACCATCACAAATACTTTTGTAAAGGGAATTCAGGGTCAGTGAAGGGTACTGTCTGGATTGTCCAGAGAAACATCAGTGCTTTTGTAAAGGAAAGAGAAGCTCTGATAGTGAGAACATGAACTTTCTGCATTATACATCAACATGAGTTATCTATTCTGGAAAGAGCATCTTCCAGAGGCAGGTAAAAGAATACACTGTTATCTTGTCTCTCTTCTGGGATAGCTAAGGATCTTGGCCAATTAGTGCCTGTGTTTCAATTATGGGGGTGTTTTGTCAGTCACTGGGAATTAAATGAAAAAAAAAAATATATATATATAAGGAAAGAGCTGTGTGTGTTTTGGAACATTTTCTTTTTTGAAGCATGTAAAACAGAATAAATACAAACACACAAGCAAGAAAATTGCTCTGTCTTCTATTGCAGTAGCTGTGTGTTTGGACTCAAATTCAAGTCCCGTGTTATCATTGTGCTTTGACCTTTTGCACCTGTACCATCTTTCTGCAGCTGAGAATGGAAAATGTCTTCTGTGCAGACTGACAGTTGAGTGAAGAGGTGAGCAGTATTTTTACATCCTTGCTGGGTTTAGGATTAGAGTTAGCAGTTCTTAAGGATTTTCTTTTCTAAGGTGGAAACTTAATTCCTTTTTCAGGTGTTTAGAAGTAGGTGGTATTAACACGATGCAGTTACATTCCATGAGTCCTGAAGCAGATGCACGTTAGCTGCTATTCCCAAGAGATGGCTTAGAATTTTTTAGAAGGCTGAATGTGTAGATTGGATCTCAGAAAAGGGGTGAATGTGAGTTGGGTCTCAACCATAAACTGATGGATCTGTAAAGCAGTCTGAAGCTATGGTATTGCTTTATTTCATGAGCTGGGCTTGCTGTACTATGAAAGGTAAATTCCTGGACTTCAGGCACTGAGAATATTCTGAAGCAGCCCTGTGCACATACATACAGACTTTTCTGTCTTAAGGAACCCAGAGTGTTACACTTAGGTTGACTAATAAATACAGACAAATTTTGAAAATTTTTTCCAGTATTGGAGCAATGAATCTGATGGTTTTATTGGGGAGACTGTTCAGTAGGACACAGTCATTTGGACACACTGCAGTCACAAAAGGAAATGTGGAAGAAGGGTATAAACATAGTATTAAATGGATCTATTTTCAGAGAGGCTCTGTAAAGGCTGAAGTGAGCACACTCTGTGAAGCTGTGATAAATAATTGGCAGGTTGAAGGTATGATAAATTCAACAGTAGTATTTGTAGTGTTTATAGTGTTTGTAAAAGCTCGCCTCAGCACAAAAATGAACACAGTCAGAAGACGCAGTTATAAGGAAAAAGATCCATCCCCTTCAAGTAGAGGAAAAAAGAGGACAAATCAGCAAATAAAATAGGACAATATATGAAGGCATCTCTCTATATATCTATACCATTGTAGATAGAATTCAAATTGATGTAGATATAGCAGGTTGATTTGCCTTCATTAAAGCAGATATCTGTGGTCCAGTCCAAACTAGAGAACAGTCCTGTGTTCTGTGATTTGGGAGAGAGGCAATAAGAAACTCAGAAACAGTAGGAAAAGAACCAAGGTGGCATCAGGTCTAGTCTGAGGAGACATGAGACATCCTTACAACCCAGCTCCCTGGCTCATGAGCTGGAGTGCATGAAGCTGCAGCTGGGAGCACGTCTCAGTTGGAAGAATAGTGCTGGGAAACACCACTGGAACAGTACTTTCATAAGGTGACTGATTGGAAAAGGAGGGAGCTGTAGGATGCCACAGCAAAAGCTTAGGGACCAATGCTCAGTGAAGAAATTGATGGCTGAAGAGATAAGAGCTTCCTTGAATGGCAGGGAGAAATAAAATAGTCTGGCAAATACCAGTTCTGCGTGGGGCACGAAAGTTGAGTTATTCCTTTTTTTTTTTAAAGAGTTCCTGAGCGTACAACTTGCTGCCTTTCAGAAGATTGCGTTTCAGTCATGTTTCCCTGTGGGAAAGCTCTTGTGCTTCCTTCTTGGGACACACAGCACATAATCAAATGAATGACTTGAAGGGGAGTAATAAAAACCTAAACATTAGAGGTTTATGGTGAATCTCATGCTTCAGGTTTACAAAAGAGAAGAATGACAGGTGTGCATAAAACATGAAGATGGTGTCTTTGTGATTGTAATTTGAATGCGAAACTTCTTGCTACCTTTAGGAAATAACAGTGCTAAAAATATCAGTCTTCTTTTGCAAAGATGTAAATAGGAATAGAAGTACCCAATGCAGTGGGGGGATATGTTTGCTGTATAGGAACTAGACCCTAAACCCCAAGGTTTTGTTGACTTGTTATTCAGAACAGAGAAATTTGACAAGTCTATGAAGACAAATTTAACAAAGCGATGCTGAATTGAAATAAATCTGAATACAATAAAGTACAAAACTCATCACTAATTTATTTGTGCATACAATATATTTCCACTGCTGATTACATACTTTGCAAACAAGTGATAGCATGATTAATACCCATGGTATGGTAATTGATGGGCACTAGTGGGAAAAACTCTGGGAAACTGCTTAGAAGAGCTGCCTTTCCCAGCTGTTGGCATGGTTGTCTACTTGAGGATCTTGCTGGACATGATGAGATGATCAGTAGAATTCTGAGATTTATCCACTTCTACCTTTCCTTTTCTGATCCCTGTGTGAAATTAAGAAGATGAGGTAGATGAAGTAATCTTGGAGGCTCCACAGAGATTCCTTTGGTGAAAAAGGATAATTCAGTACTTTGAGGCTGCTCAGGTTTTATACCAGGGGTGTAAGAAGGAAACTTGAGGAGTCACAGCCTAGTGAGTAGCAGGTAGCACTTGGGAGATGTGATACTTTGACATCTCAGAAATAGTTTAATGTTAGGAAGGAAAAAATTCTATATTGAGAAGGAAAAATTATTTGATGTAGAATTGCCACCAAGAGATTTCCAAAAGGGGAAAGAAAGAAGGAAACTCTTCATATGACAGTCTTGGGCTATGAACCTGAAGGTGCTTAAAAGTGTGCTCCCTCCTGTTTCATCTGACTTTATGCAGTACCTTCTGCTTGCAGGGATTAAACCTAACTCAGCTTAGACCAAGACGTTATGTTTCTTTATAAACTGCAGTAGTTCTGTTCCTTCTAGATGAAGAGTGACTGTAGTTGCTAACTGCAGGTATTTAAACTATCCAGTTACCTACTATCAGTTGAATTCTGGGAATTTTTAAAGGCTTGTGCACAAGTGAAGAGTAATAAAAAGAGAAGGAAACAATTCTTTACAGTTATGTATATGCAACAAGAATTCCCATAAAAGAAGCAGCTATTTTTATGAAATGATGCTTTGACCTTTACCTGTAGCAAATGAGGAGACACTACTTTGAATCTGTCAATGATATAGATTTAAGTGACTTTGATTGTGTCAGTAGGTTAGCAAGCTAGGATTTTAGATACTTTAACAGCTTGATCATAGTATTTTTCTCTGCCAAGCTTTATTTTCAGTGTTTGAATGTTTGAACTTTTTTGTCTTTTTTTCTTCCAAATCTGGCTTTCATCCATTTCATCCTGATTCTGGCACATTTGTGAAGATTGTTCAGAAGTGCTGGGCTAAGCATATTTATTTGTTACTGATACTGACCCTTATGAGTGGACCAGTTTTTTATTGTAGGTTAAAGCAGAATGCTTTATTGGCTTTCCATTTTGCTTTGGAAAGATGAGGCATTTGCTAAGAAGAAAAAAAAACCCACCTTTTCAAAAATGAACTGTCTGAATTTCCAAAAAGCTGTAAGAAACCACATAAGATGGTGACACACGATGTCTTGCCGTAATGTTGTCTTTTCTTTACATATGTTGGCTGTGTAGTGACAGTGGAAAGGATAAAATCTTGTAAACTCTTGTGTTTCAGGACAAATTCTCTCCTGCCACTTGTCACTCTGCTTTGGGTTGCTGGTAAGAATGATGTGCATTATGTTCTTTGAATGTCAGATTTTCTTCAGTCTGCTAATATCAGGTGTTAAGCTCAAGCTTTTGAAAACACACATGAATTTTGATTGCCACTATACTTGAATGCACAGATTGATTTGAAGGGGCCCAGCTCGCAGGAGCTTATGAGTCAGGCAGTTGCCCATCAGGGAACTATTAAGTGCTCAGACCTAGGCCTGAAGTCATGGTGTGTGAACCTGTGTCACTTTTTGAAAACTGGGTTCTAGGAACTCAGGTCTGCTCTCGCTGCAGAGAAAGAAGTGAACTGTCCAGGTTAAGATAATGGTGAATCCAGCAACTAAACACCCAAAACTGAAGGATGGCTGATACAGATTCTCAGAGCAGATTGTGCCCCCTGAACATGCCATCTCCGTGGGGACAGACCTTCCGTAATGCTGGCTCCCTCCTCCTCAGTGTTAATGGGAAGCTCTGCCTGCTCCTATAGGAAAGTCCTGGTATCCAAGTCTCTGCTTTGTACTGGAGCAACATCAGGGGCACTTTGGCTCTTGCTGGACATTTGCTTGTTTTGAGAACTATAGTATCAGCGAATGTTGGGAACTCAGGGCAGCTTTTCCAAACAGGGAAGGGCAGCAGGTAAGGCACAAGAGCCTTACAGCAACAGGCTTGGAGAAGAACATGACCTTACCTGAAGGAGATGCTGGGGAGATTTGGGCTCAATACTTGTAGTTGTCAAGTTTGGATTGAGTAATTTTTCATAGTGTTTTTCAAGTCTGCTACTTGCATGACTCTTGGGGGTCTTAACTTCTGTCAGGTACAAAGGAAACATTCCTATTGGTCTCTGTAAGTGAAGAGCTACTGCCTTAATCTGTTCTCAAGTTGGAGTGGTCACTGTGGGCTAAAGTGTGTTCACGTAACGTAACATTTCCTGCTGTGTGTGGAGCAGGACATGAAAAGTCTCCACTTTCTGCACTTCTACTGCCATTCATGAGATCACCTTAGTCAGAAAGCTATTCTTTAAACAATGTCTCCATATTTTCTCTTTGTCCTCTGAGAAGCCGACCTCCCTCTACACTCCTTTCCAAGAAAACCCTACCTTTCTTCTTTCCATTGTGAAATGGTACCTTCTGGGCAGCCCACACACAGGCATTACCACTAAGAACTACACTTCCCCATCCCCTTGAGTTAGTCTCGTAATTGGATGCAATTAATCTCCTTTTGTCGTCATTCTTTTTTACTGTATCCCAATTCTCTTTGGACCAGATTTGAAAGATAGACAGGGATCAGAGGCTGCCAGCAGGTACAGAGTGATCTGGGCAAGGGAAAAAGAAAACAAGGAGTGGCAGGGAAATGATGTGCCTTCTGTGGGAAAGGAGCTAGAGACAAAAATGAGGGGAAAGAAATAGACTGTGCTTTCTTACCCCACACTATGTGGAGGGGAGACAGTGTGCATCCTGATGGACGTAGAGTCCAGACAAAGAAGAAGCAAAAACAGATGACTCAGAACTGACCAAAACCCAAGGGCTCCAGATCCTTTCTGAAAGCACTGAGAGTCTGTATTTGGACACATCTGTGGCATGCTTTAAGCTTCATTGCAGGGCTTGATTAATCGATCTGCTGGAGCTCTTCCACACTTCAGTACAGTTGAAATCCTATTTTCTAAGCCACAGTTAATTGAGGCTCTCAGTTACCTGAAGGATGAATATCTCCTCAGAGTTATGACTTCAGCACATAAGTACTACTAAGACTTTACTGTATAAATCTTTAAACACTGATGAACTAATGTCTTGGGGCCAAATTTAGTACCTAGTGTTCTGTACTCATCTAGTGTTCTGTAAACCTTTACTTCTAATGGTGTGTGATACCTCTGTGAAAATGTTGAAGCCAGATTTGCAGCATATCCATTGAATGTTGTCCATGGTTGCAAAGGTATACTTGTTAGGTGTTTACTCACAGGGAAAATACAAAATAAGAAGAATTACACTTAAACAGGTATTGCCCAAAAATGCATATCAATTTTTACCAACACGTTCTTGCACCTGCAAAACTGAATGTGCATATGGAAGTGCTTCTCTCGCACACAGGGGTCTCATATGAAGTGGAGCAGTCTGTAAGCCCTTTCTGCCTCCTTGGCCTGGTGCATCAGTTTTATCTGCATCTTACCTTAACCTAGGGGATTATTAATATCCATTTCAGAACTGAAATTATAAAATACTAAAGTGTAATCTCGGTGCTTTCTTGCAGCCGTAAGTCAAAGTCCTGCTCTGATCACAGAATGGGTCAGGTTGGGAGGGACCACAGTGGGTCATCTGGTCCAAACTCCCTGCGCAAGCAGGGTCATCCTAGAGCACATGGCACAACGTTGCATCCAGACAGTTCTTGAATATCTCCATTGAGGGAGACTCCACAACCTCTCTGGGCAATCTGTCCAATGTTTGATCACCCACAGAGTAAAGAAATCCTTCCTCCTATTCAGGTGGAACTTCCTGCATCAGTTTCTGCCCTTTGCCACTTGTCCTTGCATGGAGTTACTGTTCCTCAGGTGCAGGACCCTGCATTTGTCTTGAATTTCAGGCAGTTCTTCTCTGCCCATCTCTCCAACCTGTCGAGATCCTTCTGAAGGGATATGCAGCACTAGGAGGTATCAGCCACTCCTCCAGCTTTGTGTCCTCAGTGAACTTGTTGCTGCAGCCACATTTCTGTAGAGAAACTCAGTCCTTCATATACTTCCCCTGTTAGGTCTGTGCTTGTTTCCTCTAGGTGGAGTGGGCTCTTGGCCCCTTCATTGCCAGCAGAGTTATGCACACAGGTAAGGCAGTCAGGGAAAGGACTGAGTGTTCCTTGGAGGTCCATGTATGGTTTCCACAGACTTGCCTTTTTTTTTTTTCTCAGCCAGCTGGAAAAGAAGGTCCTACTAGAGAAAGAAGGAAAAATTTTGTGCTGGCCTAGCTCAGGCTTCCTAACAACATTGTATTAGAGGAGCTATTTCTATTTTAACTATTTGAAATACAATTTGCTGATGATGGAAAGCATTTCAAAACTTTGAATTTAGAAGGTCCCTATTTTCCCCAAAACAGCACAGTGCGAGCAGCCTCAGTGCAAGCATGGTCATCCATGAGCAGTCTCCATGCATTGTTTGCTCTCTGCTGAGACAATTGCATAGCTGGCAGCTGTGTTTCTGATTTTCAGGAAGCTGCTGCCCATCCCATTATAAGTGCCTCAGTGATGAATGTCATTTGTTTTCCTGAGGAGACTGAATAGCTCCCATATGTTCAGAGCATTTTGGTCAGTATTACTGTCACTCCATTAAAAGTTTTGCATCACCAAGTTCAATTATCTACTTAAGGCTTTTCACAAATCTGTATTTCTTACTGAATCCAGTCTTGGCCTTCTGTTTGGATGCTTCTCCCACTAATGTCATGCTTTTCAGATTGATTCTTTTACCATGAATTGCTTCCCAGTAAAACAACACTTTCCTCCTTTATGTCACTCTTGAGACCTTCTTGTGCAGTATTGCTTACCAGACACCAAATAATTTGGTGTGGCTGGGAAATAAAGTGCTTGGGAAAAGCTGCAGTTTTAATTGTTCTGTAAATGCTCAAATGACTTGTAACCATTAAATTGTACAGTCCCCAACTTGTACAGTGATGTGCTGTGGCTCGTGATAACCCCCCTAAATGTATCCTCTGTTCCCTTTATGTCTTACTATGTACTTTTTGTTTTATTTTGGATGAAATATTTTACAGGAGGAGCTGTGATTTGTGGATTTGCTTAGTGCCTAGGACAATGGAACTGGTTATGTTTGGGCTACCACAGACTGGCATCTGCCCTGTCTTGGGATGCTCCTAATCAGCAGGAAATCTGTGAGGACTCTTGCAAGCATATTGTAAGAAGGAAGTTTCCATTGAGGCTGGGCCCACTGGAGACATGACAATGGAGAAGGCAAATATTGAGACAGTGCCAGTGAATTGATGTTTGTCTCTTTGCAGTTGTGGTGAAAGCCATGTGATTCAAAAGAACTCAACAATGCTCTTTGCAATGGGTTAACTTGATTTGTAGATGTCTGAGACCTGATCTAGATTCAGTTCTTAGACTTCTAGTGTAGTGACTAAATATTTTGAAAACAATAAAAAAGAAACAGAAAGTAAGTATGTTTTCATTAAGTTTGTGGTATAGAACCAGGAAAGAGAAATCTTCATTGCACAGAGGAAATAGTGTGGGGTAGAACAGGATGTGGCTTGTTGGATATGTTTCTGTGAGTCTGGCTTTTGTAGGAAGGCAACGGACATAATTGGTGAGGGGATCCTTGGAATGAAAATAGAGGGGAAGAGGGAAGGACCCTCTGCACATTTGACCCAACTTTGTCAATAGATTTGCAAAATTACAAGAGTGCTCCTAGCTAACACTTCAAATACATTTCATGTAAAGCTTTAGAGAGAAGTGCAAGGACTAAGGATCACAAGTGAAAAAGTTAGGCTTATAGAAAAGAGAGGAAAACCATACAATCCCTTGGCAACTTAGTAAAATCTTTACAATCATTTTCTTCTCTGGATAATGACATTAGACATTACAGAAACATCACAGAATATTCTGAGGTGGAGGGGACCCACAAGGATCATCAAGTCCAACTCTTAAGTGAATGGCCCATACAGGGATCAAACCCACAACCTTGGCATTATTAGCATCATTCTCTAACCAACAGAGCTAATTACATTATTATTACATTTTACTTTGTTTCAATTATTAAACTAATCTTAACCCATGAGTTTTACTTTTTTTCCCCTCCCTGCTTCTTCTTCCCATCCCACTGGAGAGCAGTGAGCAAGTGGCTGGCTGACACTTAGTTGCTAGCTGGGTTTAAATCATGACACCTTCTTACTGCTTTCCCTTACTTCTGTACCTCTGATTTTTGACTTGTTCTTGAAATTATGTCAGAATGGAGTAATGATATGAGTCCTAAGCTTATCAGCTGTGTTGGCAAACTAACCAAGTAACATTACATTGACAAACTCTCCTTGGTTTGCAGTGCCCTTATGCATCAGCTTCTTGTGGACTGTGTGGATATACACCTCCTGCATATTTCTCATGTGCCACCTCCTCTGCTGTCTTGCAGGGTTTCTTGGGACTGAATTGTTAGGAGACATGAGGCAATCTCTAGTGATTCTTTATTCTTTCACTTACAAGCTCACTATGTGCTGTGGACCTTTCTCTGTAGCGTGTAATGATGGCTCAGTGTCCTGTGTGAAATGGATTCTGCCATTAGAAAATGGGTCTTTTTTCAAGCACCCAAATCATATGAACTGTCAAGGCTTTGGTTGTTTGTGTGTCTGGTTAAGAGAAGTGTTGAATGTATCATGGATATAGCTCTGTCCTTTTCACTTTCAATAGTCCCCTGTGCATATCTTCTTCATGTTTCTCATCATAGTTCTGCTTTTCCTTATAGAAGTTTCTCTTATCTCCTGTCAGATTGTCAGTTGCATGTTAATACTTTGTTCAGAGAGGCACTGTGTTTACAGGGCAGAGCAGGAACAGCTTCTTTCCAGATGGCATGGAATGACTGTACATAAAGTTAGTGTCATCCTTTCCCTAGCACATTGTGCCACGGAACTGACAAGTGCAGAGCAAGTTAAATAGTGCTTGGTAAAGAGTTCAGAGAAACTCAACTTGAAAGAGTAAGTTTCTAAGAATGAAAGAGGTCAAGTTCACCCTGTGGTGTAAATCTGCAAGGCTTCAGTAAAATTATGCTTACAGTCACCTCGTGTCATTGACTGTAGCATGGCAGACTTGTGAATCTCTACAAAAAGTGTAAAAGCTAATTGTGCTGAAACAGCTCAGTGATAAGCAAATTGTGCCTTTTCAAAAACTCTTCACCAATTTCTTCCTGTTTAGACAATTAGAGTTTGTTCTCATTTCCTATTTATCATGACTAACTACCCCTCTCTAGGCTCAGCTGTTCCTTTTTATTCTCCTCCTTTGTGCTTTGCTGTCCTGAAGCCAAATCTGAATGGATTTCAGTGGCTCTCTTGTGCTTTTTGACTTGGTATCAGGAAGTCTGACACCATAAGAAAATTATTTTACAAATGCTAGCCATACAATGGATGAATTCTTCAACAGGCAAAATAAAAGTTCATCTGAATAATGAGTGCAAGGTATGGTGTCTGTAAGTGTAAAATCTCTGAATTTTCTCCTCCAGTTCCCTTGCTGTAGCTTCCATCAAAGCTCAGTTTTAGACTACAGTAAACATTGTGGGTATAGAGACTGTAGGCAACAGTTGGAAAGGTCCAGTTTGACAATGCTGTGTTCAATTAATCTATTCCACAGTAGAATCAGAAAAGTAAGGTGTAGTGCTGTTTCTTGAAAAGAGCAAACAGGTGATGTGTACTGCTTGTGAGATGACTATTTTTCTGCTGACTTGCAACCAGTAAATTCTTTGGCAACCTTGCTCCTGGCAAAGCCCTTGTACTTATCAACTCCCTCCTTATTGCCAATGTAATACCAGCGGTGTCCCATTTTTCAAGCAGAGCAATATATGTTGTTCAGGCCCATCCTGAGTCATGGAGCTCTGTAAGATGCCACCTTTCCCCAGGACTTAAAATCTGCTGTGGTGAAAATGAAAGTCACTTTTTTCTCAGATTTGTTCTTTGTTACAAGTTTGTGTATTGCCATCTGGTGGATAAGGACATGTGACATCTTCCTTGACTCCTCTCTCCCTCTCTCTCCCTCTTCTTTCAGAGTGCTGCTGGGGTGAGTGCAGAAGAATGGCTGCGGCAGAACCTCTGACCGCTTTCTCACGATGGTACCTCTATGCCATCCACGGCTATTTCTGTGAGGTGATGTTCACAGCTGCCTGGGAGTTTGTGGTCAACTTCAACTGGAAGTTCCCAGGTGTTACCAGTGTGTGGGCACTCTTCATCTATGGCACCTCCATCCTCATTGTGGAGAAGATGTATCTGTATCTCAAAGACAAGTGTAACATTTTAGTGCGCTGCTTCATTTACACACTGTGGACATACCTCTGGGAGTTCACCACTGGCCTCATCCTACGCCAGTTCAATGCCTGCCCATGGGACTATTCCCAGTTTGATTTTGACTTCATGGGCCTGATCACCCTGGAGTATGCCATCCCATGGTTTTGTGCTTCTTTCATCATGGAGCAGCTGGTGATCAGAAACACCCTGCGCTTACGATTTGACGAGACTGCTGAGCCTGGGGCCCCCACCGCGCCCGTTGCCTTGGCCAACGGCCACGTGAAGACGGATTGAGCAGTGACTTAGAGCCATACTTAGCAATCTGAGAGAGCCCAGACCTCTACCACTGACAGTTCAGCTCTGGCTCTGAGGTACTGCTCCTTGCTGTATAAGATTCATAAACCCCATTTTTCTAATGGGGGTGTGCATGGGATATACCAGAAAAAATGGAACCAATAGATTTTCTATGGATTTTACTCTTTGGGCTCCAAGGACCAATATCAGTTACTTGTTTGTTAGGTCATTTCTAATTTTAACTTATTACTGATGAAAGCAGTCCTTTTGCTTACACCTTAAAGTGGAGAAAGAAGAAAAAAGAAATGCTACAGCAGAAATGAATCCAAAAAAACCCCACCTAACAAGTGGATGGGCACGGACATGCCAGCTGAGTTAGTGATTGGCTTACTCCATTAGGCAATATTCAGGTGCTTGCTTGCAACCAATACCTCCCATGGGACCTGAGATGCTGCAGGAACAAGCAAAATCCATCTGCTGTTGAGAAGTACCTAAGACTGGCAGTCTGCTGGGGAGGTAGATGGTGTTCCCCTCATCAGGTCCCATTGGCCTCTCCCCAGGTTGTTTGTTGCACCATGAAATAATCTGGTGCTGGACATCTTGCTGAATTTATACAGATCTTGTACTTTTTGAAATCTCAGTCCTGATACTCCTGATGCTCACTAGAAATATTTTTTTTTTTAATTTTTTTCTTTTCTATTTTTTCCTTCTTTTTTTTTCTTTCCTAATAAAGGCCTTTTTTGCCAAGTGAATTGTACCATAATCTGTGCTATCTGAATCTTGGCAAAAGGCGCAAGAAATAGTGCAAGTCTTCCCATCTCCTTTGTCCCCTCCAAAGCAGATCTTGCTGCAGATTCCAGCTCCCATCTCAGCCGTGCAAACCTTGTAGAGACTATATAGCCCACAAGACTTTTCTGCCTTCCTTTCCAGGGATTCCTCTGTTTCTGGTGATGTCGATGACTTAGTCTGGCTGCAGCCCATTGTATTTGAAGGTCAAAACCTTCATGTGGCTAACCCAGGATTTGGTCCTCTGGCACTGACTCCCATGGTCCTTCAGCACTGGCAGGCCTTGGCTCAGTTCTGCCTAGTGTTCTGCACAGTGTATTAAGTAGATTTGCTTTTTCTTCTCAAATTCTGCTTTAAATAACCACAACCATATTGTCATGACAGTAATTGGAGGCTGCAAGAGATACACCATGCTGCTTGATACATTCAGAAAAAACAAACAAACAAACAAAAAAACCCCACCAAAACCAAAACACCCATCTCTGAAAAGCATGCACTTCTTCATGCTCTGCCTGAATGAGGCTTTGAGTTAGGGTGTGAGAGCAGCAGTAGAGAGGTGGAGCAGGAGGGACTGCTGTGTCTTCACTGTAGACCTACCTGCACGAGGGACAGTTTGAAATTTAACCTATTGGGAACACTTATGGAGAACAAGGACAGTAATGGTGCTGGGAAGGTCTTTGCTAGTGGCAGCCACAAGTTTGTAATTCACTCTTTCAAGTCTTGGCCTTTGAAGTTAGCAAGAAACATAGAGCTTCCAGCTGTCAGATGTCTCACTCCTGAACTGATTTATGGAGGAGGTTTGCCAGAGTTGTCTCATAAGGCCTGATTAATTTTTCTTGTTCTTCCACCACAGTCAGCAGAGCTGTACCAGGGATAATTTGGCTTGAAATGCAAATCTGTTGTAGGATTCCACTCTTATTTTGGAAATAGTTGGGCCGTTTCTGTATATGTCCCTTGTCTCTGGTAGGGGGTGCTCAGCTGTGAACCTGCTCCTTGCCCTGGTGCAGCCATTCCTGAGAGGAAAAGCACTGCTGGCCCTGTGAGTAGAATTGTTTCTTCGTTCTGCTCTTACAGGGCAATCTTAATCCTTTTTTGTATTACACAGAGAGCAATTATTTTATTCCTTCCTTTCCCCTTTTCACATGGCATCCATTGCTGGCAATGGACACATGAAAACAGTGGTGGGCAAGGAGTTAATCAAATCTGCCCTGGGTATGCAATGCATCCCGAATCACTGAGAATACTTAGGTGGGTATTTAGAGTTCCCTTTCTATAGTTCATTAAATTAAAAGAGAACAAACACTGAACAGATAGTTCTTTTGATGCTGTGATGCCGGTGTTACGAAATCAGAGGAACAGAATGTAGTTTATCAGCCTTGTTGGTCTCAGAAGTACAGACCCGGGCAAAACAGTCACCTGAAACTGTACATGGAGGAGAAAAAAGAGCTTTGTGTGTGGGATAATGTAGATGAGCTCTACTGGAGCCGAACAAGAATTGCAAGGTGCAGATGAGAGCTGGGATCCCACCATTTTGGCCCTGGTTATGTCACAATCATCAAATGCAGTGTCTAAAGCTGGGTTGTCCTCTCATAGCACAGCTTAAATGTGGTTTTGTGCTGCCTCCTACACCACCCCCACATCATGTAAAACCCTCAGCTTTATAGGAAGATCCTGCTTTCTCCTTAGCTGTTACAAAATGCTTTGGAAAGTTTTAAAGGAGTTAGTGATGTGGTGTGGAGGACTGGCTGTCCACAGAGCTAACCTGGTGTGCAATAGCAGTAGTGGCTGTTATTGTCTGTACTTAAGAAGGTCCCATATAAATGACACTTTATTTGTGTTTTGCTGAGTGATGTAATATTTAACTGCTCAACATTTGGAAGGGTTTCCCAGCAGCATCTAGTATCCTAGGGCATTATTCTTATTGCCTGTGTCATTGAAACATCTGTTGTAGTCTGCTTTCCACTGGTGTCTGATGTGTACCACCAGCTATTGCATCTTCACAGAGTGGTAATTTATACCCAGAAGTGCACTTTACTTGCAGCTTGCTCACCAGAAACAGAAAAGGACCTGGCAAATTCTTAAATCATTTAATTATGTATAATACCACATACCTAATGCAGCAGGATTAGCCAGACTTCTCCTTTCTGAGCAACATGGCTGCTGTCAAAGCTTTGTCTTTTCTGCAAAATCTCCCTTTTTAATACATGTGATGCATCTTATAACATCTTGCAGAACTGCCCAGAGCATGTTACCAGGATCTCAGTGGCAGCTCAGTGAGAGCTCGGGAGCTGGACTGAAGTTGAAGAGACATTTACATTAAGAAGAAAAAAAAACGCACAAGGCCTAACATTTGTTTGTATGTGTATCTTCCTCAGTAGATTAAAGTTGCCTGTTTTGAGTTCACCAGCAATAAAAAAACCTTGTGATTTATCTACCTTGTCCTAACTGCAGCAAAGAGAAAGTGACCCTGATCTCTGCCTTTCTTTTCCAAGGGGTGGTGGGTTATGGACTCCCCAGTGTTCCAGTTTTGCATCTGTTCTCTTGCTTGTATCATGTACAGTCCACCCGAAAGGATCTCAAAGTGTGTGATAAATAAATACAGAGTCTGGTGTCCGTCACATAAGAGGCAGTTCAAGCATTACTGTGGTATCTGTTCATACTCCAAAGATCTTGCCAGAGGGGAATGTTTGATCTGCAGCAGGACCAGATGGCATTTTGGTCTTTTGTGTTATAATTGAGAGAAATGTGTACATACGTACCAGGTACTATTGTGCCTTTGGTCTGAGTGCATTTTGTAATTAAAGCAGAATAATCCAATCAAGATTTTGCTTGACTAGTCCTGTGACTATAAAAGGTAAAAAAAGACTGCAGGGCTTTAGCTGCTTTTAGAATTAGGAAGCAGGTGACTGAAGTCCTGAGTTTAGCATTGCTCTGCTGCTAACTGGTTTTCTAAAACCTGCAGAGAAAGAAAGGGGATTTCTTTACTCATGGAAACTTCTGCCCTTTCAGTAAATAAAATATGACCCACAACCAGGATGTGAACTGAAACCAAATGTTTTTCTATTTTAATTTATCCTAGGTCCTGAATACATGCAGTATGCCCTGTATTCAAGGGGGAGGCTTGCAGACCTGAGCTCTTTTCCTCCACTTCTGACTGCAAAATGCAGCTGAACCACCTGAGGGGGAGAATACTCTCTTCCCCTTCCTCCCTGCACATTGGCAGCTACCAAATCCCTCTGTGGTCCATCCCCTGTTTTAGAAGGAGATTTTTCTTCTTATATGGCCCCTTACCAAACCAGAAGATGTTAGTAATGTGTGTCACCTTACCCAGCTGCTTTGGCACCTAAAGACCACTTTGGGTCACAGAGCTGGTGAGAACAGATGAGCATTGTCCTTGTTTGGCAAATGGCCTCACTTTGAACCTGTCTTCTCTTACTTCCCCTGGAGTGTCCTGAGCCAACTGCTGGGGAAGGGACATTCCCTTCCTTCCACCTTCCGTCCCAGAGAATGGAGCAAGCTCTGCAGCTGCTCAGGGGCCTTCACAGCTGTCAAGGTTTTGTTGCTAACACAGGTCTGTCTCCACTTGGGCAGGGGAACTTCGATTTTAAGAGCTCTAAGGCTCTGGACTTCAGGCTCATCACAAGCAAGGCTTCCACAGACCTTATAGTGAATTTGTACCACATGGAGTAGCTTACATCTTCTAGGATGGCAAGAGTTTGCTCCATCAAGGGTTTGACCACTGGTCAAACTGCTTTGTGAACAAGAGGGGAAGTTACAGAAGCAGGCAGTGCCTGCAGTACCTGCTCTGCTTTTGGCCCCTGGGCAACTAGCATAGATGCAGAAGTAAAAGGTGCTGTTTTGACAGAAGTCCTAGGCAGGGACTGGGGATGTACTGGTTAGTTTGTGTCCAAAGGCACCACAAATACAACTTCAAATACAAAGTTGTGCTTTCCCACTGAAATCTTCCCTACTTGTGGAAATGCAAATGTTTGCTTGCCCCAAAGTGTATGATTGCTTGAACTTACTCTGAACTAGAAGGAGCGTCCAAAATCTCCAGTCCTCTTTCTCTCTAGGCAATTCCCAATTTAGAACTTTGTGGAAAAATATGTCACCTTGGGATGTGCAAACTAATGCTCATTAAGCCAATATAGGTCCTAAAAGCCATATAGTGCTGTGCTCCATCCTGCTGAGTTAATCATGCTGAGAAGCAGAATAGATACACCTCAGAGTGTGCTGCCATTTGGCTATACCACTTCAGGACCTGAAATAGTACCAACGCCTACTCAGGAATTCATTTTGCCTTATAAAATGTACTCTTAATTCCATGCTTAAGAGGGAGAAAGACAGAGATCCTGTATAAGCTTCATCACTGCTTCTTATCTTACTTAAGATTTCAGCTGTTTAATTGAGACCCTGAAGACAAATGTGGAAGGTGACTTTTTACAGCTCTGGAGCAGGTCAGTATCATCACACAACTGCACTCTGCATTGCATGGGGTGTGCTGTGCAGCTCCAGTGCACAGCCAGGATGGGCTTCCACTGGACAAGGACTGTGATGAGTAGAGGGGGTGATAAAAACACTGCTGATAATGGTGGCAGAGCAAGGACTGGTGGTGACACTCCCAAATCTTCAAGAGTTAGACAGGTTGAAAGAATCTCTTCATATTCTGTGTATCTGGCACTTCTCATAGGTCTAAAGCAAATTGGCAGGTTTTTTATTTTAAGAGATGCAGACCATTACTTTGACTCCTTACTCTGGAGTCTGGGCAGCTCACTCCTCCTATTGTAGGAACTGATTTTTCTGATATGAATGGCCCTCATTAGTGTCTCAGAAAATAGCAATTTTTAAATGGTAATCCCAAATGTTTGACGTCAGTTTGTATTTATGCTTTAGTCAATTTAGGAGCTAAAGACCCTTAAGTATCTGGTGATGCTGTTTGTTTATACTGTTGTTTGGCACGTGGTCCTGCTTTAATGTTAGAAGAAAGAGAAGGAAATAAAAGCAATTTTCTCTTTAATAAAAATACATAAACTTGTAGTTGAGACAACATTTATTAAATAGGTGAGATATGCATATGCTTAAAGATGTCTGGCCTTTCAAATATGGGACACTTTCCAGTGAAGAATGTTGCTGTCCATTGTAGTTAATCACCTTTGCAACATTTCTATGTTGCTATTTCAGTGTGGTTCTTTATCTTAGTATTTTGAGAATGAGAATAAAAGTATTTTCACATTTCCCTGAAGGATCTTTGAAGTGCTTTTCACAAACTAATGAAGTAATTCTTGCTTCTGAAAGAATTACTGAAGTGGGTCAGAATTAACCCCAAATAGCACTAGTCAGGAGCTGATGAAAATGTCCTGGCAGTTCCGAAAAGGTCATTTCAGAAAGAGAAAAGGGAGTTTAACATTTTACTTCTTAATGAAGTTTCCAGATTTGTGGAATGAGTTAATAATGTTCCAACAAAGTTGGGAAACTGGGGAAGTGCTACCTGGTTTTCACCATGTGAAGCTGTCCCAGAAATGCTTGTGCACATCATGTCATTGTTCTGTCTGCCCAAGTCAAAGCCAGCACATGAAGGGACTGTCAGAGCTGATAGGCAGCCAAGTATCTTGTATAAAATAGGACTGATTCCCTCTGTCTGCTACATAATCCCATCTCCATCAGTAGAGTACTTTTGGGTAAATATTGCTAGGGGCAACAAGCTATGTTAAAGGCTAAACTGAGGTGACCATCTGCTCTATCAGCTCATGTTGCAGTTACTGCAGAGCTTATCTGTGATGCTGTTTCTGTTGTCAGACCACTCATCTGATACCACAGCTCTTCCTACTGCTCCTCTTTCTCCAGCAGCTCCTTTGGGGTATCTTGTCCTTTTCCATGCTTTATCTCCACTGCAAGTCCATGCTGCAGTGACAGGTACCCAAGTCCCCCTACCCCAAGTCTGAACCCCACCTTTGGCAATTGAACAAAAATCCTGTGTTAAATATTTGCTGATGAGCCGTACCTTCCACTGCAGCTCACAACAGTTGCAGTTGTCAGTGCTTTGAAAAGCAGAAAACATTTTACACACTTGCCTTCAGGCACAAGTACGGCAGGAAGTATGAAATTACTGTTCAGTGTGTTTGCTCTACCTTCCACACAATGGTACACAATAGGTTTTCAAGGCTAAATTCAGCAAAAAGCTTCTCTGGTCAATTTCTTTGAGTTTCAGTGAATGTAGACTAATACATAATTTCACCTTATCCTTCACATAAATGTGTATGCACACAGTGAGTATGCTTAGATGCACAAACATAGCTGATGGCATACATGCTGCATTGTAACTTCTACCAGCAAAGAAGAGCCATCCCCTGTTTAGCTGCCCACTCACTGCCACTTTCTTGAGCAGATGAAATCCAGAGAATATCCAAAATAAAGCCCACATACATATGAAGAAGGTTAAGATCTAAGTTGGATGTTCTTGACCTTGCAAGCTGCATGTCCGTGTGCTTTGGTAGGGCCTCAGTTAGATGTGTCAGGGGATGAAAGCCTCTAAGTGATGAGCAGTCAGCTCAGAGAGGGAAGTTAGGCCTAGGTTTTTCAAACACATTTTACATATGGTGTTTAAATCAGATTAAGGCAAACATACCATACTATCCTGCTTCATCTTTAAAAAAAGGGGAGTTATCACTTGGGGACCTTCTGGTTCCTTTGACAGGGTTTGGCTTCCAGTCTGTATGCACTCTATTATTGCTCAGGAGAGCAGTGTGTACCCTGCTGAGTCAAACCCATCCCATCCAGTCCTTTTTCTCAGCTAAGGCTGAGAGTACTCCCACCCAGGCTGCAATGTTGATCGTAGATGCTCTTCTGCTGCTCCATCTTTTGGCCACTGGATCTGTCTCTTGTCTCTAATATCAGTCACATTGCAAATTGTCCAGGCCAGGCCTTGGGCTTTTGTTGTCATATTGATGTAAGCATGTCCCTAACCAGATCTATAAGGGCTAAGTTATCAGAGAGAGTAAGCATTAAAAAAAGTTTCATAAAATTTTCAAGGATAGGAGTAAACATCCCAGCTCTGTTCCACCAATGAAAGAGCTTGACCAAAATGTTCAGGAGGTACCTTTGTTGTCCCTTTCCATCCAGCCCTGTCTGCCACACAGGAAGGAAAATCCCTGATAATGATTTGAGCATGCTAGCAACACCAGAGTGGATCATGGCTTGTGGCACTCTAGGAGCCTCCTCTGTGCGACTCCTCTTCAGGTGACACACAGGTGTCCACCTTAGCCAGATGCTGGCATTCTCCAGAAAAACAGCTTTTTAATGTCACTGGATGGTGAACTGGCTCTTCAGCGAGGCTGATTGGAGTTAGCATGGTAATGATAATGATACTTTGGTTGACAAGTGTGATGACAAAGCACAGTTGTCCTTTGATCTCGCAGTAAGGGCAGCTTGGCCCCCAGCAGTTTGCTTATTGTGGGGCTTTGTGCTGCATGACTGCTGAAAGTAGCACAAACATCTCCAAACAACAGCACAGGCTGTAGTTGTCCTGGCCACTGACCTCTGGGTATGCACCCAGCATGAAGCTTGTGGTGTTACAGTCCCAGCAAGGCCATCTGCAACCTTAAGGCTGCTGGCAAAGCCAGCAGTAAGCCTGGCCTTGACTGCTGTCATGTATGGTTCATTAAACCTTATTTCTCTGCTTTATCTTCCATTGCCCATCCTGTCCTTCCTCTCTGCCTCAATAGCTGCCTCCTGGCAAGGTCTTATTGCCTCTTAGGGCTATAGTGTTCATCTCTATTTCCTGTTTTAGATCTGGTGACTTAATCCTTGTCACTTGACAATTTTTTCTTGGCTGGGGCTTCACAGCATTGAGCTTCTCCAGCTCTTTGTTGTCACCTCCTTACAGCCACTCTCCCCCTCCTCAGGAATCTCTGTTCAGATCAGCCGTGTCCCCAGTCTGGGCACCCCCATCCAGTTACACAGCTTTTACTGCCATCTCCTCCCCATGTCCCAGACCTCTGCCTCCCCCCTAGCTTGCCAACATCTCACTAGACCAGCATTGTTCTTGCCTCCTCTGGCATCTCTTCCTGAATGAGTTATCAACAACTCAAACCACTGCAGCCAGGGTGGATTTCTGGTCCCATTTTTCTTCTCATGTACCCCACTTTTGTCCTCTCTCCCTGGAAGATACATAACAAATGGGAGAAGCAGAGACATCTTTGACTTTGTCTTCTGCTCTTCCGTATTTGCCTAGCCTTTTACTACCTTCTCGCTGCCCCCTGAGATCTCCCTCCTGGACTGGTGCTGGCGTTTCATATTACTCTTCCTGTACCCAAGGTGTTTTCTTCAGCTGACCTGCTAGAACATACCCTTCTCCCCATGCCAGTCTGTCTCACTAGCCCTACAAAACCCAGCAAATTAAATAATCTGCGTATCTATTTCACATATTTATGAGTGAGATACTAATCCCTGCATAGTGAAAGGGTCATATGTACAAAAGGGGAAATGAGGACACCAGCATTAAAGGGAGAAGCGGGGGAAGGGAAGACGGAGACTGAGAGCAAGGGCAGGGCAGATGTCAAGGAGATGAGTTTACAGTGTTGAAAAAAAATACAGAAAACAGAAACAAGAGCAGACCTGAGTATCATTGGCAAGCCATATTGATTGTTCTTTCCTTGCTAATTCTGCATTTAAAGCACTCTTTTCTGCTCACTACACCTATGTCTTCAGAGCAGAGACCAAGTCCTCAACTGGCTCAGAAAAGTATATAAAGAAATTTAAAAAACAGGAGACACCCCTTTTCTCTGTGTCTTCTAAGAAAAGAAACATCTCTCCTTCCCTTTCAGGCCCAGCAGGAAAGCTGATCTGTCAGACTGATCCTTTTGCCAAGACTGTCCTCCCAGGCCTCCTTGCCAATTGTCACTGTGCAAGCAGGAAAGCTCTTCCTGGCTTCCCCAGCACAGCTCATGTGCCACGAGGTCCCAGTGGGCAAAGGATTTGCGCGTGATGCCACGACCGTGACCTCGCGAAACGGCTCCGTTTCCCATCTGTTGTGTGCTATTACCTTCCCAGGACACAAAAGCATGTGAAATGTCTGTTGGATACAGAAACCTCTCAGGCTGCTGCCACGATAAAATATCCCTCCTTAAAGCAATGGGGAGAGATTGTGTTTTTTATTGCCCTGTAAAGGATTCTGCAATGAGTGAGCTGGAGATTCGACAGTGGCATCCCAATCATATTTTAACACAACACAGACAGCAGATGCTTCAAGAAGATTGTATTTCTTCATGTGCGTTGGGTCTCCAGGGAGATTACACACTCAGGGTCAAGGGCTTTAGGGGGCTGGCTCTACAGCCCTGCAGGAGGATTTTTCTGTTACCAGCAAAAAATGTCTGAAAAGCACAGGGCATTCTGCCAAGCCTTCTATATGGAGTCAGCAGGAAATGCTGCTCCCAAGAGATATTTTACCTACAGCTCTGTCAGGGATAGCTTTTATGATAACAATAGCATTGATCAAATATCCCCATTGCTGCTCCACCTTGCAGCCCAAGTATTGGGGCTGAGCCTGAGCAAAGGAGCAGCAGTTACTCATTGAACTGTTAAAAGGGTATTTTTGTGTGGGAAAACTGTCTGCCTCTGTAAAGGCAGGCAGAAATGGGCACTTTGTCAGTATGGTGTTTTTGAAATGCAGATATCTTGGCCAAGGAAATCATGAGCTGGCCAGCTCAGAAGACCATGCAAGGGAGACAATTATGTCTAAAGCTGCAATGAAAACCCTCATTCTCACTGTACACACTGACAAGACAGAGATGTTTTATGAGGTTTTACAGAGAAGCTCCCTCCTCCTACTCCCAATCCTGCATGACTGTTAATTTATCTGCTTTGTATTTTGGAGGATTAAGACTGAGCAAGCCCTGCTAGAATAAGAAGTGACATGAGGTTTAGCAATCCAAATCTTGACACCAGCCCCTCTAAAATCCAGTCCTGAAATATCTGTAAGTATCAGTACAACTCAAATGCAGATACAGGCACTCCAGGGTGCAAGCTCATAGCCAGGGTGCTCAGTAGCCTCTGGGACTGGCCTGGCCCAGCACAGGCAGGTGGTACTTACCCAGGTTCTGGCAGGTGCTGGTGCTGGACACTCCAAACAAGGAGAGCCTGCGCAGCCCAGCTGCTTCCAAGACAAAAGCGTGCACCAGCACAGACATGGGCCTTCCTACAACTGGTTCCTGAAAGAAAGGAAAAGGTAGTGTCCTTAGTCTGGACTAATTTCTTTGTTATTCTGTGTCTCATGCTTGCAGGCTCTTGCTCATAGCTTGCAAGCTCTGTGTAAAATGCTGATAAATCACAGAGGGAAGGTTTCATGCTCACTGAATGGTGAAATCGTTAACATCGGATAAGAACCAAAGGGAACACAGACCTCACTTATTAGTAAATCCTGCCTCAGACAAAGCTGCTTCAAATTTCCATGTTTTAGTAAGGAAAGGACATTAACCAAGGAAACCAGGATTTACCTCAAGTGCTGAAATCTGCACAAGAGAAAGGAACTGGTTTTAGCAAGTGCCCTCCAAAACCTGCAGAGCCATATGGGGCATCAGTATGGCTTTGCAGTGCTGCTGGCCTAAAAACATTAACTGCCCCACTATGTTCCCCCCACCCTCATGGATGAGGAGAGGATAATGGTGCCAGAAACAGTAAATGTCAGGAAGTGTTTCTGAGGTGGAATGTAGATAATAAATTTCATTTTACCAAGTCATCAGACTTCCCACCTTGGTGTATAAGAAGAAAGTCTTGCTCTTCTTGGATTCCCTCAATATCCACACTTTCGTGGCTGAATTGGTGTCAGCAATTTCCTTTTTTCTTCAAGTTTTGAACAGGCAGAAGGAGGAATGGAGGCACTTGTAAGCAGAGGAAATTAGCAGTGGGGAGGAAAGACTGTGAGAATTCCTGCCTATACCAACCTATTTTTTTTTTCATTTCATTTAAAATACATAGTTTTGATATTACGTGTTTATTTTGATTGTTGACAGACTGCATGAAAAGAGCCAGTGTGTTACTCCAGGCATTTTTGGCAGATAGAAAGGCAAGCTATCCAGTTAGGATCATCGGCTAACCCAAACATCAGCTAACAGTAAAGCTTAATCTCCAGCCAAAAGCTTAATCTAACAAAAAACCAAACATCTGCCCTTCTCAGGTATGCTGGGATGGAGACAGAAGTCTTGGCTTCTGGATGGCTCCAGAATTGTTCATCTTCTGACTCTTCCCAGATGGCAAAGCAGGGCCTGGGCACTTGCTCTGTGGTTTAGGTACGAGACTGTGGTGTAGGATGGAAGAATTACAGCAACAAAACCTCAGAGCGAACCATACACAGGACTAGTACAATTCACAATATCCCTCTCCTGCCCTGTAAAATATTCTGCTCTTTCTGGATTTTCTCTCCCAGTGTCTCTTTTCATACACAGCAGATTGAAACCATTATCCCTGGAATAAGAGAGCAAACGCTGCTTTTTTTTTACTCTATCTCATTTCTGACCTCTGCTGCTTTTTACTATTCTAGTCCTGGTTTATAATAGGAAATTGAAAGCTCAAAGATTTTCTTTACATCTGACATTCATTCATCCTCCCATCTTCTTTTTGTCCCAGTGAGATTAAAGGCAGAGAGAAAGAAACAATCAAAACTGTGTGTTTATGGTCCATGTTTTTAATACCCAAACCTCTGCTTCTGTTCTTAGCCTGATTTGCTGTAACTTTATTCACTTCACTGACCTCATTCTGAATCCTCACCAATGTAAGAAGGAAGCCGACTGATATATTTAAATACTGACATATTTTAAACATAACACTGAGAGTGAAGACAAACAAGTCATCTTGCCCATCTGCCCATTCCCCAGCCATGGTGACTTGTCTATATTCCTGATCTTATCATTAAAGCCTAGATATTTGAAAAGTGACCACAGATTTAGAGTGACTCAAGTTTTACCAGTCTGGGACATTTCTCTCCTGATTCTCTTCAGATGGCTCCAGTTAGAAGTATGTCAGCTGTGCACCCCTGGAGATGAAAGTATTTCAAGTTGGAAGCCCTAAAATGAAGCCAACTCAAATCAGAGGCTTTAAAAAATCATTTGGCCTTTGTATGTGACTTGGTGAGTTCCCACTGTGAGGTCAGGGAAACACGCAGCTCCCAGTGGAAGCTGAATGAGAGCCAGTTGAATCAAACTTTTGGTACCATACGGCTGTTGAGTCACACAGCCCAGGATACACCTGTCCCTATGGATGCCATGACAGCCCAGCTGGTGAAAGTCAGTGATGAATGCAGGGTGTCTCTGTCTTCTGTCAGCTCAGTGGCACCTTTCCTTATGGTGCATTTTATTTTGCAAGGCTGAGAGTGTTCTCATTTCATGCCCTTTCCCTCTTTGGTGTGAAAACTGAGGTCCAGGAAAATATTCCTTTAGTGACTGAACTGGATTGGACTCTGATGCTTCAGGCAGATTTATAAGCCTCTATCCTAAAAAACACTAAAACAAACATTCAGTTATTAGACAATTGTCGCTGTTCAGTCAGGGACGAGACGAAAGACAATTAATAGGACCTGGGCTCAGCAAAACAGCTAATCATGCATTCAGCTTCTTGCTGTACAAATGTCCTATTTTACTTCAATTAAGTATAGGCTTAATTTGCTGCATAGTTAATTTAATACAATTTACTGTAGTGATTTATTTAAAAAATATCTGTGGCTCTGTAAAACCAATTTGTCATGGGCAGTCAATGTAGGGTGAGGATAATGTGATCATAGCTATAGCATTGTATCCAAACACTGAGTGCCAAACATGCTTGCCTGGATAGTCTCTGTAGTAATTGAGTTTGTGGTACCGGAGTACTGGGGTGAAATTTGCATATATTATTGCTGTGTGCTCATCCCAGTAAAATAGTTAAGAAGTGCCATGCTTCAAGGTAAAAAAATAATCACCACAGAATTAACCTGATCTCTTCTTTCCTCTATGGTTCAATCTTCTGTAATTATCCACTAAGAGATGTCTTTCATCTGTTCTCCAACACTGCTAAGACACAGGATACTGGGTCTCTGTTTTGATCTTGTTTGAGGCTGCTGAGTTCCTTGTAGGTGTGTGTGAGCATGAGTAACATCCAATTGCAGGGCATGAAGATGTCTCATTCTTTGACAGGCAAGCAGAAAACGGTAAAGCACAAATACTGTGGCAGTGGAGACATTCTTCTGCTTTCTCTGCCCAGGTTTGGTGGTGTGTTCTGTCTGCCAAGCCACTCGGACATCTTTGGAAACACTTCAGCAACATCTTCTAGGGGAGAATGGTGAGGATGTCTGGAGCAGTTTCCTTTGTAGTTCCAGCCATAGAGATCTCATTCATTGCTTTAAAAATAAGTAGAATGAAAACCATGCAAAAAGGCCCCAGACGGAAACAACTAAAGGAATGAAATGTTCCAGCCTATGTTTGCTTTCTGGTTTGTGTATAAATAAGAGCTACTAGGTTGAGATCAGCTGCTGGGTTATCAGAGCAATCTGTAACATCACAAAGTGAAGACTCTTTTCCCCCATTTCTGGCAACTGCACAGAGATGAGTGTCTGAGATCTATTCTCTGCTAGCGTTGTCTGAGCAAAAAAGCTCATCTCTCAGTCAAGTCCACTGGTTCCTGTTGTCTATTTTCTCCACTGAAGAATTCTACAGATGGAGCGAGGGCTGTACCTGAAAGCAACAGATGTCCTACCCTAATTGCTAAAACCAGGCACCATCAGTGCTAATTTCATGGTGTCTGACTCTGAGTGTGATGACAAGGGGTACACAGTGCACTTTCACTACTGGTCACTGTGAGGTACTTTTATTTTTCTAGTCTAATTGCAGCTTCTCAATAGAGGCTGGATGCTGTGAAGGGTCACAGTGCTCCTAAAGGCCCCCTGCTGTGATATTTGTCACTTCTTCCTCTATCTCAGCATCTTGGGGAAAGTTGCAGGAAAACCTGTGTTGGGAGTGGCAAGGCCTGCTGATTGCAGACATCAGTACTGGGACAACCACAGCAACTTCAGTAAACAGAAGGTCAAGACAAGGCAGTAAAAAAGGGGTGCTGGTAAGGCACAGGTGAAAGGCAGGAGGATGTCAGGTTTGTTTTATATAGGGTAAATTTGGTTTAGCATGTACAGGTAAAGATCTGCTCTGTAACAACTACTTCACATAGACTATTATGCTGCTGCTGTATCAGTTAATGGTCTTCTCATCTAACAGAAACTTAACAGGGAAATATAAAAACTCCGAAGACTTGGATGACTCCTCCTGTCCCTTTAATCAGAAAAAGCTAAATGAAGTAGGAAGCTGATCTTGGTGGGTAATCTTCTTAGATGAGTACAAGCTAAAAGTGGAATAATCCCTGAAGTCTCTCAATTTGTTTGTTGTAGTTTGGGCAGAAAGCAAATGCAGATGAGTTTTTCAAAGCTGTAACATGCAGGTGGGGCTGCCCTTCTGCCTGCAATAGCAGTAAATGTGGCCAGTCTGCTTTTTTGTAAAAAGGGTAGAAGGTACAGATGCTCCCTTTCAAAAAAACGCTACATTGCTGCTGAATATTTCTGAAATAGTTTTGGAGGTTATGGATAATTCTGGATTCACAGGAGCATGTGTGAATAGGCAGAAATGCCTTCTGCCTGTCCTAAGAAAAAAAAAAAAAGTCCTCTTTTTCCTGGGTGTAAAGGTGTGTAGTCAGACAGGTCTTCACTAATACCTGAGGAGGATTCATTATTAATTGGGTTTAATCCTTCCTGAGCAGGAGGAAAAAGGTTAATTGCTTGCACAGAAGCATTTATCTGGTCCACAGACGGTCCAGATGACTGGGATGTAGTGAGAAGAATAAGTCAAAATGAAAAGATGGTTTACTTTTCCACAGGTCTGTTGTTCTTGATTTGTTTATTATAGCTGATGGCAACAGTGCTGAGCAGCTTCTAGAAACAACAGAAGGGCAGTTTCCTTTCCCCCCACCCCATCCCTGGAGCAGATGCATCTGGCAAAATCTCAAGTTGAAGTAGCTTTGCTAAAGCTGTGCTGTTGTGGACAGCATGAAAGTGTTTTCAACCAGGGTGCAGGCCTCCTTATGAGATCTTTTAAATTTCTATTTTTTGAGATGGGGAAACCTCAAAGGATTGGAAGTGAATCTCCAACTCCTTTGGGGAGACAGACACAGACAGAATAATTCATTGGAGGTTCCTTTGTGTACTGTTATTGAGCAACCTCTTGGGACCTTAATCCCAGGAAAGCATGTGCTGCTCTATAACTGTTTTGCAGTCTCCAGAGCTCACAGGTAATTTCTCTCTATTAAAGAATGTGGTAGGCATCAAGTAGGTAACCCCAAGCAATAAGAATATATTAGACTAATTAGACACCAGTCAGCAAGTGTAAGGTGGGGAATTCCTCTGAAAATCTGGATTACCCTTGTGAGTCAGAATTGTTGCTCACTTCTCCTGGAGTAGACTCTTTTGGGGAGACATTTTCACAGGAGTAGGGGGACACTGCTAATTTTAAGGCAAGAATTGATAGTTGGAAAATTGTAATAAACCTGAGGATTGTAGTCAGTATCAGTGAGCTGACACTATGTTAGCAATTATGTGAATCATCTGAAATGTTCCAGAATGCAAACTATTATCTGAAAATGCTCAAAAAAGGCTGTCTTGGGTTTGAGGAGGAAACTTTTCTGTGGAATCTGTTCCAGAAAGGAAACATTTTACCATTATGTTTTCAATTCTAGGGACTTGTGGAATTATTAACTACTGAGTATTTATTTGACTAAGAACTGATAAGTATTTCATCATGTGTCCTTCAAATCAGACTCCATCCCTCTCTGCTTGCCCCTTAGACGGCTAATCACCATTCCCTTTTTTATTTTAATCAGTGTGCTTGGTGTTAGATCCTTTTGATTCTGTGAGACCTCGTTTGTTGTTGCTGTTATACTTCTGCCTTTCTGTGACTCTTCCTCCAGTGCCAGTTTAAATGACCTTCTTATGTTAATGTGGTGAAACTCAGTTCTTATAATCATCTCAGCTTTACTTATCCTTTCTTATGATAAGTTCCAGAAGCAGCAAAAGGCTTAGACTAGCACAGTTCTCTGCTGTATCATGCCCAACACAAGGGTCTATTGGACCGGCACTACTTCCTCTGTTTGCAGACTAAATAGGCAAAAACAAAGCCAAGATGGAAAACAGACACCCTGTTGTCAAGGGGCTTGACCAAGGTCACAGAGAAGAGCTGTTTGCAGAGTGCCCTGATTCCCTAGCGACTCCTGTCCTAGTCAAACATATGGAAGCTGTGATGCTGCCTGCTGTGTTGCTGCTTGAGAACATTGACAGTGACTAAGCATATGTGAACACTTCTCTGCTTATCCTCTGAATGTTCTCTCCCTCAAGTTACATGGAGAAGATGATGCACAATTATTAGACAGCAGGTTTAAAGGTTTATCTGCATATCTGAGAAGCAGACTGGCATGACACCACTGAGAAATGCAATTCAAAGAACTTGCAGGAGAGTCACCCGGCTATATTGAAATTTTCTAAAGTACTTGGCTGGTAAGATTTTCTTTCCTTGCTCAATGTTCCAAAACAGTTCTCTGGTTTAATACAGGTATGTTTTTTGTGTAGAAAGTGGAAAGGAAGCCTGTTGGCCTGGAGGTGAAGGGAAAGTCCTGATGCATTTGTGGGAGGAAAGAAAAGTCATCAAGGCAATGCTCCCCTTTCCACTGCTGGGAAGGGCTTCTGCTAACTCTGTACTGAGGAGGAAACAGTAGTTCATGACAAGTTATACTATGGTCACGCCTTCCTTTTTACATTGAAATTGAACTGCAGCAACAGACGTCTTTTCCCTTTCCTTAGACAGCTTTTCTCAAATGTGACTCACATTTTTCAAGTCAACTTTTGAAGGCCGACTACACTAGGAGGAGCTCTTCCTCTGTGCCATCTCTCCGTTCAGCTACCTTTTCCCTACAGCTCTGTGTTGCTTTTGTATGGGCTGCTTACTCCCTACCCAGCTTCTTAAATCCTCTGGACTTCTTTGAGCATGTAAGCTCCTTCAAGGTATGAAAAAAACATTAATTCCCTGACCTTTTTTGACATTATGGTTGTTGGGCATTTTATGATAGCTTCTTGCTGCTTCTGGTGTTCACTCCTTTGGAAGAGTGGCTGAAGTATTCCGTAGTTTGCAGCTTTGCTGTGGCATTTGTTTTTCGTAACAGACAAAAGCCCAGCCTGCAGTTCCCAATGTGCAGTTTCTGAGATGTCCAAGGTAGTTTGGCCCATTTTTTTCTTCAGTTGGGTTATTTTTTAGTACTGTAAGGATTATGTAGATAACTTATACACAGTACTAAGTTCAATACTTTCTTGTATAACCCAAAGTGAGTTGGAAAACTCACCCTATAGACATTCATGTCAGTCATGTTTGATGACTGCTTCTCCCTGTAACATTCAGAAATTCCCTGTATCAGGAAGAGTGTGGCCAGCAGGACTAGGGAAGTTATTCTTCTCCTGTATTTGGCATTGGTGAAACCACATCTTGAGTACTGGGTCCAGTTCTGAACCCCTCAATTCAGGAAGTACTGGAGGCTGTCCAGAGAAGGGCAACAAAGCTGGTGAAGGTTCTTGAGTTCAATGAGGAGCAGCTGAGGGAGCTGGGATTGTTTAGCCTGGCAAAGAGGAGGCTGGGGCCTTATCATTCTCCACAACTGCTTGAAAAGAGGCTGTAGCCAGGTGGGGTGTGGCCTCCTCTCCCAGGTAACCAACCAACAGGACAATAGGACAGAGTTAAACTGCCCGAGGGGAGGTTTAGGATCTTAGGAGGAATTTCTTCACAGGAAGAGTGATTGGGCTGCCCAGGGAGGTGGTGGAGTCACTGTCCCTGCAGTTATTTAAGGAAAGACTAGATGTGACGTTTAGAGCCAGGGTGTGACAAGGTGGTGTTCGGTCATAGGTTGGACTCGATGACCCCAGAGCACTTTTCCAACCTAATTGATTCCGTGATTCATATTATGGCGCATTTCTCTCACACCTGGCAGCAGACCAGGTGTCTGTGAGCCCTAAATATGAAGACAAGGACATCACTCCAATATTCTTTACTAACAGCTCACCGCGTGCATGGCACTCTCCATGCTAGAGACTTTCGGGTTTTGTAGAGGCTTTTGTGCAGAGGACGGAAGGAACCGTGCAAGGCTCCGGCCTCCGGGGGGGCGCTCCCGTTCACGGTCGGAGGGGACACTGACCACGCCCGGGGCCCTCAGTCTCCGCAAAGGAGAGCAGCCTCCTCACTGAGCGGGTGCGCGCGCGCACAAGCGCGGGCAGCGCCACCGCCATCACAGGCGCGCGCTCCCGGGAACTACCGCTCCCGGTATGCCCCGCGCGCCGCCAGCCGTCAGCGCTGCACGATGATTGGCGGCAGCGCAGCCAATCGCGAGCGCAGGCCTTGCCCGGCGGCCCCGCCCCTGTGCGCGCGCCGCGGGGAGCCTTTGAAAAGTTGTCGGGTGCGCGGTTCCGCTGCCGCGGCGGCGCCGGCCCGGCCCGGCCTGAGAGCCCCGCGCCGGCGCTGCTTTGCGGCGGGAGCGGGTTTTCTGGTGCCCGCGGTTTTCGCTGCCGGGGCCGAGAGGGGCCCGCGCCTGGGTCTCCGGCTGCAGGCGCACCCACGTGTCCCAGGCTGATGCGGGGGGCGGCGGAGGGAGCCTCAAACTTGGGGGTTCCTTCCCGTTTAAGGAAAATTTTGTAGAGGGGGCAATAAAGTTTCCATCTTGTGAAGATGTGGAGGCCTGTGCATCTGCAAAGCTGTAGCAGTTTTGTGTTACGGCAAACGCTTGCGATATTTGCACTTACTACGTTATAAAAACCTTTGTTTTGCCCAAATGTCTGTATGAGTTAACACTAGGAATGTTGCCTAAGTAGTATGTGTGAAACAGCGACATGGTCAAGCATACGTGTGTGTGCTTTGGGTTGTACTGGGCTGGACAGCATCCCGTGGCGTTTGGTGCAGTAGAACTCAATGTCAATCGGTCACCAAAACTGAGTGTTCTATTCTAGCAGTGTATATTCTAGGGTTGAATGCTTACTGTGATTGCTCTACAGTTCATGTTCAGGTATCCAAAGATAATTATTTCTTGCCAGTGTAGTATAGCATGAGGAGTTCTTGTTCAGCTCATGGCTGCGTAATTTTCCCAGAAACGTCTGTCCTATAGACATTGCTGACACTTCTGTTCTTACTGGGATGTTCTGATACATGGTCAAATATGAGATGTAATTTAACAAAACTGCATTCAGACTGGCAATATAGTTTAATGTAACACAGACATATGGGAAATCTGTATCACGTTACATCCTGTGTTCTTTAGCAGGGAGTTAGTGGAATTGTACACATAGTCATATTCAAATCATCTTTCAAACATTTTTTTGTCTGCCCTGCAGATTGGGAAGCATGGCTGCTAAGAAACTAAGAAGAGCACAGTTGTCTCAGGAAATGTGTGAAAGGTTGAGTCGCTATCAGATCACTACCTGTCAGGTGAAAAAGTTAATTTGTTTGTGGGGGGTGGTTTTTGGTGGATTTTTTTGGGGTGTGAGTTTATTTTTTTTGTGGGTTGTTGTTTTTTGTTTGTTTTTGTTTTTTGTGTGTGTGTGTGTGACTCTGTTGCTTTAATGGATGTTGAGTTCACTTTCTGGCAGTTTAATTGAAGTAGGAGCTTTATTTTCTATAAAGTAGGGAGCATTTCAGACTCTATCTGGCCTGCTGCCTTGTAAAAACAGAGCTTTAAAATGATGGATGCCTAACTAAAACATTTCAACTTTTATGTACTTAATATCCCTATGGAGGTAGGGAAGTCATAGAAGCAGCTCTGTGGAGAAGGACTGGTGGGCAACAAACTGTCCCTGAGCCAGCAGTGTCCTTGTGGCCAAGAAGGCCAATGGGATCCTGGGGTGCATTAGGAGGAGCATTGGCAGCAGGTCAAGGGAGGTGATCCTGCCCCTCTACTCAGCCTTGGTGAGCCTTGCCTGGAGTGCTGTGTCCCGTTCTGGGCTCCTCAGGACAAGAGAGACAGGGAGATTCTGGAGCTGGTCCAGCAAAGGGCTGTGAAAATGAAGAGGGGATTGAAACATCTCTCTTACAAGGAAAGGCTGAGGGGGAGCTCAGCCTGTTCAGCCTCAAGAAGAGATGACTCAGAGGGGACCTCATCAATGTGTAAAAGTATCTGAAGGGAGAGTTGTTAAACCTGTGGAATATGTACTAATTTTGGACAGATTGCATCAGTTTAGTCTCCAGCCTGGATTTCTAGGTTGAGCTCTCTGAATTGCTCTGTAATCTTTCAGGACTTCTTATGTCTTTCCCTCTTGGAGCTAATGAAAGTGACGGGTCAGAGCTACTATGAGGTGCAGAAGCTTCTTTGTAAAGTCAGCCGAGCTTGTGCTCCCAAAATGCAGACAGTAAGTATGCTTGTGTTGATACTGTTTTTGATACAGTATCTAGGAAAAAGCTGAACATTGTCGCTCATCTTTTTAGCTGGGAAGCTTGTGGTGTCTCAGTTTTACTGCACAATGACATGATGTTTTTATTTTTAAGTGTAGGTGTCTGATGCACTTTAGGTTGATACAGTTACATTTATTAGGTATTAGAGCCCCATGAGATTGTTAAGGCTTGCAGCATCAGTTCTGAGTGCAGTAGGGAAATAATTCATACTTTCTGCTAATTCAGCATGTGAAAATTGCTTCTAGTTTGTGTTCTACAGCTAAGAAAATAAAAAATTTGTTTACTACAAGCAAATAATAAGAATTCCAGTATAAATTTGATTTAGATATAAAAGTGGTGCCAAGAGTTGAAGTGATCCTGAAAATAATTTCTTGAGGACTTTTTCCACCCATGTAGATGAGTTGTAGTGTGCCTTAGGCTACAGTAGCCTAACTGGGGAGGGTGCAAGAAGGAAACATGTTAGCTGCAATGTAGTGGCAGCATTTTCTTTTCTTTTTTGAATTCATGTGAAAAGATGGCTTTTAGAACAGAGAGGATACACACAGTTCTGACCTCAGTCAATGCAACCCCCTCCCCCTTTTATTCCTTACAAAAATAATCCATGTCCAAGTTTATTATGTGTAATTGGCATAGTAATTATAGCAGTAATTCTGTGAAACTTTAAATTCACTAATGTGCTGCAATAAAGTTAGTAACAGAAGAATTAGTATGACTTTTAGTGAATGTATTTAAAGCTAGCAAATTGGTAATGAACATTGATCAGGGAGTTTTACAGGTTGAAAACAAACCTTGTTGAATAGGAGCAGAGACAACTTTTGTCACATCACGATTAAGGTCTTATTATTTAATATTGCAGTGAGGGAGAGGAAGAAGTCTTAAATTTACTCTGTGAGCTATAAATGGAATATAAATACAAGGAAGGGTGATGAGCTAAGGGCAGACTACAGCTGAATATAACAATACTTCTCTCATTGTTGAGTGTTAAGTCAAACAAGGTTGTTGAAAGCAAATACAATTTTCCTTTTTCCATTAAAGTGTTTTCTGATTTACTTGTTTTCTTTTGCTATTTTTCTCTCCTTTTGTAGGCCTATGAAATGAAACTAAGGAAGTCTGTCAATCCTTCTTCAGCCTTTTTATCCACCACGCTTCATAGTTTGGATAGAGTCCTGCATGGTGGAGTGCCTTGTAGATCCCTCACAGAGGTAACTTGTTTAATATATTTTACTTTAGTTGAGCATTCTACCTAGAAATCAAAAGTCATAGATAGGTTGGACTGTCTTGTGTCAGGTGCTTCAAACACAAAATACACAAAAATTTTTGGTTGAGAACAGTCCTTGCCAAGTGCTTTTCTTTGTCTACTGTGGCAAATTGTCAGAGTAGAGGAATAAAAAAGAGAAGAAAATACATTTTTCTCGCTCCCTATAATCTAGCTAGATTGATTTTGGTCTCTGATAGAAATGACTTATGAAATCTAACAGTGATTTAAAACATATTAGAGTCCAAGCAACACTGAGTTGAGACTAAGCAGTTTCTGCTCTAGGATCTATTATGTAATGAGGGGCTATTAGTTTTTAAAGATTCTGAGTATTTCTTTTTGTAGACAATGGAATATGCACCATGCAGGTTGCCAGAAAAATCTTTAAGAATGCATTCATGAACTTAAATTCATCTGTCAGAATTAATATTTTCTTCATATCTAGGCCTAGCTTTGTTGCCAATTTACTATAAGAAATTTAGATCAGAAGAACTTAAGATGAATACTGCAAGTCTTTAAATTCTGGGAGAAGCAACTTGCTGAATTCTGTTTCTTTGACAAGAAGAGATGACTATGTAGTAGGAAGTCTATGTAGTATATTGTAACTGTGCTGCTGTTGAGCATAGTGCCTTCAGCAGGAGATTAACTTTTGGTTCCTAAAAATATTTTTTTAATCAGCAAAGCAGTGGCTAGACTTTGTCTTTTCTTATGGATTATGGTTCATATGGTCAACTGATGAAACAGCACAGTCCATGTGGGAAAAGAAATGATGCTTGCTTGCAGCTACAGTCTAGCTTTCCAGGAGTTCTGTATGTTCTACTAACCATTCCTCACTGGAGTCAGAGAATGCCTGTTCATGTGCTTATGTTGCTTAAACTTCTGAATTGTGCTTCTTTACTTGAAGTGCAGAGCCACTGCTGCAGAGGCAGGAGGAAGAAATAGGATAGAGGTGTCTTTTCTGTGATAGGATGATTTGTCCTTGAGCTTGTGGCTGGCTCAGGAGTGGTGCCCAAATATTTGGAATATTGAATATGAATTTTTTTTCTGCTTAAAAAAAACAAGTGGATGCCATCCTTTTGGGTCCCAAGAGCCACATGGTTAATTTACAAGGATGCTGATAACAGTGTCATAAGTACTTGCCTTCGTTCTTAATCCTAAGTGGAGCTGTCATTCAGCAATCAGTGCAGTCTGTCTGATGTGCTCTTGCCTGAAGCCCATGTAGAATGTCTCTAGAGCAGTAATAGAATTCAGGCTTGCTGATGATGCAATGCCATGTTCTTGGCATTGCTCTAGAGGGAGATCTGGAGTGGTTAATATGCTGGGAGATCTCCCCTCCTCTAGAGGGAAAAGCAGTGGTTAATATACTGGGAGTTTTAGGGGAGTTAGCTGACCTTTAAGTTTTATTGGTTTTGTTTTAAATTTAATTTAAAAGTAAGCTCTGCAGGCAGTTGATCTCAAAGTATGGATGTCAAATACAATTTTCCTGGGATGATATAGAATAATGCTCTAGAGGAAATTAATATAAGTGCTTAATTTTCCAGAGGTATATATTTTGTACACTTCTTAGCCTGGTTAATTATTACAATACTCAATTTTAGTATTCCTCCCCAGTGTTTTCTTAGAATATTTAGCCTTTAAATATAAGAAAACATGAATAACTGTTGATAAACTGTATTTTAAGAATAGTCATAGTCCCTGTGTATCATTGTATTTAAAGTTAGTTGCGGGGGGAATGAATATATTCAAAGATAGGCCAAACTTTTATCTGAATGTAAATGAAAAGCACAGCACCAGAGAAGGTAATACTGCAATTTTAAGTTTTCATCTGAAAAAAAGCTTTTGAATGTGAATATTTTTGTATTCTAAGATACTTTGGTTAAAAATGAGAAGACCTGCCTGGTGCAGTTCTCTTCAATGGGAGATCTCACCCAGGGAGGGAGATGTTGGCAAGACATGTAGTGGGTGAGACCAGAGCTGCAAGCACTGTGTCCTTCCACCTGCACCTTGGGCTTGGTTGGTTGCTGATACATAACTATTTAGTCAGAAATAATATAGAGATAACTAGGTAGGATCCAGAAATCTGATGAGTAACTCAAAAGATTAGATGTGTCCAAGAAAAAATAAAATAGTGTATTGCTTTTATTTGCCTTTTAGGTAATAAGTGTGGAAAGCAATTAGGGCACCTATTAGGGGTTTTTTCAGCAAATGAAAAGGCAGATAGCCATTAACTGTACAGAAACTGATTTTCTTTTCAAGCCTTGTTCTAGGGATTTTAAAAAGCATTTTTGCAAAATTCTCGGGATCTGAAGTAGTTTAAAAGGTTGACAACACTTAAGTGTTCATCAGGATTGCTAGATGAAGTTTTAGTAGAAAGCTATCAGTTTGCTGCTGCTGCTGGTTAAATGCTGTGCTTCTGCTGCTATTATGCTCTGCTGCAGCTTGTAAACACTTCCTGGTCTTTTTTTTTTTTTTTTTTGGATTTGAGTGACTTTAGGATTTAACAATTTTAATTTGCCTTATTTACAATTCACTGGAGCATAGCCAACAAGTAGATTGTCTTTTGGCATTTTTGAATTAGACAGATACTTTAAGTCTGAGAGAAGTTCTCTTCAACAGTATGCTGGATGCAGCCTTTACTTCCTGACTGGTAGGGCTAAATCATTGTCCATCTGTTACTTTACCCAATAGTGAGGGTGGCTGGAAACTTGGAATTTGAATACCTGATCAGAAGGATTAAGACTTGTGGTGGTATCTTCTACAGCCAAGTCTTCTTGCTTTTTGAGTGCCAGAGGGATTTGATTTGCATTACGCTGTCTCAGACCATTTTTCTTCCAAGCCACTATTAGGTTTTAAATTGGAGACCAAATCATAGCTGAAATTCTGTGGTCAGAGCTTTTGGCCAAGTTTTATGAGCAAAAATTATAGTAGTTCCTTTTTTGCTTATTGAGGAGTTTAATCTTCTGATAGATGAAGAATTAGCTCCTTGTGATTTCATCCAAACCCTACAGATGTGCCAGAGAAAGTAATGTATAACTTATTGCAAAATAATTTATCTCTGCCTAATAAAATATACTTTTAAAAACTGTTATGGTGTTCACATTTCTATCTGGGTGATTTTTTTTTTTTCCCAGAGCAAATCTAGAGTAAAAAAACTAAACTTTTTGCAGACATTAAATTTAAATTTATTAGAGGAATTTCAAGTAGGATTCTGTTGTTCAAAACACTTGCTGAAACAGTGGTAAGTGCAATAAAATGTTGTAGTTTTGTAAAATTGTTCACTGTGGATTATTTGAAAGCCTGTTTTAAGGTCCTTCAAAGGAATGCAGATTAAACATGAAGTATTGTTGTTTTTGGGAAAACAAGTGCTTTCTAGCTCCATTGGCTTGCTTCCTTGTGCTGCAAGGTTCCCTCATTTTCTCTGATATGATGCTCATATCCTTGGTTTTTATAGCATCTCTGCTGAATTAGCATCTGTGTTGGCCACTGAAATGGATGTTGGTTCCAGTGCACCTCCCAGGCAAGGCTGAAACTACAAATGTTTTTATAAAGTATCCTCACAGTTGTCCAAATGTTTTAATTTAACAAACTGGATTGATGCCCTCCCCTCATTCATTTCAAGTCCTCTTTTTAACAAGAGACAACTGGTGAGAGTCATTGGCAATCACAGTCTAAGGAATGTATATTGCCTCTGTACTTTTTCTATATGTTTTGGGCTCCTGTTAAATTGTAGCAGATATTGCAGGTATGATAGTTTGTAATTTAGGTACACTGGCTGGGGAACAGATAACTGCATAAATATGACTGATTCCTGATCTGTAATTCACTAAATGCAGTGTGTGCCTCTAAACAAAAGTCATTTAATGCTTCTCTCACATTAAAGCTTCAAGTAGACTGATTGATATAGCTTGACTTTCAGGCCTTGTTTAAAGATAAAGGGGATTAAAGGGATTTTAACCAACTGTTAACTGTAGCTAATGTGATCCTTCAGTCTTTCCCTATAGATTTTCTGTGCTTCAAGTCGTGCTGCTACTGCTTGAAACAAAACCATAGCAATAGTGTAATATCTTGTGGTGAAAGAGTGTTTCTGTTTGAAACCAAACTATTGTGCCTGTAGTCTCAAAAATCAGTTTGATTTTGAGTCTGTCTATTGTAAAGTTTGTTTTTAAATTTAAAATAATAGCTCTGTATTTAGGCCTTTGTTCTGGCAATACTAGGTGTTTGGAGACAGCATGCTTTGTTTTACAGTTTAACTTCCCTGGAGAGGCTTGCTTTTACACATTGCATTATTAGTTTCTTGCTACTAGGATAAGAATGAACCCAGCACTCAGTTTTCACTGCCTAAAGTCACTCTGACTTTGTTTTTGCTGTTTTTTGGCCCTCCTAGTATTTACGATTTTATCATCTCCCTTCCCAGAAGCAGTGACAATGTGATATTGTATTTAAAGACCCACTGCAGTAGTAATGAATTTGCAATTATCTGAACACAGAGCCCAGCATTCAGAAACAATCTCTGGAAGTGGATAAAGAACAGCAGACTGCCATCTCTCGTAGAAAAATATTGTTCTCAGAAACTGGTCATCTCATCAAATAATGTGTTCTTTGGATCCTGGTGGTTCTTCTCTTCAAAATAATTTTGAAATCTCTTCATACAAGCTGAGTGTGCTCCCTTTGAATGCTGCTCCACCACAGGGGCTTTCAGTGAGCACAGGTGCAAATTTAGAATTGGAGAGCTGGTCTGGATCATTGAATGCTGTTGGTGTTAAAATATGGTAATAGGGAGTTAACACCAATGAAAAAACATACACTGCATAGTGCAGAGTGTAGTCTCTGGGGCAGATAAAATCTGTCTTATGTTTATATGTGGTTCATATTGACCACTCAGTCTTAATAGAATATAAGCAAGTATCCTTGTGATTTCTAGGAGAGATCTGGTTTAACCAAGGTAATGTTGATTTATAAGGAGATGTTTGTCTGTGAGCTCATTAGCTGTGGACTTCGTTTTCAGCTCTAAAAGCCATTGCTGACATGTGAATGTCAACTGTGAATCTTTTAATTCTTCTCTGTTTTAGAAGGTACCACAGGGACAGATGGAAGAGAGCTAGGTGTCTCTAGGGAAGATCTTAAGAGACGAGAGGGAGAGTAGGGGACCTCAGATTTGAAAGCTAATAATGATGTCAAAGAAATAAAATATAAGCATAATGCTCTCTCTGAAAAGCTTTTTTATTCTTCAGGGGATGAATTTGTCTGCAAGGTACAGGTCCAAGAGTAACTGCAACTTGGTCTTTTTGGGCTGTTCTGTCTTTTCATGGCTGTCGTCTCCTTTGGTAACTGAAAGAGCAGAATTGGGGGAACACTGGCTGATGGGACTTAGATAACATTCATTTCACCATAGTTCTACTTTTATGTTGCTAATCTTTTTCGTTCCAGATAACTAGCCCACCAGGTTGTGGCAAAACTCAATTTTGTATTATGTTGAGTGTTCTGGCTACACTACCTGTAAGCATGGGAGGACTAGATGGGGCTGTTATATACATCGACACAGAGTCTGCATTCAGTGCTGAAAGGTAAGAAAATTCTAAAATACATACAACTTCTTAGCACCTTTTATCTTGGAACCTTCAATTATTTTCTGAGCAATAATTGTGCATTTTTAAATACAGGTGGTAATTATTAAATAGTCTTCTGGTACATGCAGTTATTCCACAGACGATGAAATTAATTTAATAAGATGGTTTGCTCACCTTCCTAATTTGTATGAGGTGGATGGCATGATCTGTAGTTTTTAAATGGTCTTATCAGTCCTGTACCTGAAATCTTGCGTTGCAGTTGGGTTTGTGGAGTTAAAAGGATCTTAATTAGAGGATATAAAGGCAGTGGAGGTTTTCCAGTGAACAGTGGGACTGATGTTGCCAGTTTTTCTTCAGATTTCTGTCCTGTTTCTGTTGAATGGGGCCTTGTGCCCTCCTGTATTTCTGATTCCCTTCTGCAGTAACCTTGCATCTCCTACATCCTTAGCAGCTGGGCAGTACTGTATTACCTTACTTCTGTAACATCTCTGGTTCTTCTAACATCTCCCGCTCGGCCCGTGCCACCCAAATGGCTCGGCTGTGCGCTGTGGTGTGTTCCAGTGCTGAATGGGCAGGAGACACCCTGTGCTGGGTTGCTTGAGAGTTACACATGTTGGTTTCCATTCTTCTTGTGTTAACTTGTGATTAATTGTTGAAATAATCCTGCAGTGTTTCATTAAATGTAGCTCTGATTTATTTTACTTCGTTACCAACTTTGCTAAACTTTACGGCTTTGATGTTTTTGAGATTTCTATTCCTTTGTCCCTGTTGTTTGGAATGAGCAAGTTCAAAAGTTGTTAAGTGTCTGGGGAAGGACAAGAAGTACAGTAGTCTCATCCTTGTTTGTGTAGAAAAATGGATAGAAAGAGGTTCAATGAAATGATTTATATATTTCAGATGATTTAGTAGTTATAGCCAAGGCATGATTCTGGAGTATCAAGTTAAATGTATTTCCATTGGTTATTCATTGCAAATTATCATGGAAGAGAAGGTGGGATTTCTTACCCTGCTTTTTGTCAACTTAATGTCACAAAAGTTTGAAGTGTAGTATATCAAAGAAAAAAGCTTCAAGCAGTGACTCTGTAAAGTACAGTGCTTCCTCCTTACACACCACTTAAGTTTTATTTCAGGTCCCTGAAATGTAAAGAGTGAAAAAGGTAGGACATAAAGAGTGAGTTAAGACTTGTCACTTAGAAGTGACTGCTAAAGAAAAGGAAAGCGGATGCAGATGAAACTGAAACTGCTGAAAATAGAATAGGGTGTAGAAAGGAAACATGACAAAAATAATATTATTAAGGATGAGAATATTTATGTATTAAGTCATATTTAGTATTGCTCAGTTGCAAATGATAAACACAATTTCAGCAGACTGACTATATCTTATACTTTCTGTGTTGCATCCTCTAAGGAGCTGAACCATCAGGGCCAGGGGGGTGATGGAGCTGGAGCATTCCCAAGGTGGGGAATGCNTACTTTCTGTGTTGCATCCTCTAAGGAGCTGAACCATCAGGGCCAGGGGGGTGCATATCCCCTTTTCCCAAGGTGGTTGGGAGCTGGAGCATTTGCTATTTGTGGAGAGACCGTGGACTTGCTCAGTCGAGCCGAGAGAAGGCGTTGGGGCAATCTAACAGTGAGGAGGCCTGGAGGAGATGGCACAGGGGTGTGTGCTGGGAGACAGCAGGCACACATTGAGCTTCATTTCTCAGCTGGTATATGGAGAAACTTTACAATTCCTAACTGCCTTTGTGGTGAAAAAGCTTTGCCCATAGAGGTGGTGCTGCCTCCATCCTTGAAGGCTTCTGAAATAGATAAAGACTCAAGTAACTTGTTCCGACTTCATAGCTGGCACTATCTTGAACAGGATGTTGCCTCAAAATCTCCTGAGTTCTCTTTCTAAACTGATTTAAATTTTTTTTTCCCTAAAATCACTTTAACTTTGTGTTTTAACGAAAGGAGCCTAAATTTAAAGAGATTACAAGTAAGTTGTGCCCACAAGTATAATCCACTAGATGCCACTCTTCTCAAGCTGTAGGTGGTGGGATATGTCTGCTTAAAATATAAACAATTAAGTATTTTTTGTTACTAAAAATGAAAATCTTTATTGTGGAAGAAATTTTCTGTCTAATGGATCTTCTGTTTCTTATCAGCTTGTTAAATTTCTGTGGTGACACAAAGCCCACTCTATGATTTCACTGCAAGGTAAAGGTGAAAAGGAGGATGGCTAGAGTTGGAGTAGTTTTATTTAAACAAAGTTAATATTTAGATAAAATAATTAGAATAGGAAAATGCTTGGTCATTGAGTGGGATCTCTGGTATAAAACTTGAAGAACTTACTCAGTAATTAAACTTTCCTTCTAGAGGAGATATTCCCTTTCTTTGCATATAGACACATGATGTCTTTCCCTAGTGTGCCACTGACTCAGCATCACTGGAAAGAGAACCTAACTGTTCTGACTGCCACTGTTTCACTCTGACTGATAAAGTATGCTTTTCCTTTCAAAAGGTTTTCCAGTCTTAGTTGGTATCTGCTTATGGTTCCGAACTTTGCTGTGTTTGCTTTCTGAATACCTGATGCCTTATTATCTTGTATTATTCTTTTTGCAGTATTATGCCCTCTGTTTTTTTGGGTTTTTTAACAGGTTGATTGAGATAGCAGCAAACAGATTCCCTACTTATTTTGACTCGGATGAAAAGCTGCTCTGCATGTCCCGTAGCATCCACCTGTACCGAGAGCTGACCTGTTGCAGTGTACTGAAGAGGTATTCTTTTCCAGAGTTTAAGAAAATACTATTTTGACTGGATTGTATATAACAATTTTTTTGGTATCAAAGTTTTATGAAGAGTAATTAATTTATCTGAGACCTTTTCATCTGGATACCAGCATGGTCTCCAACAAAGTAACACTTTTATAGAAAGATTGACATTGCTCTTTTCGTTTCATAGCATGTTACAAATCCACTTGATGCTTTTTAATTTCTGAAAGACAATTTCTATGTGATCTGATCCTTATAAGCCTTCAAAGGGGAATATTCATGAGACAGGTATTCTCTTGGATTGTGGAGAGAGCATAGTATAAGAGTTACATTTTCCATGAAACAGAAGTTTGTTCCTCCAAAGCAGTTTACTTCCAGGAAGATGGGGATTCCTCCAGCAGTGGAAGGGAGGGGGTGTTCAGCAGTCACCAGCCTGAGTGCAGTGTTGTATTGTCATGTTGTTGCCCTATATTAGTTTGTGAACATATGTTGCAATGAAAATTAATTAAGTTGTATTTTAGCACCATGTTGTGTGTTTTATGTTAGCGGGAGAATTATTATCAGAATAGTTTTCTTTCTAATACAGCTTTATCAGAGAACAGCTAGTAGCATATTAAAGAAACATGGAATTGCTTGAGTTGGAAGAGAGCTTAAAGATCATCTAGTTCCAAACCTCCCATCATAGGCAGGGATAGCCCCCACTTGCTCAGGTTGTTCAGGGTCCCATCCAACTTGGCATTGAACATTTTCAGGAATGGGGCATCTACAGCTTCTCTGGGCACCTGTGCCAGTGCCTCCCTACCCACTGAGTCAAGTATTTCTTCCTGACTTCTAATCTAAATCTCCTTTTAGTGTAAAGCCATTTCCCCTTGTCCTGTCACTATCTGCCCTTGTAAAAAGTAACTCTCCCTCTTACTTACAAATCCCATTGAGATGCTGGAAGACCACACTGAGGCACAGTTTCAATGATCATTTCATTTGCTGTCTGCCATTCAGAGGTTGTACAGCATTTTTTTGCTAGCTAGAGGTCTTCCAAAACTCTATTGTGGAGAGGTCCTGCCTTGGGCCCACTGAGCCTCAGATTCCTTTCAAAATCTCTTTAATACATGCAGATGTTAATGGAGGTGATGTGTGAGGAGGGAAGAAGAGTGACTGACTTGAAGCATATTAAAGGAATCTTTATTTTAAAAATTTCAGTGTTATAAAATGGTTTTATTGTGTAAAGAATGCTATCAGTGACTTTTTTTTTTTTAGGATTATGTCTTTGGAAGAAGAAATTATTTCAAAGAAAGTTAAACTTATAATTATTGACTCTGTTGCTTCAGTTGTCAGAAAGGAGTTTGATACAAAACTCCAGGGCAACCTGGCAGAAAGAAGTAACTTTTTGACTAGAGGAGCATCAGTGTTGAAGTATTTGGCAGAGGAGTTCTCAATACCAGTAAGTTCTTCCTCCTTTTCTAAGTTTTTGCCTTGCAGTATCAAGTAATAGAGAAGGAAAATGACAGGAAGACAGAAACCAGACAGTGATTCTAGCAGGAATCTTTAAGCAGGTACCAGTTGGAATATAGTTGGGAAATAGAAGAACAGTAATGGTTCTACTTGGTGTGTTTCTTCTGTGGGGTTTTTGTTTGTTTGTTTGTTTTAAAAATTTATTAGAAATTATTTTTATTTTTTGTTAATTTGAGACTTTAAATAAGAAATTACTAGTGTCTCCAGCTGTCTCTCAGTGCTTTTTGTTGTTTTTTTTTCTTAAATCCTACCTTTTCTTGCCATTAAATATTGTTTATCCTGATGGTTCCTTTGTACTGTGTTGTCGCTCTACCTAATGCATACTCTAGGTAGGTGAAGATTTTTTGGGCTTCTCTTTCTTTTACTGATGTTTATAGAATCTCAAAAAGGCTTATGCTCTGGAACAGTGTGAATTCCTTTTGTAGCTGATAATGTATGCTAATTCCTGCAGATGGGAAGGTAACAACTCAGCATATCCTTGTCTGTAGACTTGCCCATAAAATGCAAAGGAAGATATGGACACTCAGTGCAAGGACTGGGTAGACCTGATTGAAAAGTGTTTAGAAGATATAAACTGTGTATATGTGTTTGTGTGTGTTTATTATGTGATCCACAAAGGGTCATTTCAAAAGATATCATTGAAACTCAATTCTTCAAAGTATTTCCTGGTATGGGTAACCTACTCATCACTCCAGTGTAAGAGAGAAGCTGAGGTAAGAATGTGAGTAAGATTGGTGGGGCCTTTTTCACTCTGACACTCCTGAGGTCACAGAAGCTAACACATTAGAAATAGGAAGTGTGTAACTGGCTGGTGTAACTTAAGAGGAATGGATTTTCTTCTGCCATGTGACTTTTAAAGACTTTTGGTGGAGAAGATTAAACCCTGCCTAAATCCCTTTAAAGTTCATGTACAAAAGATAGCATCCCAGTCAGTGCACCCAGTAATGTTTATAGTGACTGTTTATAAAGCCAGGAAAGAATTATGTGTAAGCATGTACATGCTGGTATTTTTGCGAAAATATTACGCAGTCCTTTGAGAAAGGGGAGAAGTTTTGTGAGAAGATACTCTTTTTCTCTATTTCTCCATTTTCTTCTCCTTTAGACAGTCCCTGCCCTTCTCTCCCCTCCATCTTCACTGAAGTGGTGAAGCTGAGCTGGATTTGAGCCTCTGACATTTCAGGCTGCTGTCCTGCTAGTCAGAGAGCAGTGTTGATATGCAAAAAAGTCTTAGAATTGGACAGTATGAAGAAGACTAAGACTGTGATCCTAGTTTTTCCTACATAAGAAGAATATAAAGCTCTAACATTTAGAGGTTTCATTATGTTAAAGCTGACGTTTGCTTTGCAAAATTTTCAGTACCTGATGTTGAGATTGTTTCTCACTGTGAACACTTTAGTAAGGAGTTCTTGGATTTTTAGCAGGAACTTGTGGTTTGATTACCTTGACATTTGACATTTAGCCTTTGACATTTTGATTTGGTCCATGAGATGTCTTACTTTTTAAATAAAATCTTTAAAGATCCGTGTAATTACATGTGAATACACAAACTGAAAGCTTCTATGTTTTTAAAGCAACTATTAATCAGTTTTTTCAATTTATTAAATGCAAAACCACTCTTTTCACTTATCATCTTTAGCAAGCATTGCTTGTTGGTTGGTTCTAGAGTATTTTAAAGGTTTGTTAAAATTTATGTTGCAAAATAAACTCCAGTAAGTCCTATTAAGAATTCTAGGAGAGCTTGGGATAGAGATTTGGGTTCTTGCAAATGTGGATTCCTAGGCAAGGCTGTGTGGCTGACGTGCAGAATCCAGTGTTGGAGTGTGTTGTGCATCTGCAAGTGTTGGTGCTTACTGCAAAATCAGTCTGCTGTTTCATGCGTGGCATTAACTTCCCTTACAGAGTATCTGAGGTTCTCACTGTAAATAACTCAGTTGGCATTATTTCAGATGTTTTTACTTACCTAGAAAATAAAAAATATAAATTTGGGACTATAAGGACATTAGTAAGGTTGCAAAGTGATTTAGATCACTAATAAATTGGATACATGAATGTAAGACTTCATGGCACAATCAGAGCAACTAAATACTAAATTGGGCAACAATTAAGGAGACTCAATCTGAGGCTGATAGGATTTGAACTTGAAATCAATCCTTATAGCTAAAGGTCTGGTGAAAAACTTTGAGTAGTTGAACAAGGGAATTGGAATTTAGGAGATATCAGCTATAACTCTTACTGGAGCAGTACATCTGCTGTTGACAGTCCAGAGAGGGTGGTGAAAAAGCAGCTTCCAGGGAACAGCCTTAAAAATGAATGGGGGAGAACAGTCTTAGTAAAGAAGACATATGGTGCTTACTTTGTTTAGCTCAGCTAAGGAAATGTTAAGGGCTTCTTCCTTAGTCAATATGCATCTACCTGGTGGAGAGGTATTTGGTAAAAGGTCTCTTTGGCTGACACAGGTGTACCACAGTTCTGTGGTTGGAAGGTGAATTAAGCAAGTTCAGACTTCAAATAAGAGCTGTGTTCTGACTAATTAATCATTGGAATGCATTACTAAACATAAATAGCTGCTACACATGAGCGTGTTTAGGTGGGCATTCCTCCCCCATTTCCTAAAAGGGAAATGGATTCAAATAGGGTTAAGTTTGTGGAAACCCTGTGTTAGCATGTTGTGACAGTTAAAAGGATTTTAATGCAGCTGTTTTTGTTGGCATTATAAACTCTCTGTTTATAATTGTGTTTATGGTGTCAGGTTATTGAGTTTGATGTGCAGAAGTGGCTAGTGGTCATAGTTTTCACCAAACTCAAGGGGAGCTGTTTCAAACCCAGGTAGCTCTATATGGTGTGAAGTATTTGGAAAAAAAAGTTGACCTTGATTATACCAAAACTGGTAGTGGTTATGCATTAACCTCTCTGCACCTCTGTTTTCGGGTTGTAAAATGGGGCAAAACTGTTCAGTGAGAGGATGTTGTGAGGATAGGGTCATTACTTATAACAAGGAACTTAGTACTGAGTCCAGGACAATATATAGATGCTCCTTGGAAAGTAGCAGTTGCCATCCTCAGTGTAAAATTTAAAACAGTTGTAGTAAATGAAAACTTAATCCATGTCTTGACATGAGAAAAAAATAATAAGCATGTTAATTGAATGGTACCATCTTAGCCACTGAATGAAGCTAGTGAACATGGTTTGTGATTGTCATTTTTTGCTTGACTTAACTTTCTGGTGTTGTAGGTTTTTTGTTTCTTTTTGTTGTTGTTTGTTGAAAAGTACAAAGAAAAGCAAAGGTTTTCTTTTTTTTAATATATGGACATTAGTAAAGCTTAAGTTGTTTCTCAAAAAGAGAAGTATGATACCTGATCATCTTTTTTGATATTTTCTTCCTTGTAACTTAGCAGTAAGCCCAGGTTCATTCTAGGCATTTGAAGTGATGCCAAAGCAAGAGGGAGCACAAGGTTTAGATCACCTATGGCCGATTTACAGGTGACCTGGCAGCCATACTGATGACTGAACAGTCTCTGAAGCTTTTGCCTCCATGGGGCACTTCGTAGCAGTGTCCCTTTTTTCCCTTTCCTGTACAGAGTTGTAACCAAAACATACTTTTTTTTCTCCCAGGTTTGGTTGGAACTAGCCAGTCAGATTAAAAGCAATTCCTGGAAACTGAGAAGGACAGCTTGATTATCAATGAAACAAAATCCCCTTTCTTTTTGAAATCCAGTGAATATGCAAATCTGTATGAAAAATTTGTTATCTTTATCTGTTAATAGAGCACCGTGTAGAGAGCATTTGGATCTGAATGTCTTCTCTTGCAATGTGTGTTGATGCTGTCTACCAGATTACATATTTAAGCAACAGTAATCAGTCCTGTATGTTTCCTGTTGAGCTTCCTGACTTCCTTAGACTTCTGAAAAAGAAAGTAAAATATGCTTTGGATTTTCTTTCTTCTCTTCCATATTCACAGGAAACTGTATATTATTAGTAGGTGGTATTTGGTGAAAGTAATTTGGTGTTTTTGCTATTTGAGAGATGTCTCCTTTTCAGTAAAGAGCTAAAACTAAAACCCAGTATGACTAGAATTATAGTTGAGATTAAAATATTTACCTTATCAAATTTGTTGTTCATAGACTCTGATTTTCTGGTCATTAATGCTTCAGAAAATACATGAAGCTGGCTAGAAATCTCTGTGAAAAAGTACTCCAGAAGCAGCAGTTGCAAAACCAAACTGCTTTAAGCATTCTTTTAAATGTCAAATTGAGGCTGATGATGAAATTTGCTTTGTAAAACCCTAAGGCTAATCAAATTACTACATTTGCTGTCCTTTATGCTTTTGTCTGGATTATGTTCTTAGATCAGTGAAGTGAACCTTTGTTACTTATGATCAATATGTTGGTTATTGTTACCAGCAGATGTATAATAGTATGGTCTGTTCTTTTTTTTATTTGTTCTTTCTGAAAATATGAAGTAACTTAGGATAAGAGACTTTAAACTCTCATGTGTGGTTTTTTAGAGCAAATGAAAGACAAACATTATGTAATTATTCTCCAGTGCTTCTATTTTACATGCTAAATAAATTAACAGTAGTTCAAGAAGCCCACAAGTTCCACAGGTAATATTTTTCCCCATTTAGAATTGACATGCTCCATTTAAAAACTAAAACTACACTTGATATTTATAATATGACAACAGATCTGTCACAGTCAATTTTCTCTTCACACTGATCTCAGATTTTAGTTTCAGTGCTTCACAATCATTTATGCATTGTGCTCCTTAAACTTATACCCAATATTTTCATTTACTTTAGAAATCCAAATGTTTAGCTAAATGTATATTTGCTTTTAGGTTGAGTAAGTTTTTTCATCTCAAAATCCCTTCATATGGAGAAATTACTTGACATCTGCAGTGCCTTTTCTGCTGTCTTTTGTTAAGTGTGTTTACTTGTATAGTCTCATCTTCCTTCAGTAAAGGGTCTCAAAACTAAAGTGCTTTGGTTGGCACAGAGGCAATATTCAAGCTGATAGTTTTCTTTTTGTTTATAATCAAGTATATCCATTTGGCCTCGTTCTTGCTTCTTTTTATTCTGTTTCCACATAGATGGTTGCTTGTCACCTCCTCTGCACTTTAGCTATTTCTGTTCTGATATTTGAAAATACTAGTTTATGGAACGTAAAACAAATTCCAAAATAAAAGGTTCCTGAAGAAAAGTTGTTTAGATGTCAGTTCCCTTTGAACTGGGAATAAATAGGTAAAGAGTTTGGTAAAAATACATAGTTGATTTGTTGTTACATTGTGTAGCAACACTGTATGATGACTTTTCCAAAATTATGGGGATACATTAGACTTTCAGGTTACTTTGTCTATATTGGGACTGTAAAGCTGCTGAAATGCAAACTTGGTTTTTATTCTTTGCTATTAAAAAGTATGTTTAATTGCCAGTGTTACAGGAACCATAATTGAATTATCTTTACAGGTTGCTTAAAACTAGAATAAAAGAAACTTTTTTTGCAAAATGGAGAGAACTGGTTCCACTTTGAAGTTTTCTAGAAAGAGAAATCTCTTACAAGTTATGTCACATGGAATCGTGTGTTTCTTTAATGAAGAGTTAATGTTATCAGAAGAAAACGTTTTGGAACTGAGTTACCAGAATTTAACTAGCCACATTTAGGCCAGATGTGGTTCAGACTGTTTCTAGTGGTGAGAATTCCGTGGAAAGTCTGGGTCCTTTTCTGTTAAGCTGCTGGTATTTATGTATAGTGTTATGTCACTCAAGTTTAAAATATATTTTGGGTTTATTTATATATGTGAACTTGAATACCCTTTCCAACTGCTAATAGAAGCATCTTCCTATTTCTACATAATCACACTGAAGTCCTGGCCATCTGCTTGCTCAAGTTTTAAGTAATAATATAGTTCTTCTTTCAGTCTGGGCCTGCTACTTGTGTTATTCCTCTCCCTCTCCCTTCATATGAGTAGCTTTCATACTTTTTTCCAGGAAGTTTGTGTATTTCTCTAGGTAGCAGCATGAAAGTTAAAACAATGTGACTGATTAGAAGACACAGTAGAGCATTTGAACCTGCAGAATTTTATTAAGATAATTCACCAGGTTCTCAGAGAAACTGAGTAGTCCTCTGATCAGCTTACTTGGATGAAAAGATCCCAGTGTCTTATGCTAATCATACTGTGAACATTATGAACAAGAAGCATAAGGATTTAGAATAATGTAGATATTGCACAGTTTGCTGAATTTATTCTTCTGTGGGAAACAAAGAATCTTTGAGTTGACCAGCCTTTGTTTTGAGCCATGGAGAACAGTAGTTAATTTGTTTCCTAAGTCAGGAGGATTACTTCCAAAACGAACTTTCTTCTAAAAAAACCAATTCTTGTTCTCTTCAAGATGTTTCACTTCCCCTGCACCCAAATTCGTGTTGGCGTTCATATCCTCATTAAATGGTGAACTGAACAACATTAGAAAATGGCATTTATGCGAGCTGTATCAGAACTTTTGGTTTAAAACATATTCTTTTTTTGGTATAAATAGGAGCACCTAACCTTGTTCAGTGTGCTTCATCTGTTTAAGTAACAATTAGTTTGTGAAATGAGTGTGGTGAGGCACTGGAACAGGTTGCCCAGAGAAGTTGCAATGTACCATCCCTGGAAGTTTTCAAGGCTAGGTTGAATGAGCAACCTTATCTAGCAGAAGGTTCCCTACCCATGGCAGAGGAGTTGGAACTAGATGATCTTTAAGGCCCCTTCCAGCCCAAACCATTCTATGATGTTAAGATTTCCTAACATGTTATACTTAGTAGTACTTTCATGCCCAGCACTGAGTCTATAGCTTTGGATTTTTAAATTAAGTATTATAGTGTTAGCCTTTATTTTTTTACAAATACCTGCTTAAAAAGGAAATGTCAGAATTTCACATTTATATGAACAGTGCTATTTGTAAAGTGTGACTTGGCATGAATTTTAATTTTTGTTGTGGTTTATTTGGAAACCAAAGTAGTTAAAGGGGACTTACAGAACAGCGTTCTTTCTTTGCCCTTGCTTAAACTTCATAAACTCAGATTTTATTGGCAGACTGTTTCAATTATTACTCCACAGTACTGAGCAAAACCCGATTTTGATGAAAGGGGGTAAATTCGACTGTTAAGTGTTGTTGGAGTGGCAAAGGTAGATGGCTTTGTCTTCTCCTGTGGTTGTTAAAAATTATCCTCAGAAGGCGCACAGCTTTGTTTTAGTTTAAAATGGCTGGTTAAAATATAATTATAACTATCTTCAGTACTGCTGCCATTTGTGTTCTTTTTTTAAATGCGTCTGGAGAATATACGTTTATGCAGTTTATGGCCTGACACTGTTGCTTTTGGACCATCTATACCATAAAATGTTTAATACTGCTGAGGAAAAGGAATGAGAAATGGTAGAGCAATGTTTCCTGTTTTCATGTGGTGGTGAAGTATAGTGAAGGAGGTAGTTTAAAGTTATATGATACTTGAATTCAATTTGTTTTTTCTTTTGAAGTATTCCCTTCATTGCTTTTTCCATTTTACAGTGCAAGTGACTTTGCCAAAAGCTATCATTCTGCACAATTGCACATATGAAATTATGTAGAAGGAACACACCAGGATTAACATATAGGAGAGGGACTTGAGAGGAATCAGATTTTATTACCAGGGTTTTTTTTTGGATCTGCTATATGATTATGCAAAATATTTGCTATAAAGTAGGGCAGGCACTTTCTCTGGTATCTGCCTTGACTTGAATTTCTGAGAGAGTTCTTCCAAAGTAAATAAACAGTTTCTTGTGTTTTCTAACCCTCACTGTTGTTACACTTCTCTGGGTTACCTTCAGCTGATTGACATCATCTTGAAAGTGAGGTGCCCAAAAGTGGACAATATTCCAGATGAAGCTCTAGTAAACTTTAGGTATGGAGAAGAATTTCTTCTAATGCCTTGCAGGACTCCTCGTGTTTATGCACAGTAACACCCTGATGCTGTTTACTTACCGATTATTAAAATCTTGGATCTGCATCTGCTGACTTTGTTGCTTAGCTAGTTGCTCCTTCTAATATTATTTTTCCTGACTTGCCAAGATGATTTTGAATTCTAATCTCATGGTTTACTTGCAGTTTCCTCCCTGCTTACCTGTTCTTGCAAGAAAAATGATCATTCATTCTGTTACAGATTCTTTGTGTAACGACTGGATAGAACCAGACTTCATGCAAACTACCATTTTATTCAATGAGAGACCCTTAAACACTGATAACTACTATGTGTTGTTTTACAATAAACTTTGCATAGATTAATCTAGGTTTTAGTTTTTCTAGTTTTAGTAACATGCCTATATATGATGTTCTACTGCTAAAATAAAAATACAGTATTTGTATAAAAATACTGTTTTTTTTTTTCATTTGGGTTGTTTTCGTTTTGTTTTTTTCCCCTGCCCTATCACACTGTTATTTTGTATGGCTGTAAAAAACAACAGTTAATTGTACTGATGGGCTTTTATGCCTTGTCTTGGGAGTTTAGGGTTTGACAAGATGTACTGTTTTGACTGTATGAAAAACTGCCTGAACCTTTGGGCCAGTAATATATTTGTGACTCTGCAGAGAATTACTTATGTTTTGAGTATTCAGTGGTTTTTGAATTTTTTCTTGTGCTTCTTCCTTGTCCTCCGATTTTATTTTTAACTGTAAGTCCTCTAGGAATATTTCTGCATTTGCATTATTTATAGCTGAAAGGGATTCTAGTCTTTAGACAGGATAGCAATGCAAAGTGTAGTTGACCAGATTGCAAGTTGTTAGAAAAATCTTGATGGGTCTTGAGCTCCTTGTTGAGTCTCCTGTATGAGCTCAGTATAGACAAATTAGTGATTTGATTTCTAGATTCTCTAGTGTTAGTTTGCCTTTTGGTTACTCAGCCCCAGGACTTCTGGGAATAATGAAGGTGAGCTCCGCAATTGTTACTCCTAAGTAATATTGTACCAGCCCCCCTGAGGCGTAAAGGGATGGGGATAAAACAAAATTAAGATTGAGGAATGCATATGTCTCTTATAATACAAATGTGCCCAGAGATCAAAAGTAAAATTTTACTTTGTTGGAAACCGGGGGTAATAGAAATTACCGCTTCCCTCTTTGTGTCTGCAAGACTGCTTTGTGAGAACATTGCTGTCATGTGGAACTAGGTGTGCTGCTGGGGCTGCTTCTTGATCAGGTTTGGTCTGGAAGCTGCATGATGCAGTCTGCTTGCTGCTGTTAACTGCAGAACCTGCCTTTTGCAGTCTGCAGAATCTCCTTCTTTCCGCATCTAAAAACAGACAACCAGACTAAACTATTGCAGCTAGATGGTTGATAATCCTGTGCTGCCTTGAAAATAGAAGTATCTAGATTTGCAGGGCAAGCTTTTCAGTCTGCACTTTTTCTTCTGCTGTTGAGGCTCTTGTGCATTAGAAGAGTTCTTTGTTTTGCTCTGGTTTCCTTACTCTGTTTTCCTTGGAATTGGAATCTGTGAGCTATAACATAAAGTCTCCTGAGAAACTTCATTCTGACTTTTCTACAAGAAGACTCCCTCTTCTTTATTGAGAATAAGTATGTTTTATATCATTGTTCTCTGAAGTTTCAGCTGTATGTGTTGATTTTTTCACCCCAGTTTTCTATTTAAAGTAGAAAATTCATCATTTTAATGGCCTTTTAATTAATTTGGCAGAAATTCAGTATAAAATGGAGGGAGAGCCATTTCAAATACAGATTCCTTTGAGAGTCTACATGATCTCAGCAACCTCATCAAAACTGTCATGTTACCTCTCTAAAATGCATAGCTATATCTTATTTGAGAATGTGGCATTTCTGCTGTAATATAGCTAGTAAACAAATTGAGATTTCAAGGTTTTTTTTTAATAGGGCTGAACAGTTTTCTGCAAAGTTTCCATTAGAGAGGAATGAATGAGCTGCTGGTTTTTCTTGGTGAGACTACATCTGAATTTTAGTAATGACAGTATCTCTTTCCAACTCAATAGTTCAAACATTTGATACTCCAATTTGGATAAGCTATATTGCCCACCCCAGCATTAAAATAATTTTCTTTGTCTCTAGACCCCAGTTTTTTCCATATGTTACTTTTGTATTTATCATATCTCCCACTTTTGACTTAGGCAAAGAGTGCTTTTCTCTTCAACAATATCCGAGGTCTTGGCTGGATTCTTGGCAGTCCATGGTATTACATTTTTCATTATGTCCTGATCAGCAAGATTAGTTTTAATACATGAACTGGTTTTTTTTTCATGCAACTGAAACTTAGTTCTTGAGAGAAAAATTGCTTTAGAAGTGTTTACTGCTTAGATGCTTCTTGTAACTTCATAAAGATCTCCCCTAGGGAAGAAGAGGACTTGCTTAAGGCTGCAGGCACATGCTGGTGTTCTAGGTACTTTTCTTCTCAAGGACATTAATTTAAGCAAAATAGCTTCAGATACTGGCAGTCTTTGAAATACCAAACTGCAGTTATTTTCCTGTAAAGCTTATGAACAATTCTAGTGAGCTACAGCTGGGTAACTGGAAGTTAAGTGTAGAGTGATGTGTCTTTCTCTGTAAGTCTTATATTTTTGTGTCATCTAAGGTTGGCATGTTTTGGGCTTGTATAATTTCCTGTGGTTGCATGGAAGAGCTCTTGTCACAGCTCTTTCTGGAACTGTAATGGAAGCAAGTCATACCTGGGCAGTGAGTACAAAGTTTCTGAGGAGGCCTTGGGTACACAACATATGCACAGAACTAGAGTACTGTGTGTTAGAGCAAATGTGTTTTATTCTGCTTCTGTGATGTCCCTAAAATGGAGCTGCTAGAAACAAAGAGAGGCTGCTGAAACACTTCGTGAAGCTTGCTCCTGCTTGTCATATTTTCAAGGAGGAGATTGACAACAGTAAAGGAAATAGTTACTGTAGAGATCCTGGTTGGGGTTGGCAGCAACCCTTACTGCTGTGTCTCCTTTCTCCGTTGGCTTAAGGGAGTCACAGAAGAGCCATCACTAGCAATGTGGAAATCCACTGACCTGGAGCTGCCATTCTAAAGTTATCCCTAGGAAAGAAGACACCAGGTACAAGCTGCAAGCAGAATAAATTACCTGTGCAAATCACAAGTGACATATGGGTAGTAGGTTAATTGAGCCTGCTTTCAGAAAGTGTGAATAACCCAAAATCCAGCGGTGGTCAACAAGTGGCAGAGATTCTTTCTTTCCTACCTGCCTTGTAATTCATTTCACTGTCACATTTGCAACTGGTTTGTGCTTGCTTATTAGCCTGGACAAGGATGTAAACCAGCTGAAAAAGCAAACCAGGGGAAAAAATGTAGTGGGCAATTGTGCAGCTGAACAGGCACTAATATAGGCAGAAAGGAGGGGCAGGAGTGTGGTTTCTGGCAGCAGCCCAGATTTTAAATGTAAAACGGTATCTTCAGTAAAAAGGACAGCATGAGTAAAAATGCTAGAGGGACTATTACTCTGAGCAAAGAAAAAGCTTGAAAATTTCTTTAAAATTGGATCTGTTCTAGGAAGGCCTGTATAAATTCCATTATTACGATGCTTTGTGCTTTGACTAAAGGTGAACCAATGCCTTGTTATATACAACCTATCCTTACACTGCTTAAGGCTTTTGTGCACTATTAGGTCAGTGTCCTGGTTTTAATCTGCACATTCTGATTTTAAAATGCATCATTATATGCTGTATTTGGTGTTGTAATATATCCATGCATAATGAATTATAGCTGAGGTCAGAAATTATGCTGAATAGTAGATTTTCAAACTGCAGTATTTCTTCCTGTACTAAAATTCAGAATGATATGTATAACAATCCATAAAATAGCTGGTATAGTTTATAACATGCTTGAGTTACTTCATTATTAATAGTTTAATATCCATTTGTCATTATGCTGTGGCTAAACTATTACCCAAGTTTTTGCAGCTGCTGCTTTAAGAGTCTGTATAATGTGGTTATCTCCAGCTCCTGTTCTTTGTCTGCTAGTAAGGGGAAATTTTACTGAGAACTTATTAACTTGTCCAAGGCTGCAAGTTCAAGTTCAGGTGAAAGTCTGTGATCTTGATTTAACTTACTTGGAGTGTGGTACTTTTCTTGTTCTTTTGTTTGGACTATGTTGGTTGCAGCAGTTATTTCAAGTAATAGTGGTTTGTTTCATCTAATTAGAGGTTCTGTACATAGTTGTTGTAGTCTTGTCTCTTGTAGTTCTATTTTTAGAACAATTTGTGCAAATTATAGCTGCTGATCTGAAGATAGACCCTGTAGTGAGGTCTGATTTGAAATTAATGGGGCTATGGGTAGTATGTGTGGGGCTTTTTGATACCCTCTACTAAAAGGTGGATAAAGATGAGTTTGTTTGCAGCAAAGATAGCTATCGGTGTAGAAAGTAGTAAGTATGTAGATTGCCAAAGTGCTTTGTGCTTGATACTGAACAGTTACTGGAGAATAACAGTTCAGATTATTGCTAAAGCAAAATAGTTTCATACCAGTTACTTGGAGATGCAAAGTTCCAGACGTATTTGTGTTGTCTTCTGTGTGTGCATGTGCTTTTTTAAAATTCCACTGGTGTCAAATTCCAAGTACCACAATTTGTAAATCATAGTAGATACACACTTTTTTCATTTTTTGGTGTCAGGTAAAATCTGTCAGCATAAATGTGTAATTTCTTCAATTATAAAGTAATAATACTTGTGTATATGTAAAAGAATTTTTTTCATCTCCTAGAATAACATAACTTTTGCTGATAGGATATAATGAAATATTTGTCATCTTTTTAAAAACAGTGGTAGGGAAAAAATTGCGTTGTGCATACATGACTGTCCCACCTGCATTTGGTCTAATCATTCATCTCTGACTGTATCTCTTGCTGGTCTAAGATGCTGGCTGTTGAAATACAGCCCAACAAGTTAGGTGTCCATTAATTCCCAAAGCCTTAAAGTTATTTTCCTGCCAAGGGCCACTTATTGCCAGCCATTAAGTGGTACCAGCCATTAGACTGGTCTGTTATTAGGATTGTATTTCAGTGGCCTTCACGTTTTGTTTGCTTGTTTTTTTCTGTTTTTGGCATTGTGTTCGTCAATAGGATTAATTTGAAATAATGTCTTCTTTTTGGTTATTTTAATGCTCATTTTTACTTTGAGCTCTTATTTGCCCTAAAGCACTGCTGGCTTTGCAGTCATTCCTTCTGAAGGAATAATTGACTAGGAATAATAGTTGTGTGTTTCTCCTCTCAAGGCTGAACAATGTGTGGAGAAGCTTGCATTCTTCTTAGTCACTGCAGCTGAGTCTTTGGATGGTAGAGGTAAGGTCTGCATGCTGGTGGTTATGTCATGGATTATTGGTACAGTGACTTAGCTACTGCCTTTTTTTCATAGAGCCCTACAAATATAAGGAGATACTAAACAGAGAAGATCTGTGAATAGCCAGGAAATGAGTGCCTGTATAGCCTCACAATTTGCTGTTACTGGAGTGCAGTAAACTACTGGAACTCTGTACATTTCACCAGCTTGTTTGGATCAACAAGGCAGCCTGGGTGGTGGATGCTGCTTAAAAATGTGATCCTAGCCCTGGTACACCTGTAGAGCCTTCTGGAGGTTGGAGCAGGAAGCCTAAGAATTTGTAGCCAGGCCCAAAGCCTATTCATGTCATGCAAACACTGCAACTGATTCTATTAAACCTAACTGTATTAGTTAACTAATGTAAGTTTGGATTTTTGTAACTGTGATGTTCCTCAAATGCTGATCATATCCAAAGAAATGCTGGTAACTGAGAATGATCAGTCACTACTTTTTCAGTTCATCTGAAGGATAGACAATGTTGACTCTCGTGGCATAGCAAACTGCCTTCTTTCTAGCAGCTCAATAACTGACAATCAAGGTTCTGTTGTTTAAAGAATGATATGAGTAACTGGCTTTTGTTTTTTTTTGAGGCAAAACATAATTAAGATTTGGTCCATAAATTTTGCTAAATGTGAAGACAAACTCAAGGAAAATGACATTTCTGTGATACCAGACAAAGATGCCTGGTTCATGATGCCTGGTATCAGTGATAAAAGTCAGATAGGTTGTATTCCTGAAATCTAAAAAATACATGCTAACTTAATTACTGTCATGTGCTTCTGTCAGAAACTATAGATGGAATTATAGTGTTAAAATCTTTTTTATCAGTGCTGCAGTTTTTTCAGTAATCCATGCACTAACACAGTCTGTGACCTCAGAGTATTTCTACTACTCCAGCTTTTTTCTCAGCTTCAATAAATCTCCTTCCCAATTCAGAGTTCTAACTGATGAGGTAAAGCAAGAAATACCAATAGGAAGTGTGTGAAAGTTGGGGTTTTTTTTAATTAGCTCAATTCATGCAGTCAGGAAAAGGGAGAGCTCACTAGAAGAGGAGCTTGGGGAAGCCTGCCTGTCAGTTGGTCCAATAAAGAAGAGTATTTCTGCCTGTAAACATTGCTTTGTCTAGTTTAGACTCTGTGGAGTTACTGATGAGCAGAGACATTAAGCTTTCCTGCTTTTGCTATGACATTTAATCTGGAGATTCCATTTATGTTTAAATTGCAGATTTTTAATAAACACTGTAAGACACCAAATGCTTATGGTCATTTATATCCCTTTGAATGTGAGTGATCTAGTAAAGTGCACACTACTGAGATACTTAATCATTTGGTGTTAGTAAATTCCTTTTTGGATCCACTCTCCTAGTGTAGGCATGTGGAAGTTTTATCAGAAAAATAGAGACAGCGGAGTTCTTGTTAAATACAAATACTTGTAAGTTATTTTGTAGTGCAACCAGCTTAAAGTTTTTGATGATACTGAAATGGAGGCTGACCTTCCTCCCCCTTCCTGCAACAAATTTTAAAGCAATTGGAAGTGAAAACTGACATTGAGACTTCTCTTGAGTTTTTGCTGTCATCACCATGGAGCTTCATCTATTGTATATAGCAGCTGAGAACATCTGTCCTTCTCCTAAAGGTTTTCTTTTTCCTTTCCTTCAGTATGTACCTCTCCTGTTTTGCAGGTGAATGTCTTTTATTGTTTATCCTTCCTCTTATCCCTTCTAATTTAGGTGTCTAAAGACACCTTTAAATCTACCACCTTGTTATACATGTCTCAAAATTAAATCTAATTTCAATCAAGAGTGAGTTTTTCTTGGAAGTGAAGAAAGTGGCAGCCTAAATTAAAGTTAACCCCCTTTGTGTGATATTCTTGCTAGTCTTCTGTTTACCAGTCCCTTCTTTACATTCTTCATTTTATCTGTTCAAGGCTGAAGGGATGTTCCCCTCATGCTTTACAACAGCTGTTGGTTTACAGTGCCTGTTTAGTCATGCTTGAATTTCTTGGATTTTTTAGTTTTCTCAAATAAGCACAACCACATTGTCCTGGCCAGTTAAGATGAAAATGTGGGGCTGAAAATTTCAGACTGTACTCATCAGATTTAGACTCACTAATATTTTATATATCTGATTGAAAGTGAAATAACATTCATAATTTTCTGACAATGCTGTGGACTTTTGTATATGCATAAATATGTAATCATACACAAAGAAATATGCACTTTATCTTATGAGGTATTTAATTTTTTTCATGAATAACTTTTTCACCGGGATGACAGGATGCACTGTCCTTTCTTTTTGTCTTGTTCACTTGTATTCTTCTCTAGTTCCTACACCCTTTTGAAAGGAACAGCTGTGTTGCTAAGTTGTCTTTTTTTTAAAAACTTAGTTATCCTTGCATCACCTTCTGCTTTCTTGAATTCATCTCTCCCCTGCCCTTTTTTTTTTTTTTTTTTTTTTGCAAGTGCAAAACTGGTGCCTCCAGTCTTTGAGGCCTTCTTGAATGCTAAACCTGTCCTATTTAGGTTCCTTCCATTTGTGGTGCTAATGCACAAGCATTTTGCAGGAACAGTGCAGGGGATTTTTGGTGCTATTGGATGTTGTGCTGTGGTTTATTTGTTCCTCTCACTTCAGTTAGAGCACTAATTAGACAACAGATGTATTTTTCAGCTGTATGGGTTAAGACTAAACTTAAATGTGCGTGTTCTTCTCAGATGTGTTTTCTCTTTTGATAAAATATAGGTATGGCAGGTGATTTGTAAGAAATAATTTCAACACGGTTCTTTAATTATACTGAAACTAGGTACTGGCTTTTGAGTTACCAAAACTTAGATAGAATTAACTCCCTGTTCTAGAAGTCATTGCAATCCATTTTTTCTTCAAGTTTTTGGATATTGAAATATTAGCATTTGCATTAAAATACTAATCATAGAAGCATTTTCAAAAACTGCAGGCAAATTTTTTATTCGTGTGGATTTTTTGGTTGCTCATTCTATGTAAATTGCATAAATGCTCTGGCAATGTTGGTACAATATAGAGATAATGTAGGAAAGAGCCGACAACCTTTTAAAAGCTCAATCACAGGCATTTTTTGTTTTCTGTATTTTTAGAATAACAAAAATACTGGTATTCTGAATTGCAGTGTTACTCATTTTATATTGCACCAGCGCATTGTCTTTAGTTTTGTGTTCTATTGATGGCTTTTCAGATATTTATGGCCTTCTGATAGGAAAACATATTCTAGTAGGTAGATGTCAAACTAGAAGTTGTTTGGATTATATTCGTAGCTGTGTTGTCTGGTATCTCCCCTGGCTCAAGTCTGATATGCACAGGAAAAATAACTTTGAATGAAAAGGCCTGTGGGTGAAGAATTCTTTGTGGCACATGTTGTTTGCTCAATGACTGAAATAAGTATGGTATTCCTACTAGGATGTCCAGTGTGCTATCCTATAGTGATTTTGGGTGGTTTATTTCAGACTGAGGTATTGAGTGTGTATTTTGCACAGGGCCTGATTAAATTTGCTTTTGACTGTGACTGCCATTTGGCTATTGCTTATGGAAAACTGGTGCTATTTCTACAATCAAATCAATTATTACTTTAGATTCTTGCAATAGGTGTCTAACAAGTGCTTGCTGGAGAATAATAAATACAGGTGAGGTGGTGGAGAAGCTTATTTTTGTATGTTGTAATTTAAATTCCTTCCCTTGTTAAGATTTTACATAGTTGATTTAGCTGAAGAACTTCAGTATTCACTTCGAGATTGAACACAACAAAGCCTTAATTACCCACTTGAGTTAGGCAGAGTGCTTTGTTAGGTGAAACGTGCTCTGGTGTTTGATATTCAGGAGTGATTTTTTCATGATACGTATCTTTGATGCTCCCATTGACAGAATTTGGGATTGGCTGTACTGGAATCTTTTCTGCCAGTTGGTGAAGCCTTTCACACAGAGCAACGTCCACAAGGTGGTGCCTTTTCATCACCCAAAAGGGAGAGGAACTTCTCTTTACAAAGTTGTGTTGGCTTTCTGCCTGTTGCTTGGCGGAAATGAGAAGTTCAGGTACTGAGGTGAGTGTGTCCTTTTCTCCCTGAATGTAGAGTGAACCCTATCATTCTCTGTTCTTTCCAGCCTTTGTGGTTGCAAACTGGCTGTGATGCTCAGAAGTTCAGAGAAGAGAAAGGTAATGGCTTGGAAATCAAAATTGAGCCGTGTTGGCTGAATCATGAAAAGCTTCTCCCTGAAATACTGAAGTTGTACAGATCAGGGAGGATATATGCTGCCAGAGTTAAATCACACCTAGAATTGCAACAGTTTTTTCGTCAGGCTCAGGTCACCTTGTTGGAACTATGCAGGAGCCTGAAAATGAAGAATGTGCAGTGCTTTTTAGGCAAGTGCTCTGCACTTTAGGCAGTGGGCAAAGGGGAATTGGCATAGCCTTGGCCATTTTCTTGTACATAGTTTATCTTTGTAAGGTGAATCCAGTTGAAGATGAGGCAGCTGGAATATGTTCTCAAATATTGCCGTCTATTGCAGAATAAGACTTTAGAACAGAACTGTTATAAAGAGTTTTTCACATGACCTATATGTAATTCCCAGCTGTGAACCCTCTGGCAATGAGCGTGAAATCCAAAACACAGCTGATAGGGAAAAGGGCTGTTGTCAGCTCAGACTGAACACTTGAGTATTCATAGCATGGTGCTTTGACAAACAGACATTGGAGTACATCAGAATAATTTGGTTTTGAGGTCTGTGCAGGGTCCTCCTTCTAGCTGTGTGTGCTTCCAGTTACAGTGGTAATCAGGGCTGAAGGAGAACCAGGTGTGCACCACATTGTACTTCTTTTCTTGCAGAACAGCACGCCTTCAACCCCCTCCCCTCAGCCACTCCCTTTGTACCTCTCTGCCAAATTTCCTGCTGTAAATTGGTCTTATGTTTGCCTTTATGTACCTTGTGACCCCTTCAGAATATTTGTGGTATTTTAAACCCTGAATTGTGTGCATGACACAGTGTTTAGTTTGGAAGCAAAGTTTAATCACACATGCTGATTGTCGTGTTTATTTTGGAACCAATAAGTAGGAGGCAACCTTTCATATTTTATTAGTCTGGATGAATTTTCCCTGTTACTTGATAACCATGTATACGTTTGAACTTAAAGTCGATATTTAAAGGAATGCTGGAACACAGATGGCATTTGAATGCAGCCTCTCATCCATTCTGGGGTTGGATTCTATTGGACACCTAACCTTGGGTGTTTGTGGTTCACTGTGGTGACAGTGATAGAGTGGCTATTTTGTTTTTAAAGGATTGTGTATCATTTCTCTCTATGTGCCAGTGAAGCTAGAGAGGGAGCTCTTCTGGAAAGAGCAACATTAGAGGAAAGTCTTTTTATATTTATTTCTTCTGTCTACTACAAATGCAGGGAGCTGTGTTTGCAGAAGGTTATAGCTCTGAAGCCCCGACCTTATTTTGTTTGCATCCCACACGTCTGCATTTACAGCAGAATAAGCAAGTATAAGATCAGGATTTGCTACTCCTCCCAACCTGCCATCTACCCCTAACACCCCAGCAGAACTGCTCCCATGGTCTGCAGTTGATAATACACGTGGGGGTAATTCTAGCCCCAAATCTTAACTTTCTTTGCATGCTGAGGGGCTTGGGGAGAAAAAGGAGTGAGTTTCCATGAGCCCTCTTTTAATAGAATGTAATGAAAAGGGATATAACTTAAAGCTGAGAGGAATCCACCAGCAAACTTCATTGTAGCGTTGCAAGGACATCTACCTTGAGTATTTTGACTGCTGAAGCAAAGAATTTTTGATGCACAGTTCTGTGCATCATGAAATAGAGGACATTGTACAAGATAGTTAAAGCTGTGTGTTATGTGAATAACTCCAAGCTGTATTTTTTCCTGTATTATTTTACTTGTGTTTTCCTTCTATAAGAAGCCTTTTTACAAGAGAAGTGTTGGGATTCTCCCCGTAATAAAGCTGTACACTTAAAAGATTTGATAATCCAGGGATTTTTGAGATACCACGTGTTTTCTGTTTAAAGCCCTTGTGTAGCAAAATGCAGTGTTGTTGTCATGACAGTTATCTGGGGACTGGACAAATACTGTTTTTCTGGTGTTTGCTGTAAGTTTTTTCTCCCCCATATCTGAGTTCCTCGATCTTCTGAAAGAAAACAGGAAGTTTTAAGAGCATAATCAAGATGAGAGGAAAACCAGGCTAATTCTTTATTGTGGTTTTTTTTCCTTGGTTCTGTTTTTTTAATTTAATTGAAAATATGAAGATCTGCTTTAGACCATTATATTAACTTGAATTTCATACTGCAAAAGTGACCGTCTAGTCTTCTCAGCATGGTGTGTATGTTAATCTGCATGGAAGACAATGCTTGAAGATATATATCAAATTTGGCATAAAATTGATGAGTTATTTCTGTATGATGTTTTTGGCACTGTGTTCCATTTCACTTGAGTGCAGACACAGTAGATGGCACTTGAGTCACTAATTTTATGAGGTAGAAAAGAAAGCTAAGCTCAGTTACAGAGCTAGCTGTTTGTAGCAATAGGCACATTTCATTGAAAGAACAGTTTCAAGAATTTGCTGTCAGTTAAATAGTCTTAGGAAAAAAAGGAAACCATGCACAAATTCTTTTTCAGTACAAGCATACCATCTCCAAGTCCTTGAGTTTGTTGAAGTTTTACAAAGAAAACTGGACAGGAATCATAATCAATCTGAATCATAATATATAGTGCCAGGTTCCCTTCAACCATTTTGCCAGTGTTTGGTTTCGTAATCTGTTGTTTACAGCTTATTCTCTAATAGAAATTCTTTATTTTTTTTCTAGTCTTGCTTACTCCCACAGAGTTTGTGGGAGATGTGACCTCTGATAGCAGGTGAAAGATAAAAATCTGCTAACAAAGTGGATGGCTAACAATATTGTCTTATCAGAACAGTTAGAATACCACGTTCCTTACTGTGGCTAAGTTTGATAACCAAGGCTAAAAATATGCTGATAGTTCTGCTAATCAAAACATAAACGTTTGATTTAGGGTATTCCAAAGTGGTTACCTTATGCTATGTGTTTGGTCATTTGTTGGTTCTCAACATTTTCAGTAGTAGCATTAGGTAGTGGACTGACAGTCCTCAGAATTAGTGTGGCAATATGGACTTCCCCAATAATATCCTGTCACTGTAATTCAGCACTATGGTTTATTGCTGAGTTAAGAAGGTTTAGTCAGACTTAGTCCATGATTCATTCTTTGGCCTTTCTGCTGATGCTCTTATAATACTTATTTTAATGAAAATGCTGTCAGACTTGACCTAGAAATGAGCTTCATTTGTGTTGTTTTCCTATGTTGTTTTATCACTCTGCCAATTCCATGCACCATGCCATGTCTCTGTGAGCCCAGTGCCAAATCCCTGCCCCGTGGTGGGGCATGGGAGATGTGGTGTGCAGAATCAGCCCCCGCGGTGATGCTCTCGTGGGACCCAAGTCCTTGTGATCAAGGTTGCAGCCCATGGACAGTGTGCAGCTTGTAGCAGCCCCCTGGTGCTCTGGGCCTGTGGCTTCTTGGAGTTGGGTTGCTTGGGAATGCAGGCCAAGTGGGTAAAGCCTCTCTAGTTTTACAGTGGCTGAAATGGAAGTATGGGGACACCTGGAAGATTGATTTTATCACACTCTCCCAAACCTGTCATGGCAAGTGCCGTGTGCTGACAATGGTGGAAGCAACCACAAGATGGCTAGGAATATATCTTGTGTCCCATGGGATACTATCCTGGGCCTTTAAAAGCAAGTGTTAGGGCAACATGGTACTCCAGAAAGAATTGAGTCAGACAGTGAACCCCAAAACCACTTCATAGACACTTGGGCCGAAGAACACGGCTTTAAGTGGGTATAACACTCCCTATCATGCACCAGCCTCTGCAAGATGGAACGATGTAATGGACTGTTAAAGACTTCATTAAGAGCAGTGGGAGGTGGGGCCTTCAAACACTGGGATACACATTTATTTAGCCAAGGCCCCCTGGTTAGTCAGCTGCCAGTCAGGCTGGCCCTGCCCAGTCTAAATTTGTATGTACTGTAGATGCGGATAAAGCTCCTGTAATGTGCATTAAAAACAAGCTGGGGAGAACAGTCTGGGTTATTCCTGTCTTTGTGGGATTGCTTTTGCACAAGGACCTGAGTGCACTTGGTATAGACAGTTATGTATGCTCTACCAATGTTTATGTCATTTGTCACTACATTTGGAAAAAAAACCACTGTGTGTTAGGTAGACATTGCCTGGCACTGAGTTTGAACAGTGTGACTTTGCAAGGAGCTTACATCTTGGTTTATTCTGCCTTGAGTATTTACTAGTGGCTTTCATCTCTCTGTACTGCTCTTTCTGACATGTTCTGTGGATGTTTACTGGACAGAAACATAAAAAATAATAGAGAAGTGTAGGGAATTTTATTTGAGGGTGTAAATTATTATAGCCATATTAATGGTGTCTTCATTTCATGATTAGGACAAGTCCTGTGATGATGCAGCCGCATCTGTCCCTAATTCAGGATGCTCCATTAAGGTTAGAAAGTAAAATCCTTTTAGCAGCTAGTCATTTTTTTTTTCCTTCCAAGAAGCCAGCTTTTTCCTCTTTGATTGAATCTTCCCAGCAGGAGGTGCCTTTTTGCTTTGCCAGTTGGAGAAAACCCACATCCACTTACAAAGACTATACTGGAACTTAGAGGCATTTCATTTTAATTCCAGGCAACCATCCCTTTGCTGCTGCCTTTGGAACAGCTCAGCTGTGGAAGAAGTGAGCTAATGTGAAGTACTTAGTGAAGCCCTGAGGTTTATGGTTGGAGTAATTAAGGAGAGGAATTGCACACCCTGTACTTGATTTTTATTTTAATTAGTCTTCCTTTGATCTAGTAACTTGATTTAAATTTTAAGATTTGAATCAAGAACCTGCAACAGTATATTGCTTAATTCCTCTCTTTCTTGGCCTGTAGACCAATGCAGAATATGGTTTATGCTTTCTGGTTTTTATTTTGCTGGGAAAGGTTTTCACTGTCACTCCTACTTCCTGTTTTCTACTGGGAGTCTTTCCATCTCTCCCATTCTTTCTTTTCCTCCATTCTCCCCTCTTCTCTCCCAATCACTTTCTTTATCCTCAAATACCTTCACTAACTTCACATTCATTTTAGGATGTAGTTGAGAATTGTTTTAGAAATCTGCATCACGCATTTTCATAGATTATCTCCTTCACTGTGAATTAGTCCCACTCTTTCCATGTGACTTCTGATTTATTGGAAGAGGTGTCTTTGTTGCTGTTGCCAACTGCCTCCTGCACTTCTCTGCCTTGCTGGATGAACTAGCCAATTTTAGTTCTTATTTGAAAAATCTTTTTTTTTACTCCTACCTTGGCATCTGAATTCCACTTTCCTATGTGAATATGTTCTATGCCTCAGTTTATCATCATGTTGTTTTTGTGATTAAGCACAAGAGAATTTGCATGTACATTTTTCACGTTGTATCTGCAACTTGGATGTTGAAGCATGCTAGAAGTCTACTCTGATTATATTACTGATGAATATTCTTTATTTTTCTAGCAGATTTTGATTAGTATGGTCTATGGTTGTTGTGCAGGTCCTCTTTGATGGAAAGAAACTACAAGCTTTAGGAAGAGAACGGCAATTTAAATCAGGGGCATCAGGCCAACCATAATTTCTTGAAGAAAAGTCATGAAAACATTAATATTAACATAAACCAAATAAGATTTGAAGTTTTTGAAGTCTTATCCAAAAAAATTGCCTGCCAAAAAGCTGCTGGGCAAATATGGAAAACGGTATAGGGAACCTGGTCTATCTGCTTTGGAAAAATAAAACTTTATATTGACATTACCAAGATTTGAACTTTGCTTCTAGAAGTGGGATATTTTAGAATTCATCTAAGCTATGTTGCTATTAAGCTTTTCTTGTCTCTGAGTGGATATGTGCCCTTTTATATTTTATAAACAAGCAGAAAACTTCTGGAGCTTCTGATACAGTTCAGTGCGCAGAAATGCTAATGCATACATGCTGTACCTGTGATCTCTATTTGGCAACTGATGATTGTTTTTTTTTTTTCAAGTGAAGGAAACTGCTTCTGATTTTTCCATGATAATTTGCCTGATCAATGATACAGCTACCTATTTTTTAAATTCCTACCACGATATGTATTCCTGCTAGCTTTTACATTTTGCCTGTTTTGTGTTTCCTGTTTTGTTCCTGTCCTTGAGAATCCCCACTGCAGCTGCCTTGTGGCTACTGGAACTGCTAGTAGGTGGATGGAAGGAGACCTCATTTAGTGCTTTGCCTTATTGGTGAATTTTAGCTAGCTGCTCTTTATTTTACTAGCAGCATTACAGAAATACCTTTTGTGAGTTTCCTTAGTTTGGTTATCTAATTGGATCCCTTGCATTTTGCATTAATGAAATAGATAGGAGTCGTGCAGGATTTCTTCTCAAATGTAGTGGAATCTAGCTTTCGTAATTCTGTATTTACTTTCTGATATTATACATCTTATCTTTGATAATGACAATGAAAAGCTGAACCAGTTCAAGTCTTAGATGATTCCATGGTATAGCAGAATATGTTGAAATATATCAGGCAAATTTTTCTCCTTTAAACGATGAAACTGCAAGTCTTTACAGCCTTTAAGCAAGCAAACAGAACCTAAGAAACAAGTGGAGACGACCAAATAGTGAATATTTTAAAAATATGAGTATGCACCTTAAATAGTATAACCTTTATATGCTCCTTGTCTTTGATTCAGGTGGTGGTAACTTCCTTTGAGAGATATATTTTTGTGTTGTAGTTAGGACAGTTTCCAGTAAAACTGATCTTTCTTGAGATTTTGAAGAGCAGCAATGAAAGAGGTGATAACTAGCAGTATATTGTTTTGGCTTTTTCAGATTGCTTACCCTGTTGTATTTTTCACAAATGCTAGGCCACATTGGATATGCCACTAAACTGTTGTGATGTAACAAATGCATTTATTACAGCAGTTCTGATTACTCCTGACTGCTTAAAGTGGGATTTGTCATTCACGTTGAAGCTGTTCTTACAATAGTGGCTCCCAACAGCTGACATTGAGGTAGAATTCTTGAATGTGGTTCTAAATCAAATAAAATCATATTTGAAAAGCTCCAAGACAAGTGTAAATTTTATCTTTACCCATCTTATATATGGAAATAACTGTTTATCATAGACTATTTTAGACTGTTTGCTTGCTAAAGGAATCTCATAATCCCTACCTAGTACTGCAAGTGATGCTTTGCTGTTGCTTTCAAAGAATTTCAGTCCTGCAGGTTGTAGGATGGCTCGGAAGGAAGTAAATAATCTTACTGGGCTCAGGCTTTTCAGTATCTCTGGTAATTTCTCTGGAAATACAAATGATGGTGTGAGTGTTGAGTGTATGGTCATATGTGAATGCCTGAGAATTGAAAGGGGTACAGTTTAAGACAGGATGAAGACTGGGAGTCCTCCCAGTTTTTCATGGTGCAAGAAGTTTCTAATATGCCTTGCCTTATATCTTATCATTCAAATAAAAGCTGTTTATAGATGTGCCAGCCTTTCTCAGAAAACTGCATAGAAATGCATCCCCTTAGGCCAGAGATCTTTGAACACAGCCCCGAAGAAGAGGATAAAGTATGCTTGGCTTGTATTCACTCTATTATGACTTGAAATCAAGAAGTAAAGATAATAGTCATATGACCAGGTTCAGCCTTGATAAAGGAGTTAAGTATTTTGTACTATTGTTTATTCCATCACAGTGGGAGCTTTAAAAAAGCCTCCATCCAGAAGGTTGTTCCAGATACTCACCAATCTATTGATTCTGCTCTTGCTTACTACAGGCATGGGTGACTGTAATAGTGAGTTCTTTAGGCATATAACCGCAAAACTTTGCAGAAAGTAAGATTAAAGTAAGAATTCTGTAATATTTCTATTCACCATTTCTCTTTTGATCTTGCAGTTGGCCACAGGTTTGAGCTCAGGTACTTGAAGGACCTGCAGTTTCTCTGACTATGGTTTTGATGGCCTCACAAGCTTTCTAGAAGAAAGCAGTGAGAGAAGAGGCGTGAAAGCAGAATGTTGGGACTTAAACAGGAGCTTCAACAAAGGCTTTAATTTCTGGGACAAATAATAATGGTTAAACAATTAATTATTTCACAAAGAAAGAAATGCAAAATTGCTTTTGACTGCTTGGCTTTTGTAAGGTCTTTATTATGTGTACAGTTCTGTATGCTAAGCATTAAAAGGGAAACAAAAAAGCCCACAGCCTTGTAAATAAAGTTAATTCCCTTGACACATTGAATATAGGAAAAGCAGAAAAACTCTGCCACTGTTTTAGATCTGAGGAGGTTGATGAAGCACTGCATTGTAAGTCACGTATCATTGTCTTGATTACTGGACTTTTTTCATTTTTACAGACCTGCAGGTCAATATTTTTCTGGTAATCTTTAAGTAAAAGTTCATAGTATTGCAACTGAGCGAGTTGATTTCATTCTAGGTTTTGAAAAAGCAGGACTAAGGAATGGTTGCTTTCTTCCTTTTCCTTGACCAGAAATTGCTTTAATGTTACCTAAAGTCTGGACTGAATTCAGAGTGATTATGGAGGCGCAGAAAATGGATGATTTTTCCAAATAAAAAGAAAATTTAGATTGTTTGGATAAAGTGATTGATCTCTCTCTTGCATGGCATATGTAAAGTTCTCTTGCCTCTGTTGGGTCCACTGTGGAAAAAAATTATAAATATAAAAGAAAATGTAAACTAATTTAAGGAATGAGCTGTTTCCCCTGTAATTTGTCTATTTTTGTCCAATCTTGGAGAGCTATTAGCTTGTTTCATTAATATGCTGCAGTGTAGAATTCCGTGGGCAAGAACACCTCAAAAAAAAAAAAGGACATGGGAGTTTTTTAATAATGTGACATAGAATTTTGAAAACTGTGTCAGCAAAACATGTTTTTAAATCATTTGAAGACATTTCATAGGAGATCAACAACTTTTAAAGCATTTTGTTTTGGATCCAATGCTCAGCTTAATTTAGCTTTCATAGCTTCTCTTAGCACCATACAAATTAGGTGCAAAGCTTGTTTAATGTGGTTAACTGCAGTGGATTTGGGGGGATGGGAAGGACACTCAGAATTAAGATGAGCAAAATCTTAAACAGCTTTAAACCCATATGAAAGGTATAATTTTGAGTGGATTGAAAAGAGAGCCTCTTTTGCAGCAGTGTTGTGAGAATTGATGTGAAGAACCAGGAATTACTCAGTGTTTCCCTTTTCGTGGCATAAAAGATGTGGTGGTGTTGTGGGTTTTGGTGTGTTTTTCTGGAAGGATTTTTTTTGCCTTGTCCTAGTGCTCTTTCCCAGCCCTGGTTCTGTCTGACAGCCATGCTGTTAACATGCATTCCCGTTCTTTGCTTTTGCTTGGTCTGGCCACTCTGGAGTGGGTCCTGCGCCATTCAGCAAAACGTGTTAGCTTAGGTCCTGCAATACACTTTCACTTTGTAAGGTGGTATTTATCACTAGTGGTGTTATTTTGGTGCGGAGCTAATTGTGTGTGTAATTTTTTGTTAATGGAAAGGGAGTCCTGGTTTATTCCTTTAAGAAGTGTATAGTGTCCTTGGATGCGTTTGCACTGAGCTACAACAGTAGAACTCCTGTCCGTGTCAAACAGGTCGTGCTTGTTTCTGTCCTGCTGGCTTTATCAGGCCTGGCATGGATACCTCAGTGTCATTAAAGGAGCAGCTTTCTGCTAATGAAAGATGCAGTTGAGTAGGTGTCTTCACTAGGTGCTGAATGCCAGTAACTTGTTGCAGCTAAGTGGTAAAAGTGGATTTTCTCCACCCATTTGATCGTAGCTGCACATATATGGGCTAGCTTATACACATACTGTCCAGTCACAGTAGTGCAGTCAGATCCCTAAGGTGAGATGGCAGCCAAATAGTGCACACAAAAATACAACCAGTGATGAGGGCAAATCTGCTGATTTCATTGGAAATGCTGTGAGGTTGTTGTCCTGTCAGTAGAGGAAAGTTAAGTTTTTAAAGCCTCATCTGAAAGATCTTCATACGGTAAACTCTACTTGCTTTCATTTGCATGCTGACACAGATTGAAACTGTGGTTCCACAGAGTCGAAGTATTTGAAACTTGAGGCAGAGAGATGCAGGTCATTCCTTTGTAGCACTTAATGGAATTTGCTTTTAAATCTAGTTGGATGTCAGCTAGTAAATGGAGAAGGAATGAAAGACAATGGGAATGCTTTTTTAATTTTGAAGTGTCATATATTCTTGTTTTGAAATGCAAACACCAATGGGAGATTTAAGAACAATAACAAAATAACATTACATATTCCCCCTCAACCTGCTGCTTTTTTCATTGCAAAGCAGATCTTTTAGTATTTTGTCAAGTGCCCTTAGTCTTTCATATTCACGACAGACTGGCTGAGTGGAAAGTTTGAGAAGAATAAATAAAGGAGTGGGAAACAAAGGGGGTGTGTGTATTTACTTGTCAAAGATGTGGAATTTGCAGATATTAAAGCAGAATCAGCCTAGGTTTAAAACCTAAAGGAATGGCTAAAATGTTCTGCTGTTTTAGGTAGACTCTATTTTCCCTGTGGGCATTTGACTCTGAGTAAGGTTTTTTTTGTACAGCCACACATGATTTATCATTTCAACATGCCCAGTGGGCTAAACCTGAAAATGTTTCATAACAAAGATAACTGGTATAAATGGTATATGGATTCTTTATTCATTTGAAGGTGAACCTCAAAGTAAACATCACTGGTTTCCTGAATGCTTAAGTGGTACTTTGCTATGTTTGACTAATGGGTGTTGTGAGTTTGGGAATTTCAAGCAGCAGGATGTATTTCACAGAGAATAATACTTGAGTGGAACAGTGGTCAGCCCAGCAAGATTTTCTTTAATATAGCTGTCTTGGCCATGTAAGTTGCAAAAAGGTTAAAAGTGTTCACTGTGCAAGGAAAAGGAGTCTCTTTAAAATGTGTTTGGATGCTTACCATTAGTGCTTAATCTCTTAAGAATATTGTTCTGTTTGAGAGACAGCCCTCATAGATGACTGTTGTTTCTTTTTTTAAATACAAAATAATTGGAAGATTGTAGGAATGGGGCAGAAAAAGTACATCCAAGACAAATGTGTGGCTATTGGTTTATTTAAAGACAAGATATTCAGAAATAAAATTACTGTTGTGTTGTTAAGTATAGTGACCTGCCCTGAAGTTACAGGGCAGTGTAATTTCCTTTTAGCAACGAAGCAAAAGGGCAAGATTAAGGTTTTGCTGTAGATGGTACCAGATCCTTTAACTATTCATTTGACTGTTGAAAATTATGTCTTCCTTTGCTAAAATGGCACCTCCTGTTAACTTGACCCTAAAGCTTAATTTGTAATGATTGTTCTTTTAATTTCAATACTTGCTTGGTCATTATCTGTTTGAGGCTTTTTATTTATTGCAACAAGCATATATTCAGCTGTAATTTCTGTATTTTATAAATGCTCAACTAATGGAAGACTATTTTTAAACTAAAATCTATTGTGAGTAGTCTGGTTACAAGGTGCACATCAATCTTGAGACTGTAAAAATAACAAGAGTATTGTTGACCTCTCAGCACCTTAGGTTCAAGTCTGACAGTACTGTAAGTAAGCTCCAAATGTTACTACTTCTCCATCTGTTGTAATTATGGCTGTGAATAATTTTTTCAAAGTGTTTCTCTTACCTGTAAAAAACCCCAAAGCCCCTGTTCAGCTAGAACAGCAGTATCATAGAGAACCCTTCTGTTGTTAAGGGATTGTGCTGAGTTTTGCCAGTTCAGATACCTTTCCTTGTTTTAAACTCCACTGGTGGTGATGAGTGGCTGTTTCCTTTCATCCTTCTGTATGTGCTGCATATATTTTATAAAAGACATTAGGGTAGTACTTTCCTGTCAGGGCCTAAGTAAAGCTAGAATAAGGCACCTAGTGGAGAATTAGAAATGTGAATTTCTTTTAGTTTTTTTGTAATGTGGAAATGTTAAAGTAGACCAGGCAACTGAAGAAGTAGGATGGGAAGACCAGAAGAATGGTGTCAGTAGTTTACCACATGCTTAGTTTGCTAGAATTTACTTTTAAAGCAAGTTTTACGTGTCCAGATGCACACACACACTTCTACAATGGAGAATTTACCAACTGCACAGAACCTGTTGGGCTTGTTTAGGACTTGAAACAAAAAAATAATTGTGTGGTGCTGTGCAGCACTGTTAGCCCTTGGGCATTTATTGTGTCTACACTGTGCTGTGTAGGGTGTGATGTGCAATATGTAACAGCAGTTGTATGTACCTGTGTTGAAGGAAGGGTATTTCCTTGACTCTGAAGTTTGTCTTATTTTTATTTGGAGATACCATTGGCCTGATGTGTTAGTGAAACAGGTATATCAGTGTTAATAGGAACTGTCCCTTAGTCTTTGATAGCTGAGCATAAACAGGTCTGTGCAATACACACTGGCTCACTGTGGTGCTAAGGTTTTCCTCATGACTCTTGCATGCAAAATACTGCAGACAGACAATTACAGACAGAATCTGAGCTATCTTTACAAACAATGAATTTGGCTTCTAGTTCCCACCTCAGCAGCCTGTTATAATCTCGTTTCATACAGATGAAAACTGCATATCGTGTTAAATGTATTTCAGGTGATTTATAGAGATGTTGGTTAGGCAGGAGCTCCCTCTGATTTTGATTTATCTGTGCTCAATATGCATAGACATGTGAACTAAAGTAAATTGGTGAATGCCTTGGATTAAATTAGAGGGATGAAAATGAATGCAGAGTAAATGTATCCATAAACATATTTAGATAGATGAAGGATCCTGGCAGGCAACCCAGTTATAATTAAGAAGCTGAGCGTAGTTCTCCAGTTTGTAGTCTGTTTGCAGCCTGTAGAGGAATAAACAGAACTAAAAAATTATGTCATTGTCAAGTACTCTTAGAGAAAAATGAACACATAGCATCAGGTCCATCTGGCAAGGAGAGACTAACTTCTCTTTCTTACCAGGATCCTGTCCTCTAAGTTCCCATCAAATGAGGGAAGCCTTTCTACCTCTGATATATTATTTGCTGTCTTTATTTCTTTGTTATGCATTAAGGTAATCTAAGATATTACTTGACTACTTTGTTATGTTGAAAATGTGTATTCCTGTAGAAGAATCTGAAATGGTACATGAAGTAGATGCCAGTAGTTTTATTTCTCAGAATAATGTCATTAGCATAGTTGGAAAGTAATATAATTTGAGAAAGTACTTAATTTTCAAATATTAATAGCAGCTCACTTACTTAGCTATACTTTTGTGTGAAGCAATTATGCATAAGATGTAATAAAGGAGCAAAATACACATCTGCTGAAAGGTGTATAGGGCAGAATCTCACTTCTTAAATGCAGCAATGTTAAAGAACCTTGTAAGTCAATCTCTTACACCAAGTCATTACCTTTTAAGAGAAATTTTGAAGACTGACTATTCCTGTACAGAGTATTGTTGTTCCAAATGTCTAAGTTCTACTTAACTATTATGTCTCTGTAATTTATTATTCAGTATTAAGAAGTTGGGAACTACTGTAAGATTTGTATTTGTTTGCTTCAAGTATACTTTCACCTTAACTGTCTTGCTTTCACTCACAATTCTTAAATTTTGTTTTTTCAAGTTTTCTTATACAAAACCTTTTGGCTTTTGTCTTGAGGCTTTCAGCATCATTTGTTTGCATCTAGCTTTTCTTTTCTTGAATTTGTTTACACAGAAGGAAGATTAAAGTTCTGGTAGCAAATGTCTTCAGGGGACCCAAGATGCTTATGTTCTTTCATTCTGCACTGTCAGAAATCTTTTAGTGTTACTTTTTTCCACCTCTTCCTCTACTCCATTCTGCCCCCCAGCCCCCAATTCAGTTGTAGCATCCTTCTGGACAGTTATCTTTTGTCTGTAGGACTGGCATAAGCCTCTCACTGAAAAGAGTGTGGGGGAATGCATGTAGTGTGGATGAAGTCGAAATGGGCGTGATGCCATTGGCAACCAGTCGTGATATAGGAAAATAAATATAGATCTAAAATGAAAGTCTGTCTGCAGTTCTTAAGGATAACTCCTAAACTTGAAAGAAACTTCTCATAAGGAATCAATTTATAACCAACTTGATGTTGTGTATGGGAGATGAACGCTTGCTTTTCTCAAGTATTATATTGAAAAAAGAGCTGCATCTTGCCTGGCCTGCTGCTGCACTGTGGTTTAGCGTGTTCTCATTGTGGTGTACATGAACTAGTTTGGGTGCTAATTTTTTCTCTAAGTTACCAGCTTCATGTCCATTGAGAGGGAGATATTTCTTAACACTCTTTGTTTTGACAGAGAAGTTGCCTACATTAATTTTGTGTTTTCTGGAAAACTTGCTTTGTTTTGTTGATTTGGTAGATCACAGACATGTCGAATGTTATGGTTTTATTAAATACCTATAACTGGCTATTTGTAACAAAGCAGGTTTCCAGTTTCTTTGGTAAAAAATGTAATAAAATATGGTTCTATTTGTCATGGCTGGTGTAGCAATGTAAATTCATTTGTTTTTTGGCCTTACTGACCCATAGGACATGAAATTAATTGTTCTGAAATTACTGTTGTCCTTTTCAATTGCTATAAAACCTCTACATGCTAGAGCTGTATTTTTTGTCATTATTAAACAAGATTTATAGGTAAGTAGATGATAGTGACCTGGTAAAAGAAAAATGTCACAGTCCAGTAGATGAAACACTTAAAAGCATCTTTGTTAAAAAGCCTTCATGTAAATGAAGTGTATGTAGTATTAAACCCTTACAGATGTACACTTTTTCCAAGATTACAAAGAAGTCCCCAGAGGAAGTCTGGGAGCTGTATTTTATTGTCTCAGAGAGGAATATTGCCATATGAAATGATTTATTCCAGAAATCTTCCCCCTAGTGGATTTGCACAACTGGCTCTAAGCCTGTATCTCAGAAGGCTGAAAGTGTCAGAGAGTCTCAGAAGGCTGAAAGTGTCAGAGAGTCTCAGAGCAGTACAGGTATTAAATAATGAGCAGTTCATTTGGTGTGATCCCTACAGTACTGCAGATTTAAACTTGTAGCCAGTTTGGCAAAAACAGAAGGATATGAGAGGTATGTCTATATTTTCTATAGACAAAGAGTTTAGCAGACTTCATATCTTTGCAGGGTTCAACATCTCAGTATATGTAATAGAACAACTGCTTTAATTAACTGATGTTTTGGAAATGAACACGGGGAAATACATTCCTATATAAAGTTCTCATAGCTCACAGTTTTGATTAACTTTTAAGAGTTATGTAATTTTATATTTTTGAACTGCATATCACACTACGCAGGGATTTTTTTGTGGAAAATCACACATGCACACGCACAGAAAATATATGGCCAGATTATGATTTCTGCTGTATTGATCCTAGAATCGTTGAGGCTGGAAATGACCCTTAATGTCCTCGAGTCCAATCATTAACACAGCACTGCCAAGTCCACCACTAAACCAAGTCCCTAAGTACCACAACTAAATGTCTTTCCAATTCCTTCAGGGATGGTGACTCAACAGGTTCCCTAAGCAGCCTGTTCCAATGCTTGATAGCTGGAAGCTCTTGGTTGTGGTGTAGTCTTTAGTCCCCTTCCTTAGGCATTTAGTAGTAGTGCTTTTGAATATTCTCTACTAAAAAAGTGATTATTTCATTAGTGAATATAAGGCTCCTTTCAGTTGTTTAGAATATGTGTATAAAAATTCACAGTATTTTCTTACATCAGCTCTTAACTTCTGAGAAAAATAAGGACAGCTGTCAAAATCTTTACCAAAGAGAAAGGGGCTTCAAGAAAGGAAAAATAATAAATACTTTGTTTCTTTCTTGGATTATTTGATACGCTTAAACCTGAACTGTTGAATGGACAAATGTCTGGCTTTTTTTGGCCCATATGTGCCTCTCGGGTGTCACTTTCCAAAAATTACACTGTAATTGTATTACATACAAATTTAAAATATATTCTAATACAAATTCAAATTTAAAATATATTCTGTTGCTCTTTCCATCAGAAGCTGTTTCTCTGAGGTAAATGCATTTTGGTCACGTCTTCACCTCTTGTTAAAGGGGTGCAGTCAAAATAATGGTCATGGTTGTTGATTTCTAGTCTGGCTGAGTTTGGAAGTGCTCAGGTAGATGCACGTCGCCTCATTGGTGAGGCATTATAATAAAGAATTTGTACCATTGCAAAAATGCATAAGATCACATAACATGGCAGTAGACATTTATATGAGATGCAATTGTAAGTAATGACTTTTCATGTTTTTCTCTTAAAACTGGAGAGCAACTAATGAGTCAGAGCAAATATTTTATATTAATTCAAAATCCATGTTAGTTTTTTATCTGAACCATAAGATTATACATACCAAAAAAGAATCATTCACTTCCCATTGAAATGGAAACTGAAAGGTGAGCAAAAGTTTGGAAATAATGAGATGGGAGTGCAGAAAATGTATGTCAGTTTTTAAGTGACCCCAACACCTTGGTCAAACCATGTCAGCATCATCTGATCATGTTTTGACATTTCAGTGCTATGTGTTATGCTTAAGTGTGCTGACAATTTACTGGAGATTTTTGTTGGTTTGAAAATTGTGGTCATGTTCTGCCATAGGATGTACTAATCTAAGTACAATGCCAAGTAAGTAATAAAACACAATCTTTTTATCAAAAGACATTCAAACTTTTCAGACTTCCTGGTTAGTATAAATGTTGATAAATCTGGTAGGTTTTGGAGCTTGGGTAGCCTTGGTTGTCATATTTTCTTTTAATACTGAGAGTCTCAGAAATGAGAGATTATTTTCAAGAATCATTTTGATCTTGACTATTTAAATGTAAGTCAGAAAGGTTAACAAAAAAAGTAGAATGTGGCGTCTGCCTACATTTTCGAAAAAATGCTTGGCATTTACAGTTTAGCCCTGAGATAGAAGATCCCTGTTCTAGAAGTTACTAAAATGGAAAGATATCTCTTAGATAGTGATATACTTTGTTTAGAGGATATAGAAGCAACTCTGAAAGAATTTCACTTCTAGAGATCAGTGAGGGTCTAAGGAAAGAAAAATAATGGGCAAATTTAACAAACAGGTTAATAAAAAATTCATTTTATAGGCGTTCCTTTACTCAGCCACTATGTTGAGCAAAATATGGTTATTTTTAGCTTAGTCCAAGGTTAAAGCACTCTATTGGTTTCACTTATTTAAACTTAAATAAAAAGTTAAATATATTAAATATATATGAATAGATTTGTTGGACTTCTTTGGGAAAATAATGGTTTGATTATTTGGCAAAAATGCAGCTTTACATGGGGCTTTGAGCAACCTGATCTAGTGAAAGTGTTCCTGCTCACGCCATGTTTCTATCATTCTGCTCAGCCACCACCCTAGAGCTGTAAGAAAGTAACATTTGTTACTTCTAGTGTTTTGGGTTTTCAGGCAATTAGGAAACATTTTTGGTGTGTTTATCTTTCAAGTACCTTAGGAGCATTTGTTAGCTTGGATGTGATCAGCTTATGGTGGGTGATAGAACAAACCTCTGTTAAGGACACAGCCTTGTCACCTGCCTGCAAAGGGTTATATGGACATATGCTGGCTTGGTCCAATACAGCTTATTCTGTTTCATGCTAGCAGCCTGCCTGAAAGATACTCTTTGTCCTAAAATTGTGTTTCAAGTTCACGGGATTCAAGTATTACCTCACAAGTATAAGGCTGTTTCAGGAAATGATGAGACTCTTGGATCCCCTAACATGTTGGATAACTTAACATCCAAGGAAGAAGTCTGCAAGTTCTTAATCCATGAAATGGCCCTGCTTAAGACATCTCTTAATTTCCCAAGAAGAAAGTGAGTGCCTTTTCTCAGATATTTAGTGCCAACAAAATAATGGAATAAAATACTGTTCTCAGTAAAAGCCAGGAGAAAATTTAGCGCCAGGGCTTCCCTTTAAGGAGGTCCTCTGCAATATCCACTGTGTCTTACCATGCTGATCTTTATGGCTTTGAGGAATTAATCCAGTAATAATATATTTATGTAGATGGGATAGCTGCCTGGGGTCTTTTTGCCTGGTAACTCATGGTTATCTTCCTGAGTAAATGTGACTGTATGTTGTTTTCTGCAGGCATCAGTGAGTATGCTCTTCACTGCTGTCACCACAGGTAAGGTGGATGGGAAAGATCCCAGCTCTGATAGCAGACTTCCCTTCAGGCATTTTCCACCTTGAATATATCCTTAATGATATGCTCCAGGTGTCTCAAATACAGAAATGGAATTTCTATGAAGCAAATCTTGTCTTAAGCAAGACTTCATTCACCTGGAGCTTCACATGTCTTTGCTGAAGGCATGTTCTGTTTTGTTTTTCTTGTAAATGGCTGAATAATTAACATCCCAATCTTGGCTTGTCACAGGTACAGTGAGTGAAGAGAAGGCTCTGGTAATCACTCAGCAAAGGCTTTTTGAACAAGGCTGCAGTGGCATGACTGTGAATTAAGACAGCCATGTTTTACTACCGTGTTGTGTGTATCTGTTCCTTTTAAGGTGCTTTCCCCAGTTCCCCCCTCCCCTGCCCACACACGAAGTTCAAACACTGGCAATATCCCGAACATCTGTAACACGGCTGCCTGGAACTCCTTGTGTCCTCCCGAGGTTACATTAATGCAGTTTTGGGGGCTTCCAGAAAAAGCTTTCAGTTTATTTAAAAAAAAATCTTTCACGTCTAATTTCAAATTAGGTGGTGGCTATCTTAGAGCTTCTCACAGGGGCATGTGTGACATGGACTATACTTTGGAGTAGAAGAAGACATGCAACCCATCGAGTTACGGTGCCAAATATCCAGACCTGAGTGTAGTCTCTCTTTTCTGCCTGGTTGGGTATGGAGGGTGGTGGCTGAGCAGAATGATATAAACATGGCCGTGAGCAGGAACACTTTCACTAGATCAGGTTGCTCAAAGCCCCATCCAGCCTGGCCTTGAACCCTTCCAGGGGTGGGGCATCCACAACCTATGTGGGCAACCTGTTCCAGTGCCTCACCAACCTGACAGTAAAGAATTTCTTCCTAATACCTAATTAGGAAACCTACTTCTCCCTTGTCATGCATATAATTTGGATATATCAGTCTGAAACCAAATCTCAGCACTCCTGTGAATAAATTGCTTGTTTGTGAATGACTTCGTGATAACTTTCTTACACTTCAGAATAGCACCTCAGAAACCTTTTTAATCAATGGCAAATTTACCTGATAGTACCTAATGTTAAAAAGCATCACGTGGCCAGGGGTAGCATTCAGTATGTATTGAAATACCCGTAGCTGGTTAAATTAAAACCACCTTACAGCTAAGTTCTGGTCTTCCACCTTTGAAGAGTACAGTGCAGTGTGGTGTATTATTCCCCTCTGTCTTTTTGGCCACTTCTTATTTTTTGTGGACAGTTTAGAGTTGTGTACTTTCATGCTCTTAAGTGTGTTTATTTCTTGGTTTTTTAATGGATGCAAACCAAGAGGGAAAAGGAACCACTGGCACACCTAATTCCTGCGTCTGGAAAGACAAATTAGGTTCCAAAAGCAGTGACTTGGGGTGAAACTGCATCTTTATGACTCTGTATTTCCTGGACTGTTGTAAGCTTGTTTCACAAATAAATTGAGCTTGTTTGATATATAAGTTGTATTTTTAATAAAGGGGAAGTTATGGGAGGCCTTTAAAATACTATTTCATACTTAGGAAGTAAATTATTTTGGCTTCTTAATTAAATGTGATGTTTAGTTATTTATGTAACGAGACGATGGCAGATAGTCAGAAAGTACTCAGAAGGACAATGTTCAGTCCCCAAGAAACTGGTTAATCTGTGTATATCTCACCCCTTGGATACTGGCCCGTTGTAATGGATCTGAAAGCTTGGGGGCACTGTCTCAGGCCATGTCTTCATCTATCACACTGTGTTGTGTTTCCTATTCTGAATTGCCATTCCATGTCTTATCCCTATATTCCAAATCTCTGCAGAAGTTCAAAGATGATGGTATTAATAATATTGGTTTGAGGAGCAATTTCTAGGTCCCAGGTAAGAAACACTGCCTGGTGTTGTCTGAGAGTAGATTAAATCCTTGTAAAACAGAGTTAGAATTTATTTAAATTTATAGAGAAAGATATAATTGTTTTAGCCAAAACCATGGGATCTTGCAGGTTGATACACACGTGAGGAGAAACTGAGACACATTTTTTTTATTTTCAGCTGCTTATTTATAAGTCATGTACCAAATTTTTCCTGCCTGAGTGCCAGCAGCATCAGACAGACAAATAATTTCTTTGCTAATATTTCAGAGTTACTATCAGTCAATACTTAACCCAAAAGCTCTTTCTCTGGCAGGTGAGCATTTTCTGGAGCTTCCTTTTCTATTTATTTCTGTTATTTTCTTCCATATGAGTACATATACGTGCCTGTTCAAAACAGCTATCAGCAAGGCATTTGAATTCTTTCCTAGATTCTCCTAAAACTTTAATTTTGAGCACCTGTGATTTGTTTTGGACTCTTTGCATGATACCTGTGTTTTTATAAAAGCTTAAACACAGAATATAATGCCAAACATGAATGACATTTGAAACAATCCTATTATCAGGGTCCTTTTGATATCTGTATTGTTCAGAATTTATTTTCTACTTGAGTAGTTTGCTGGAAAAGCAGGAAAAGTGTTGTAAAAAATTCTGCTTAGAGAATATAAGCAGGTTAAATTCTACATAAAACTAAGACCTTTTTTTTGATGTGATTATTCGATACTAGTCAAAAGTTCTCTGCACACAAGAACTTCTGTTCTGTGAACTTCAGGTTCTTGAGGACCTGGTATGTAATCTTTTGATATTTCCATTCAGATGAACCAGCTTTGAGCCAAACTTGGAAGCAATACGGTGAGGGCAGATGTCATTGTATATGAGTGATTATTCAGTGCTTTCAAAAATATCAGAAAGACTTGTTTCTTAGTTTTGTAAAAGCAGTTGAAATCAAACTGGAATATTCCTCAGACACTGATTTACCAATAAACTGTCTTTTTGAGCCTTTTATTGATGATGTTTGTTAGTGAGTTGACCCAGCCCAGCAGCTACACACCCACCAATTGCTTGCTTCCTTCCCCTCAGAGGGATGGGGGAGAGAAGTGGAAGAGCGAAACCAAGAAAATTGTATGGGTTGAGATGAAGAGATTTTAATAAGTGAAGGGAGGAGAAAAAATAATAAAAGGTGATGCAAAGGCAGTCACTCACCACTGCTCAGTCAGCATCCAAGCAACAGTAAACGTACTGAAGAGACAGTAGACATACTGAAGCTCCAAATGACTGAACTGGGATGTTAGGAAGGATACCTCACCTTTCTGGTCGTAGTGTGTGCGAATAATGAGAGCTAAGATTAGTCAGGCTGAGATTTGGTGTTTGATGTAATTTGATATTTTATTAGTATTACTGTACTGTTAAGCTTTAAATTTTATCTGTCTGGGACTTTGGAGGAAGGGTATTGGGACAGGATTCTACTGCCAAAGTTGAAAGAGTGAAATGGAGAGGGATTGTCTTTTAGACCATTAATTTAAAAAACACTTGTGGTAGGTAGAAAGACCAATGTGTTTTACTATTTGAGTGTTGAGCCGTTACAATATTTTGGGTAAATTTCAGACTAGTTTCTTTGTGGTTGGTATTCATGCCATGGAATACTTTCAGCTTTCATGAAAAGAAAGACTTGTTGATTAGCTGAAGCAAAGTTGACTTCCTGTGGGCATCTGAGTTATGTTAGTGGGCCATCAGAAGTATTTTGCTTTTGTAAAACATAATTCAGGAGTGTCAATACTTAATGTCAGTGATTGGATTAAGAGACTGAGTGCATGACTTGAACATGTGTGATCTCTGCTTAAAAATCAAGATGATGACATTTATGTTCCTACTCCTGGTTTGTTTTTTTTTTGGTAACCTGACTTTTAATATGGGTATTTGAAAATACTTGCCAGTTTTCAGAGACTTTGAGAGAGTAGGGTACTGTATTTTTATTAACCGTTTTTTTAGTTCTGTAAAATAATTTGCAATGTTAAATAACACACAGTAATTTTTGCTATGCTAAAATATTTTATCTTGGGATCTCAAAATGCTTTATAAACGCTGATGAATAAAACCTCCTTGCACTTCTGCAAAGCACATGGAGTTATTCACATTAAATGTAAAGAATGGAACCCAGAGGTATCAACTTACAGTTCTGTGCCATAAGCAGCAAATTATCTCCTCCCCTCTGTTTTTATGTGAATTGCCTCTGCTTTCCAGCTCTTCACTTTGAGACTTTTAAGTGCATAGTGTAGTGATTTACTGTTGATCACTTTTCTAACATTTTATTCTAAATGGAACAGCCCTGCAGGTTATGAGTTGTGAAATGACAGAAGACAGGAGCTCCCCAAGTTCAAGCTGTTTTAAAGTCAAAAGAATTACAATAAAGAGAATAATTAAATGAATGGCGTCAGAGAGGCCTGGTTTTACTGTTAAGCTGTCACCGGCTCAACTCTTTAACATCTTTGTATTGACAAATTTGTGGTCGCTCCCTTTAAAAAAAAAAAAGTCAAACACAACAGTACTCTATCCCTGTTGAACTTGCAACTCCCATGAAGACCTGTCCTTTTTGGTTTTCTTTATAATCTCTTTTTTCAGTTGCAACTCCTAATGGTGTTGTCGTTGTGTGTCTAGTACCATTGTAGCATTTGTAGCATTGTTTCAAAACTGCTGACTCCATAGGTTTGAAGAAGCTCAGCACATCTGTGATGTCCTTTAAAGCTGTAAGCGGAAGACAAAGATCTGTTACTACAATTGTTGTTCTTACTGTGTGCTAAAGACATTTACAAGAAAGTGCAGCAGAGATTAAGGTTACTTCTGTACTCCAGAAGGTCTTCTCGTGGGAAGGTCTTTTATTGGTGACACTATGCTGAGTGTGTGATTGTCTCAAGTTGGGAGCAGTGCAGATGTTTTGGGAGATTCATCCTTGATCTGCAGGAAAAACAAATGTATACACAGATAGAATTTAATCATTTATCTCTGTGTAGTGCCTCACTTCTCTAATGAAATTGTTTAGCACAGATTCTAAAATGGTAGCTTGGAAGCCCTTAGCACTGGGATTTTGCAAGAAGTGCATCATCAAGCACCAATCTTGTTACATCCTGCTAGTGTACTCTAGAGATACCTCAGCTAGCTTAAACTGACGCCAAAAGGGAAATAAGGGCTTTCTTTCCCAGATACATAGGCTTGTTTCTTCTTCCAAGGAATGGATTTTAAAAGTAATCATTTTGCTAAATGAGCATATGCAAACCTGGACTGAAGAATTACCTCTGCAAAGCATTTGTTAAATGCAATACTACTATAAAAAGGCCTTCCTTTCTCTGCATCATTAGGAAGCAACCATACTTAATTCAGAATAAAAAATTGGGTAGAATAAGGAAAACACATGCCTTTTTTTTTTTTCTTTCTTCTCTGCCTAATTTCCATATGACTGAATAACTGCAAGTGCTGGTCGGGGAGTTTTTGTGCAGTAAGGGTGAGAGAAGAGCCAAAAGGTAAGAAAGGAGCTGAAAAGCAAAACTTTTCTGTAAGGATAACACTGGGTAAGAGAAAGGGCACTTACTAGTGAATTTGTTCTAGAAATCAGTCTATAAGCCAAGATTATCTTCAAGGTTTTCAAACTTGGTTGCTCTGAGAACAGCAGCTCCATGGTACAAACATAAATGTGCTGTCAGGAGTTTTGTGCATCCCCAAGTCTCACTGGTCTGAAGAGAAGCCTGGAAGGTTAGGACTCTTACCTGAATACTCATGTGAGAATTATGAGCTTTACATTTTCATGTATCACTGTGACTGCTATAGAACATTGCTATGTGTGTGCCAGTATAACAAGATTATTTTGATATAAGGGGGAGGGAGTGAGCATTTGTTTGCTAACTTTTAGTTTCTAGCAGAAAAGCCTCTATAATTTTTATTTCTCGCGAAGAGTTGGAAGAAGAGAAATGATATATCAGAGAAACTGGTAGTTTTCTGATGGAAACTATTTTAACTTTATTTGCACGAGATCAGTTGATGGATCATTCTGTCCGAAGTTTCCTGAGAGTTCTTTGACATATTTAAAGATAAATCATGCTGTTAATGTTGCATAAACAATCCTCTTGATTTTTGCTGATGCCTTTTCTGAAAAGAAAAAGTGCCAAAATTACTTGGGGATGAAAATACTTTAAAAGCACTGGCTGTATTTAAAGGAAGACCTTGCATTTTAAGTGGACTCTCTTAACTACTCCTTCCTTTCTTGGCACATTGATAATACAGTGTGATGCAGACAGTACTGAGACTCTTTTGTAAATTATAAATTATGTAGCTGATCGTGTGTATATATTGCCTGGTTCTGAGTAAACCTGCCCGTCAACAGTTTAAGCATGGAGACTTTTCTCACCTAGACAGTGTTCAGGGTCCTTATCTTCTTTTATTTGCATGGGTGACCTAAGGGCAGCCATCTTATCTTTCTTAATTTAAGATTCAGATTCTAATTCCTGACTTTCTGCAGTGTGCTCTAATTTGTTTGGTTAACAATCACTAACAATCTAAAACCTGTTCTATTTCTCCCCTTTGTTTTTAAAATCTCTGGTTGTTTCTTACACAAATGTCCTTTATCTCCTTGAAGATTCAGTTTGGTTGTGTCATAAGAAGAATTCAGATTTCCTTGTCTTGGGCTATGTGGCTGTTAAAAGCCAACAGAGGCTTCATTTTCACTGCAGGTCATTTGGTCAGGCCTTTGGTGTTTATTATCAAGGTTTGTCCCTCCTGTTATGAACTATGCCAATCAAGCATGGGCAAAACGAATGAGGCTACTACCCCTGGGGATCTTAAGTCGCTGGGGTATGTTGTGTTTGTAAATTGCTGAGTTCCTGATGAAGAAAGGCTGTTATGGAGATAAACTAATCTCTACGCCGTTAGCTCCTTCTTTTATCCTAATAGGCATAAGGCACTACAAAATCTGAACTAAAGAGGATTAGATTGTAACAGTTCTGATGATTACAGCCAAGCAACGAATGCAGGTTTGGACTTAGCTCCAAGGAAATTGTGTGTCCTTACAGAAATAAAAATTTACCAAATTGTCAGTAAGCTTGAGTAAGATAGAGCATGGCCAAGGAACTGGTACGGCCAATGTGCAAAATTCTCAGTGGTAGGGCCATGGAAATCGCCGTGTGTCTGATGAACAACTTACTTTTGCTTTAAAATAAACAATGGACAGTAAATTTAATAATGAATGCAATGTCGAAAGTGAACAATAACCCAAAGTAAACTGCCATGCACCTGCCCTCTATCTAATTAGTCTGAAACAATGAGGTGGAACTAATTGGCTGAATGATTCAGGCCTTAAACAAATGTACCTTCCTAAGAAGTTAAGAAATTCTTACAGGCAAGTTTGTTTCCCTTCCTGTTTTTGAAAGATGGGGTAGAGGTTGCAAGCAATGAGAAATTCAAATAACAAAGTTTAGCCTCTAAAATAATCAGCAGCAACTTGCTGAAATAGCAGCCTTTACGAAGATGTTCTATGTACTATGACTGTGCAGTATATTACAGTAATTACCTTAAGTTTTGCTGAAAGTATCTTAACTTTGCTTCATCCAGCATAGGCACAATTAGTTGGCACTAAATGAGGGGAAGTGTATTTCTGCCGAGATCAGGAAGCCTAAACTGCAGCTGTTGTCTATGCTGTGTATGTGAGCAAAGCTAAATAACCTCCACTGCCCTTGTGCTTACACATTTGTAAGTCAGAGGAAAGCAGTTTTCCTGTAATTACTCTTGATTGTACTACTTTTGATGGTTAGCTTTATTATTTATGCTTTTTTAGGTACCAAGTCCAGTTAAAGCAGTTGGACTCTAAACAGGCTTTTGTCTTAAGAAATGTACTTATAACAGGTAGCATATGGAAGCACAACCTGTTAACAGCTGCAAATTTAGTTGATTAAACTGGGTGCAGACAAATTTACAAGAGAAACTGTTCTGTGAAAAATTGCAGTTCACTTACATCCAAAGGTATCTTGGCTATTTTCTTACCAATTTCCACAGCTTCTTGCCAAGAATAATACAAAGTTTCTTGCAAAGTGTTGACACTGAAGGTTCTAAAAGCTAAATGTTTTAGCAATTGTTTTGAGTAGTCTTGATTCTCTGTAAACAAACATGTCTGTCTATGCAGACACCTGGAGATACTCTTAACTATTGCACACCACATTCTTTTCAAGCAAGCTTTCAGATACTTGTGTGGCCACAGCAAAGTTTGTTTGCAACATCTGCTGAGATGCACTTAAAGGTAATGCAAATTACAGGACTCTGGTACCTAATTTTTGTTCCTCACGGGGTTTAGTGAAATTCAGGGATTGTATTTGTAACTCATTTTGACAGGAATACCATGTAACTCTTGACCAAGTAAAACTTGAAATTTTGAAAGTTTTAGGTGTTTTACAGTCTCCAAGCACATTGCAAATAAATGTTCCTCTAAAAATCTGTGTGATATTAAAAAATTAATATACAGCTAGGTAAGTGCATGGAAAGCATAAAGTACTGCTTCAAAGATAAAGTTAGTCAGTGGCAGACCCAGCATTGATGGAATAGTTGGGAATGTCAGAAGATTTTGATCTCAGGTTAGCAGTGAGAGCAGATGCAATATGAAGTGATAGTGTCATATGCAATGTTTAAAACAAGACGAACTTTTTCACTCTTGCCTAAGTGTCTGTAATCATCTTATTTGGTTTTTTTTTGTTAAAATACAAATACATAACACTTTCCTGATTGCTGTAGGAGCTTTAATTGCTTTAACATCCTGAAGTGTGTTTGCCACGCTCATAAGTGAGTAAATTCAACTACAGTAATTGCTGCTTTGAACTCATAAATCAGCCTGCAGGAAGAGTTTCTGTTGAAGTACAGTGGTACAAATGCAAACAAAAATTTTTATTGATTGAAGTTTCTAATTGGATTGGGATTATATACATAGAAGCTGAAAAAATTTTATATTATCAAGAATTTACTGAAGTATGTGGTACTAAATAAGTTAGTATGTCCATACATAAAAGGAACAAGCCTATGGTGGAGCCATAGGTAATAAAGGTAATAAAATTTACAGTTAAATGGCAAACAATTGTAGTTCTTACATAAATATTCTTTCTTGTGAATTTTGGATGGAATTTTTGTTATTTGGTGTGTATTACATGAAGTATGCTGTGCAAGGAACACATTATTTCTTTTTCTGCTTGTGTTTTTGTCTAATATATTTTGGTAGATATATATATATATATATATAGACATATACACATATTTTCCTTTTTTTCCAAGACAGTTACTTTAGATAACAAAAAGGCTGATTATTTTTTGGTTGGTTAATTGTTTTTTGTTTGGTTGGTTTTAAGTGGAGAATAATCTGTTGCAAACTGTATTTGTAGAATAACAGATTTTTAAAGGAGAAAAATTAAATATTAGAGAGCACTGTCCATAAACTATGAAAAGAGCTTCCATACTTAATGAGGTATTCTGGCTGCTGGTTAAGAAATACTGAGCTTTTCACCTGAAAGTCTGTTTGTAAGCTATTCCTATCTAGACCGTGAGCTCAAATGAATCAGAAGAATGCATACATATTAGTCATGTTACTATAACCCATGTGAAAACAAATATAAAACAGTGTTTAAAAATATCAAGATCATATTGAGGGCAGTAGGACTGAAAGTCAAGAATTAGAGAATTGAGGATTTAATTTTTCTATGCAATCTTTTCTCTTTTGGTATTATGAGAAAATCTGATCTCACCTTGTATTTTATGTGATATCTCTTCCTCAATCTATTCCGGGAATGAGTCTCTTTGCAGCGTAGGAAGCTGTTTTCAGATTATTGCATCATTGGTGTTGCAAAGGTTGATTTTTCCAAAGTGAATAAGCCCTGGTCAAGACAGCTGAACTCTTCCTTAGAGAATCAGATATGCCTTTGGTAATATAAAAATATGTAAGTATACTTAGGGATGACTAAACCATTCTAAGCAGGCCTTTCACAGCCTGAACATTAATGCTACATCTCATTTCGTGGATACATGGTTTGTGAGATTAAAAGTGAAATGCTCACTTCTACAACTACATTCAGCAGAGGCTGTTCTTTTAATGAATTAAATGTTACAGCATGCCATATTAAACACAACAATTGAGTCCTGAGTGCCTTGAAGCAGATAGTCAAAACTCTTCACATCAATCTGTTGTGGCTCCATTCCCTATCTGTAAATGAATGAATCTGTCTCTCAGGATGGAGGTATTGTGAAGGCAAAGCAGTGGTGAAGCAATCAATGTAGGTTCCAGTTGCTAAAGAAAAGAGTAATTTGGTGTTCAGAACTGAACTTTATTGGTGTGCAGTAAGTGAGAGCTTGGATGACACGCTTCAGAATGGGGGGAAAACAAAATGAGTAAGTTTTTGTTGAGAGCCATCCTCCACTCTTGTATTTGTCTTTTTGTAGCCTTGTTTTAGGTCTCTTACTGGAAAGTTAAAACAAAATACGTCAAGTGCAATCAAGTTCTATGGGACTAAAAGGGAATTATAATGGAAGTGCTAGTTAGCAAAGGGGGCTGATACCCCCATCTGTATTATTGTTGCATGGTCACTGAGATGGAATTTTCCTAAGCAGGAACCTTGTGGCATAAAGTGGTCTTGTAATTCTGGCATATTCCTCGAGTGTCAAAAAAAAGGAAGGTAAGCTTTTCCCTTTCTGAAAATTTTTCACATTTTATGAACTTTGTGACAGAAGTTGGATAGAACTCCTTTTTTAGCAGCCTCCCATTGCATCAAGTGTAATGCAGTGGTATTTCCTAGTAATGGTTACTGCTAGGATGAGGTTTGTGGGTAGAGTTTTCAACTTGTATTAAGCCATCTAAGATGGACTAAGCACTGTAATGCTAGAGGCAGGAGAACTTGATTTAGATTAAAATGCCAGTGAAATGCAGCTTGAATTACTGTGCCTCTGCCTTCTGCAGCATGTAGGGCAAACTGTATTTAGGACTGAAGAAGAAATTAATATGCTACTTAACATCTTTTCTGATTAGTCTTGTATTTTTCAATTCTGTGCTGTGATGCTTGTGAAAGCTGGTGTCAAGACAAATTTGATTGTCTTGTGCTTGAATCCTTCAAAGATTTTTAAAAATACTCATGATTTCCCAAAGCTTGTGATCCTTTTTTATTTAGGAGGTAGAGGGAGATGTCATAAGGTGAATGGAAATTGGGAACAAGAGAGATGGAACAATTGTTCTTGCCTCTAGAAAGAATGACTTGGAACTTTGCATGTTCCTAGGCAAGAATTTTTCCTTTTGCAGGTTAGGTCACAGGTTATTCATTACCTCAGAATGAAAAAAAAAAAAGAACACCCCACAATAGCTTTATTTTTAATTATCCACTGTTCACCTTCAGCTGGGGGGAAAATAATGGAGAGACTTCTCAAAACAACTTTCTGATTAGATTTGGATTCTGTTACTTTGTTCTCTTTTGGAACACAAAAGCTTTTAATTTTGCTAAAAATTGTACGATAATTGGAAATGTACAATAAGAAAAAATCCATTTTGAAAACATCTCACCAGTCACATATGTAACTTAAAGCTGAGACTTACAGTGTACTTAAAGCAACAGTTTTGCTTTCTTAAATATGAGAATTGAAGTGCATGTCTCCTGAGAAAATATTTTTTACAATATAAGTTGATTTATCGAATACTTTTACAAATGACTTTTTGCCCCTGGATGATAGCAAAATTGAAGTAATGTTTGTTCTTCTTTGCAGTAAAACCAGGAAAAACTTACGAATTATGCGGCTGTCAACTTACATTTATTACTGAATTTGTCTACATATTTTGATTTATCCTAAACTCATCCTGATGTATCCTTCACTGGTACCTGAATTAGCCAAGGCCAAATGCAGGTGCAGCTTAACTCCTGTGCTTGCTTCATGTTTGGAAACACTATTTTGGGGAGAACTCCTCAAGTTTTTAGCTCTGAATTGTTTTGCAGTATAAAAGAGTACATGTACACATTTCAGATAATTCTGAGCCTTATCTAGGACTTCACTAATCTGCCAAGTTTGCAAATAAAATTATATTGAGTGAGGTGTGTGCTGCCTGTGCTCGCTCTTCTGGTTAGCACTGCAAATCTAACATACTATGGTGTGCACACATAAACTTCAGAGCAATGACTTGAATCCTCTCTTCCTTCCTCTTTCTTTGGAAAGCTGAGGATCCAGGATAGGAGATGTGATAGAATATTTTGTAGTGGTTTGTTATCTTGAGATGCCAGTGGTATGCAGACTGTATATACATGTTTTAGTGTAGCGGAAGTAGATTTGACTTTCAGTAGTGATGGTAGTCCTGTAGGGATGGATTTGATAGATCTTGTAAGCATCATATACATACTGGATGACTGTAAATTTGCTCTGTTTGGAAATGTCCTCTATAACAGAGTTGCCCAAACAGCTTGCTCTGACTTTTTTCTTTCCATGTTAGGTTGGTACAAATAAGAAAAGGACCATACAAAAGCAGCTTTCTAGGACCATCTGGAATCTGGCTACTCCCAGCTGCTGCAGGTCAGAGACTAACTGGTCTAGTGGTGGCAGGTTTAATGTAATGTAGTGGTCTAAGAGGAAATGATTGCTTTTGTTTGATCTTCCTGTACTTGTTTCACAAGCTTTCATATACCACTCACTAATCAAGAGTGCAGGTAAGTGCTAAGAGAAGGGAAGTAGTCCAGCTGCTATTGCATTAATCAAAGCACACTAGGAATTTATAATCAGCTGTGTAAATAGACTTCACAATAAAACCAATCAGCGTAGTGTCACAGGAAGTGGAAATGTGTACCATCTGTATTCTTTACCTCTGAGTGCTAGTGTAGCATTATGTTGTTAGATCTATTTGATCATCTTTGCACTACAGAAGTGTGAGCTACATAGAGGGACATCCACCCAAGAGTGCAGATGCTGGGATATGCTGCCTTTTGTCCATCAATCTTAAGTACTTGCTGGAGCAGTTAATTTTGATCCTGTTGATCTAACAGTTTGTTTTTGCAGAACACTCAGCAATTCATCTACTCCTCCAGTCTGCTTTATCAAATCAGGAGGTCACTTGTACACAGTCTTTTTGTGTGCCCTTTAAGTTGCACTTCCTGGCCCCTCCCTATCTCATTGGTCCAGAGAAGAAATGCCAAGCAATGGAAGACCATTTTTTGCTCAAATTGAAGAAAAACATCATGTTCTGTATTTCAGCAAAGGAAAAATTTGCATGTTTTTCCTCTTTGTGCATCTATGTTCTGTTTCTATACTGTCTGTCTTAACCAAGTCTGAAATTACCAGGCCACCAAAGGGAGTTCTAATTACTTTGTTTATTGTATTCTAATTACTGTGTTTGTTATCTTTTTAGATCCTCAGGATCTAAAAATCTAATAGGGTTGGGTAGGACAAGATATGTGGATCTTTTATTTTGGTGATCTTCTTGTTGTATTAGGCAATCAGGGAATTGAAAGATTTTAACTTTACAAACTGGAAGAGGTTGAAACATGCATTAGTCTTGTGACAGAAAGCCCTTCTATTTGTCACTGACTTGTTAATAAAATTAAGGCTTGGAATTTTGCTAGCCAGGAAAATGTCATTAATTTGATGACAATACTTAAGCTTGGGTTTGGGTTTTTGTTTTTTGGTTTGATTTTTTTGTCTCTTTGTGGGGGGGTTGTTTGGTTTCATTGATGTTGGTTTTTTGCTTGTAACTGTCTCTTTCTGTTCATAGGCATTTTTCCAAATACCTTCTCAAGATTCTACAGCTGATTGCTAAACTGTGTCTATTCCTTAACATCTACCTTTTATAATTTGGAATATGAATGAGGTCATATTACTTATGATCATGTGCATTTTGCTCTGCAGTGGAGTCTTTACCAAAGTTTACAGCTTTCAGGTTTTTCTATTTGAAAATAACTATGATTTTAATACCAGTTAATAATTTCAAATACCATTTATGACTTCTTTTTACTATTGCTTTTCATATTGCTCTTAATCCTGCTTGTGCTCATGGAGCTATTGTAATTTGGTAATATATAACATAATATTATTTCTTCTGAACAGTTGCACCAACCAATATCATTTTTAGGAATGTGAATCATACAACTGTACTCTGTGTCATCCCTCAATCTGTAGGGTTTTGAATTCACTAGATCTACTTCTTGGTACAGCTACTTGTTTCCTTGGGGACAGTGTTCAAGGCTGTGCTCTGGTCCTTGATGGTGTTTATGGTCTGTTTGTGCTTTGAAGTTACACTCACAGAGAAAATTAAGAAAAAAACCTTTGAGTATTTCAAGCCTCATTTACCATGTCATGTTTTTTTACTTACCTGTATTTTTTCCAGCCAGTCTAATTCTCTTCTAAGAAACATTTCAGATTGTAACTCAGTCCCATAACTTTATATCTAAACAGCTTTCGGTTCTTCATTTGAAGCCTTTAGAGAAGAGGTTGTGTTTTCTGGGTGAATGTTAACTCTCTGCATGTTAGTAAAAGCTTCAAATCTTTCAACTTTTGTTCTCCGTACCCTTCATCAGCCTTCATAAATTTGCTCTGTGGTAGGGTTTTTCACTTGCAGAACTGGCTTTAAGGTTGAAGAGAGACTTCTAAGGGAAGGTAAAGCAGAGATTTTATACTGCTTCAGAGTCTCCATATGTATTTGGATTTGCTCAATTCTTGCAAGTGATCTAGCCTGATTTTGGTAGACTTTGAAGGGACTATCCTGTTGCAATCACCTTGTCTGTGTCCTCAAGAAAACCTCTTTCGTAACTGTATCTGAAAAAAAAGCAATGAATCAGTTGGTACCCACTTGTGTATCCCTGCTTGTGACAAGTATTATATGTGTAAAGTGAAGGCTAAAGTTTTTGGGGTTTTTATGGCAAAAGCTTTTCTTTGGCGATTTCTATAGCACAGTGTCAAAATCAATTATCTGGAGGTTTTTTGATCTCATCTTTGTCCTTCCATGCTCTGTATTTTCCTTCTTTATTTTATTTTAGTTCTATTTTTCACTTAGATATGTGCTTATTTTTTATTTGCACGTAGGCCATTCATAAATACTTGATACTCTGTGAATTGTGAGGTGTATGCATGAAATAGGTTTCTTCTTTCTAATTTTTAAATGACGTGTCTATAATAATGTATAATTCTGCTTTTTGTAATGTAAATGTGAAATACATTGTTCTTTTATGGTGTCCTGTATCTTTGCTTGAGTTCTGGATGCTTTCTGTATTTATATTGGGTATGCCTTGGTTGGGGTATTTTTGTCCTTGGTTTTTAAACTTACCTCTTTATTCCTTCTATGTTTATTCTTCCCATGTTTGTTTTACTTAACTGTGCTGGTATTCAATGTCTGTTCTCTTCTCCGAGCTTTTTGTGTTTGCATTACCTGTGACCTGCTGGTGCATTGCTGAATATTTGTTCACATATCTTTTTCTTAGTGTTCAAATTAATAGTTTAATCAGATTCACTGGCATCTGATTCATAACTAGAATGTACTTCTAGGAATTTAATATAACCATGTTTTTCTCTTTTAATTCAAATTTCTCCTCCTTCCACTCCAGTTAGATGGAATACACTGTACTTGCATAGGATTTATGCACCACCTGGCACCAACTGCAGGGCAAATTTTCCTATTTACCCTGATTTTAGTTGTATCTGTGCAACCTACTTAAAGTTTAAATTGTCTGTTTTACAGTGATTACTTAAGCTGGCCTAAAATTAGTGTCAGGGATTGTGGAAAATGATGCAGAATGCAGTGCTGGCTTTTTTATGATCTGTAAACCATACCAGGCTATGGTCTTATTTTTGTTCTCCTAGCAAGTACTTACTGTTTTCAACTTTTCTACTATAAACCATCCTTTTAATACAAAACTTAGTGCCAATATCATTAGTTAATAATTGGCATAACTGCATTAATGTTTAAGATAAAATGTTTTTTTTGTACTTCAATACCATTTAAAAATTTAATCCAAATATGCTGAATAAGAAGGAAATTTGTACTCCTAGGAGAGGAAGGCTGAATGTTAGTATTTGGCATATCTTGAGAAGATGGCTTAAGTAGAGTTTGACTGGTTTCTTATCCCACTGCCACTTGTCTAAGGATATAATTCAGACCGTAAATATAAGTTATAAATATAAGTTATTGTATTACAAATTTTTTTACTCTCACAATCTCGGCTGTAATGATTGACAGATATCTAGGTTCTAGGATGATGTGCAGTGTGTTTTTTCTTATTTTGTGAATGAGACAACCCACACAGCTGTGCAAATTCAGTTTCTTAAAAATTTATTTTTCAGACGTTCACTGGAGAAGTGATTTGATTGTGCATAATCCTTTAACATTATCTTGTCTGATGGAAGCAGTTTTCCATTTTGAAGTGCTTGTAAATGTGCCATATACCTTTTAAAAGCACTTAATTTATAAGTGTCAAAAATATGTTTTGGGTTTCAAATAGAACGGCTGAAAGCTAGGCTGACACAATCAACCACCTTGACGCCTCCCTTGGAAAACAGCTTAGTGAGCACAACTTGGAATAATCTATGGCTGATACTTTTTTTCTTTTCAAAATAATTAGTAGTCAGTAGTATGTAGGTATTAGAGTCTTCTCTCCCACTCCTTTTATATTATGCTCTTTTATTCCTGTGGCTGAAACAATCTACTATGCTGAGTATAAAAAAGTAAATCAGTGTGGCAAGGTAAAAGGTACTGTAGAACTCATGCATACTTTAATATTCTTAAATCTGATAAATATATCCATGTACATTTATGAAAAAATAAATTATATGTGGTGTTCTAAGTTACCTGGACATGTTTTTGTTGTTTGAACCCATGGCTAGTGAATTATACAGTAGGGTAAAAATGATAGCTGTGAGTTAAATTTTATTCAGTCTTGTTACTCCATCTATTTCATTAATGTGCGTAAGCAGGTGCTATTCTTTAGAGGTAAGTGTTCCATAAAACCTTAAAGTCATTTTAGTCTAGTCTGTTTTTAAAGAATGAGAGTCAATCAAATTCCAGTTTATCATCTACAGTTGCATACATGGACCTATGGAGATTTGCTGTGACATACCTATTTTCATGAGAGCACTGCTCGACTTTTATGAATTCAGTAAACATTTTAATAAGCATGGCTTCGTTCTGCTCTTGGGGAAACTCAGACTTACCAGTGTGGGTCTATTGAGGAAGGTGAGCAAATGTCCTCTGGGTGTGCCAAGTCAGCAGTCTGTGCATGTTGGGGCCAAGAAATGCATTAAAGAGACTGCAAGTTTAGCAAGTCAGAACATTTTCACTATTTCCATATTTATCAAACATGTCAAGGAATGTAATCACAAGGCCTTCCAGGGATTAACTGCTCTAGTATTCTGATTGTTTTTAATTTTTTAAAACTGTGGCAAAAGCCAAGTTCGCAATGTGCAGCAATGCTTTCGTATCTGTGAATGTGAAGAATGCCTGGCTGAGCTTTGAGACCCGTTCTGAATGGCAGGCAGAGTTCTCTGGATGTGTATTCACACCTTGCAGCTGATGGGGACTTAGGCTTTTGGAGATGTTTAGTGTTTTGGCACATTTCCCATGACCAAAACCTGGAATGAATTTTCTGTAGAGTATGTAAATATTCTTCTGTAGATCAACTCATCATTAATACTTAAAACATCCTAAAACATACATGGTCTCTGAGCAATGAAGTCAGTCTCTTTAGGCTTGCAAATGCTATCAAAGCATTTTGAATACACTGGCTTAGCAATGAGCACATGATTTTGAAAATTGGACCAGATACGCTCTCTTCTTACCAATACTGAGCTAACCAGAAAAAGAGAACAAGACATGAAGGAACCCAACCACATAAGAGAGACACCTGTAGACAGAGGTCTGTCTGCAGAATGGGTTTGGTTTCATGACTAGCTTGCTGAAATCTGACTGTAGGAATTATTCAGCAGATTGATCTATCCCATTTAGTGGTGCTGTGTACTTTTTTTGTATGAACAGAATGATGGTAAGTGAATTGAAAATTGTGTCTTGACTATCTGAGGGTGAAAAAGTATAGGTAAGCATTGGAATGGGTGGAAAAGTTTTTGCTATTTTTTTGATGTCCAGGAATTACATTTGCCAAACTTTAGAGTTTATTCCTGTAGCCAAAGATACCGGATCACATGCATGTGTGTGCATGTACTTGTGAATAGGCATGCAAAATTACCTTTGAACTTCTGCTGGTTTCAGCCAGATTTGTCAGAAGATTTGAAAAAAAAGTTCCTACAAATATGGTGAAAGTAGGTGACCAGCGTAAGAAGGTTATGAAAAACTGTGTGTGCCTGTAACCATGAGAGCGCATTGAGCAGGTCCTCAAAACTCTTAACTTATTGCAAATGAATGAGAAAAATAGTCTGAGTGTAGTAATAGCATGTTCTGGCTCTAAAACCTTTGGGAAAACAGTTGTGAGTTCTGTTTGAAGACCTGATTTTATGCTTCAGGAAAAAAACCTGTGGAATAACTGGAGCCTTTGTAATTAATGTAGGAACATTGATCAAATATAGAAAGACTCCTTTTGATGTTAGTGAGTATAGAACATGATTACATCTTGTTTCTTTTCACCGTGGTTAAAAACTCAGTCATGTTTTTTACCGTAGGCTTATTGTTATGAAATATTTAACTTTTTTTCCTTGTCATCTTTTTCTTGTTATTTTTGGCATTTTGAAGGGTGTGGTTTTTTCTTCAAACACTTACATTTATACATTTATGTCTTCCAGCTGGTAGTTCATGGGCTAAATCCATGATAAACTTCGTATCCTGCTGTCTTTTTCTTGAGGAAGAAAGGACCACATATGAAGGCTGTTCTTACAGCCCATGCTGATTCCTGCATGTGGGCAGCAGTTGCAGCCTGAGTCACCTGAATGCCAATGTATAAGAATAAGGTGGAGGTGGACCTTCTGGTTGTGCATTTGGTTTTGCTCTTTCAGCTGCTTGCTTTGCAGCAAGGTTAGGCAAGCTTAACTTAGAGAAAGAAGTATTTTGTGCTCACATCTTCATCTAGAAAGCTGAATCAAACATGTGAACATTGAGTGTTAAAATCCTGTTTGGACGCTTGGTAAAAACCAGTTGTTTGGTTTATGCTTTTGTGGATTTGTTGTTGTTGTTTTTTGGTTTTTTAGCAGTTTTAAAAGAGAACAAATTTGGTCAACATTGGCCATCTTTCAGACTATTAATGAAATGATAAATATGATTTGATATTTATTCATGTCCAGAAGGTGCTAATGTAACTTCTCAAATTTAGGTATGAAAGCGAATTTAAGGATGTTATAGTTGGTTCTAGCTTAGCACATCTGCCAATAGCATTAACTTCGAAGAGAAAAAAACAGCTCTTATACAGTGAAATCTGTGTACTGGTGCCTCCAGATCCCAACGTGTAGCTATATATGGTCCTTGCTGAGACACCTCTAGTATATACAGGGCATGAGGATGAAAGAAATATTTGCTAGTAAAGTCTGCTAGAGAAATGAAAACAGCAATAATGCTATTTCTCTCTTATCCAGCATCTTTTGAATCTGAAGAATTCAAAGAACTTTAAAGCTACTTAATTAAGCTTTAAAGTGTACCTCTGTTATAGATTGATTATATTCCTTTGTTTACAGATGGGAGAAGTATACCTCAGTCCAGTATAAAACATTGCAAGGTGAGCTTTTGAGAATAGCCAGAAATAAAACCCCACATTTGTCCTTTAGACTTAGATCCAGCAAATGCTTCTGCAGGTGTTTAAATTTCTGTACTGCTCTCATGTTTAATCCTAAATCACAGAATCACTAGGTTGGAAGAGACCTCCAAGATCATCAAGTCTAACCCAACCCTAACACCTCAACTAAACCATGGCACCGAGTGCCACATCCAGTTTCTTCTTAAACACATCCAGAGATGGTGAATCCACCACCTCCCCAGGCAGACCATTCCAATACTTTATCACCCTAAATACCTGAATGAATACTGGTACGTGTGGGAGCAACAGTTAGGAGTCTTGCCTGTTTCAACCTGGGAAATGCAAAATCCCAAACATATTTGAGGCTGGTCTTGGGCTTTGCATTCTAAAATATATTAATAAATATATTTGCTCAGAGTAGTGACTTTTAAATGTCCTCTGATCAGCCAGAGGAATGTACTGTATTTTGTTGCAGCTCTTAGAGTTTGAGACTAGACATGATGTCTTGATAAGTGTCCTTGTGCATTAATTTTGTAAGTATAATACAAATGTTCCATAAATACTGAAGGGTATTGGGAAACTGTGGAGTACCATGAGGCTAATTTCTCAAACTGCATTGCTGCTTATTTTAATACAGCTCCTCCAGTCAATTTAATTTCTGCCATGTGTTTACCTTGCCCCAGTAGCCTTAACATACGTTTTCAGACAGCTGAGAAGCACAAGCAGCTGGGACTGTGTGTGAGTGTCTTTCAGCCCTTCCTGGGTCACTGCTGAGCTGCTGCCTGGTGTGTTTCAGAGCCATAGGAAGGCTGTTGTCACAAGCTTGCATTTGCTCTGTGAGCTTGTTTTAACATCTGGCTTTGCCATTCTGTGTTCCAGTGTAGAAATGCGATTGTGAAGAAACAGACAAGGGGCTGCTGATATTCCAAAATGTTTTGGTGGCAGTAATATCGAGGTGAGACAGGGTACCTGTCAGGGTACCCTGCCAGAGACAGGGCAGCTTGAAGTCACAACAGAGGAACAAAGCTGTTGAAAAATAATTTTAAAAATGAGATAACATGATCGGTCATCTTCCACCCAGTCCACTTGTCACAACAATGCCACCTGTTTTTAACGCAGTGAGCTGTTTATATTTTAACTGTAGCTAATGTTAAATTAGTGAAATCATAACTAAAGTATAGTTTATATGTCAGGGAAGTGCTCTGCAGGGAGTGTACCTTTTAAATGCCTGAATATAAATGCAGAAACAGATACATAATGATCTTTTCTCATATTTTTTCAGTTGCAGAGAAGTATACTCTTAAAAATAGTTATATTGTAGTATGAGAAAGGGAGGAAAAACTTTTCTGAGAAGTATTTTAAAGTTTGCAGAATTATATGGTGTAATTACTTAACCATTGTCTATTTGGTGATTGTAATGTAAGTGGTTTATTCCCATTTGAGCTAGTAATCAAAAATGCAGCAAAGCAGAATACTTTTGTTTGATATTACAGCAGGGAAGAATGATATATTCTCTTGTGTTTTGCCCAAGCAAAAGGGTGCTATAGTCACAAAGGAAATAATGCAGAATCACCAGCAACCTGTTTCATGATTGTTCACGTACTGTATGGATAAACTTTACTCATACGTCATGCACATCACATAGAAACACTGTATTCTGTTTTTGCCCTTTGGCTAGGATGTCCAAGTGCCTGATAAGATGGCAAGACAGAAGTTTTTCCTTGAAAATGCTCTTTGTTGGTAAATATTGTTAAGGTAGCAGATACAAAAGCATCCAGATATTTTTGTATGTCTCTATTAGTTTGTAACTTTCAGGCATATGCTACACCATGAAAGAGAGGGAGAAACAGAAGGTGCACCTCCTCCTGGTAGGGTTGTGTGGCAGTAAGGGACATGGAATGATCTAATGGCCTCATTATTTCCCTGACCACTTGGGTAGCTGAGCATCATGTTAGTGTGACAGTAGAGCTGGTAGTACCTAATTGCTAGTGAGATACAACGAGTTATATACTTTGTGTTATGTACTGTGTTCCTGGGTCCTGAAGGTAAGAGGCACCAAGTGTCCTCTTGTCTCCTCTGCCCAGTGGATTACACACCATTTATTCATGACTTTATTACATAATTTGAAAGACATAGGTATTGAATGTCAGGTATATTTTCAACTCCTTATTTCTCCTATTTATGGTCAGTTTAAAAGTGGGAGTATATTGAATTTGCATCACTTGAGTAAATTTGGGATATGCTGCTGCTCTTTGGAGGTTGTGATGAGTTGGAGACAAAAGCTGAATGTTGTGGACAGGACAGAAAGAGAATGCAGGTAGCTGATAGTGTGCAGGCATACCAAGTAGGGTCTTAGAAGTACCCCAAACTTTTCAAATTCGCTTTAGCACCTCTGTCCCCACTCTGTGTCCCTTCTGTGCAGAAGATTTCATGCAGATTGCCATATTTAATTTTAATTTTCTTTGTTAATTGATTTCTACCACATTTTATGAGAAATTCAGAGAAGAAAATATACCTAATACCCGTGTTTCGAAGAAATACTGATCACCCATCACTGGTGAGAAATACATCAAGTAGAGCTATGCTGTAGTGGTCAGGTGTGTGCACAGTGTTTTTTACATAAGCTGTTCTTAGGAGTCTTTCTGTCTTGTTGAAAAGGAACAATAATATTCAGCTTGCCATACGTGTTCTGAGCCAAAATTTACTTCATTAAGCTCTAAGAGGCCCAGCAATTTAAATAGCAGCAGCATTTCCCCTACCCATTGACTTGGTGAGAAAACAGTGATGTAGCTAAAATGAGGGAATGAGAAACATGGAGTCTAGCAGGGGAGGGGAAAATGATCTATTTTCCACTTGGGTTGTATCCAACAACAAAAAGTTATCTGATTTCCTTTTCCGTCTCTGTGTAACGTGGTGGGAATCATAAGTAACAGAAGTAAGGACAGGTACAGGGAAGAAAGATACAAAGATGGTGACCTGGTTTGAATGTGTTTGTGGCCGCTTGTGCAATCCAGTCAGTCACAGGTTCCCCTGCCTCACCTCCTTCACATGCTGATAGAGCCAGATTTTGCTGTTACTTTGGAGCCCTGTTAGCAGCAGCAGCCACCTCCCTGATTCTATGGGAGATATCTTCCAGGAAGATGGCAGCAGATATGTTTACCAGCAGCAAGGGACTAGAGTAAATTGAAGGAAGATTTTTTTTTTTTATTTTATTTTGCCTGAAGGATTGAATGAAGTATTGAGATGGGACGTCCTGTAGGGGAAATCATAAAGCATGTGATTTTGTCTTGGTTATGATGTATTAAAAGTTGCACCATTTTCTTACTTATAATAGTGCGCTTTGTGTTGTTTAAAATGATGTATGTGTTTGAAAATAATTTGGCTTTAAAAAAAATGTCCTGACAAGTAGACTGACCCTAGTTTTATATTTAAATTTCTTTACTCTTGTGGTATGTAGAATAGTAAAATGTGAATAAGGCTGAGAACTCATTAGGTTAATGAGTGTACACATGCACAAGAGGAGGTGCCTTGGGCTGCAGAATGCTTACAGTCAAAATGAACATTGAAATTTGGGCTTGTTTGGAAATCCCAGTTCATACAGAGAAGGAAAAAATTCTTGGTTAAAAATAGTCAGGATTGGAATGTAGAAAACCTTAACAGATGGGTATATGTGTTTTAGGACATGTGCTCTTTGATTTCTTTAAACAGGGATTCACATGCTGAATTGATTACTGCATAACTGTTTCCCACATCATTTCTTAGGGTTTTGGCTGAAACATCCCATGCCAGCTATTGTAGAGACAGGACACTAGACTTGGTTGGAAAGAGTAGCAGGGTTTAGTGAGCCTCTCTTCTGTTTGGGGGCTGTTGGGATCCCTCCATGGGGCTGGTGCATGGCTGGAGCGTGGGAGGTGTAGCCCCCATAGTGCTTCAGACTGCCTGTTCTGTCCCCATTTTACTTCAGCCAATCTCACCCAGCCCCTGCCCCAAGGTGAAGCTTTTGGTCTGTTCTGAGGGTCCTATTAATGTTTCACAAATTTTCTAAAAGTGAATGTAGGGCTTCTACATGAAGTAATAAGACACATTTACTAAAGCTTTCTAGAACATTTTAATCAATCTTAAGATTAGATTTAGTTTCCTAGGCCAGTTTTTGTTTTTTTTTTGCCAGACAGACACAGACCTGTGCTGGAAATGCTTACTGTGATACAGGTGAGAGTTTAAAAATAAATCTCTTGGTTTTCATTTGAGGGAAACCCAAATGGGAAGAAAGTCTCATTGCGTGCTGAGTGATTGCAAAAACGCCTTTAGAATATTGACCTTATCTATAGATATTTCACATACCACTTCATTAGCATTGCATCCCAATGAGTCTTTCTATTTGTGACTTCCAGAGCTGGAATTTCTAGGGATGAGACAGTAGCTATCAAAAGTACAATTAGAGCTAATTATTGTGAAATAGGTATTTTATTGGCACAGATGACAAGAGTTGAGAAATACATACTATCTTTCATCTGTGCATTTCAAATCACTTTCCAGATGAACTAATTAGGCTTCCTAGATAATTAGATGTTACTTATAAATAAATAATGGGAAATGACTTGTCTAGTATCACATAGTAAATCAAAAGGTACCTGAAATGAAACCTGAGACCTAGGTCCACATTTCCTGCCATCAGCATGCAGTTGGTCTGTACTGACGTTGCACCTAATTAAGATGCATTTGCAGAAGACCGTGAAAAGTTGAGGACTTGAATTTTCAGATCTCTGTTGCAGCTTGTACTTTATTTTACAGTATTTCACAGGGCTGCTGCAGAAGAGCAGCAGAGCTCCTTTGCTGAATCAAGTAATGCTTATTTAAGAAAGCAGACTATGGCGAAAGTGTGGGGAATGGCTGTATATTCCTGTAACTAGGTGGAAGTTTTAACATTGTTGACTTGAGTCCTACTTTGAGAACAGTCTCTAGATGAAATAAACAGTAGTTTGATGTTCCTCTAACTCAAAGGGTTGCTTTACTTGAGGCACTGCATGTGCATGAATGCCTTTTGTTGGTTCTTTGTTTGGGGTGTTTTTGTGCGGTGATGATGTTTTCTTTTTTTATAACTGAAGATCCCATTGATCCTGAAATTTGAGTGTTTGTTTTTCCTGGTAATTTCTTTATCTTTGTGAAGGAATGGACTGGCATTTTGTCTGTAGCAGCCCTTTTAGCTGTTTTGAATTGTCTTATGAACTCAAATCTGTTATTCTTGGAGTATTGATGTTACTGATAAAGCTGTCTCTACTGACAAATGGCATACTCTTTTGGAACTGTATGCCTGTAATTTATGAACTATGGAGGGCTCAAGTGCTTTATATGTAATGAACTAATGTGCCTGTGGCTCTTACCTCTGAACTTCCAGTGTGAAAAGCATGCTGCTGACTGTGCAAAACTCACTGTGGCACTGGAGTGTGTACAGTGAGTGACACTCAGAGCAATAGGTGTTCCTTCAAGTATCTTTGCTTATGTTTGAAACGAACCTTTTAGAGGCTTGAAGAGAAAATTGTTTCCCTGACTCCTCAGTCATTTGCTTTGATGCGTGTGCTTGCAAAACGCTCTGGCTGCACCCTTGGACAGTGAGCAGGGCTAAGATGCTGTGTTGAACCCCCTGGTGGGAGGAGCGATATGTGGACTTCAGAAAGAGACTCCTGGCTTGTAAAATTTTATCCAGTTTCTTTGAACTTTTGGGGAGACCATTCAGGAAACTGAGTACACTCCTGTTCAGAGATCTGCCTTACAGAAAGGCAGAATTCGTGTTTTTATGTTACGCGGGTCACAAAAAAAATTAAGATTACGCTTCTCATATAACAAAACTAAAAAAAGATAATGATGTTAGTGAGGATAATATTTTTGCATAGTCTAAGTTCATTATGGTAAGAATAATGGTACAAATTCTCTCTCTAAATAATGGTACACTTCTTTGCTTTTTTTTTAAGTTCCCCTGATATTAAATAAGAGCATGCAAAAGACTTTTTCAAATCTTTCTACATCATTGATAACTTTTTTAATTAATGGGAGTTATGTGTTTGCATACATAAGCATAAACGTTACTTGGCAAGAATTACTTCTTACCACATTGTTCTTAAGGTACATGTAGAGAGGCAAATCAATTTCTCATGGGAAAAGTAATGTTGATAAAAGTATGCAGCAAATCAGGGAATTAATTTAAATAATGTGTTGTTAACCAAACTGAAGGGTGAGGCAACCTGAGCCATGATGAACAGTGATTAATTTATCTTGAAGACAAATTCATCATAATTGAATTACAGACACTGCAAGAAAAATGGCACTCAATAGCTAGATTTTTGCCAGTAGCTAGATTTTTGCAAGCAGCTCTTCTGTGTCCTGTGCATTCTCCTTATGATGACATTATGACTCTACAGTTGTGTCTTATGTAGAAAAAACTAAATAGCATTTGTATTAGAGAGAGATCATTATTGAATTCACATTTTGTAATGCGACCAGATTCTAATACCTTTCTGTAAAATGATACCATGTTCTGAAAAGTTCTACCATCTTCACTGGTGCTACTTGTAGAAAAAAAAATTACTGCTTAACATGTACAAAGATAGCAGATTGTGAATATGTGGCATTCTTCTAACACTGACTGAACCAAATAGCTGCAAGAATCTCTAGCTGAGTTCCAGTATAAGGTGGGATCCTTTTAGGTAACAAAATACATTGATAACTTAATAACTCATGATGACAGTTCTGTTTTGCTCTCTGGTATTCATGAGAGATTAAAGATCAGGTTTGAGGACAGCCAAGCAGACAGCATTTTGTTGCTGCTGGGAGCAGTCCTTCATCTTTTTGCTCCCTTGCTTGTTCTGATGTTCATCTGATCCCTTGGTAAGTTGATTGAGGTCACCAACTTGTAGAAGGTTCATTCTGGATAAATTAGCTTCTGCCAGAGGATTGGCTTACTGAAGGGATTACATGAATCATAGCTTGTACAAGGAAGTATCCAGGAATGTGTGGCTGGAAAGGGGAATGCTAAGAGGAGTAGGTAGTATGGGACCTCTTTCCTGCAGCAATTGATCTCTCCCATAAAGTCAGCTGGGTTCCTCTTACTGCACCTTATCATCTGACTGCTTTAAATTTGTCTAGCTTTCAGAACATCAGTCTGTAACATAATCAGTATCTTCAGAGAAGTGGGGCTACCTGAGAAGAGTAATGACCAGAGAATATTTTAGTCCTACTAACAATTAATTACTATGCACACTGGGAATACAGACTTTCTACTCATATGGTGAATGACTTTGACTTTTTGAAAGTTGTGATGGTAAACAGGAAAAACCTTTCACTTTCAAAGTGTTTATACACTTTATGTATTTACATATATATATGTATTACTTTTATATTTTTCATTTACTAGTATTCATTCTATGAAATGAATTCAGTTGTTTCAGTCAGAGATACTGTGGATGTTGTGTTGCAGCAGAAATGTGTAGCAGCATGTATGTGTAGGGGCACTGGCCCTTGCAGTCATTCATGCTCCCGTTCTTCCTGGACTGGGATCAATAGCAGAGTTTTTTTACATGTGCTGTTACTGTACCAAAGAAGTATATGATGCCTGTTTCCTTAGGCAATCCAGAATTCTTTAATCAACTGCAGGCACAGACTTCTTATGTTTTCAGAAAAATACACGTATTTAGACTCATTTATGATATACTGTTGGGTACGTTGCATTTGAGCACTTGAGCTGGAAGTAAAAAGTGCAGAAAACCTCAGGGGCTTGCTGTTTCTTAGGGCATCTGAATAACAGGTATTCTCAGTGCTGTTGATTGCCTTTGCAGTGTGCCAGAAGAGGACTGGAGCTCATGCTGACAAGGCTTAGTCTTTTCTTTTTTTTCTTTTTTTTTTTTTCTTGTTATTCAAAGGCAGGATACAAAAGTATCAAGAGAATCTGCCTTTTACTGACCTTCTAATTGTCTGTGGAAGGACAAGAAGTTGCAAATTTCCATTTTCAAGTTGCAAAAATGCCCTTGTTAACTATCTTAAACAGGATTTTAACATATTCCTCCACCTTTATAGTTCAAGTGCTATGCCTGTATTTTACTGGATTGTAGCCTTGCTGCTGAGACCCTGTCTTTTCATTGTCTCAATACTGGTTTTCTTGTATGTCCAAGTATAGAAGATGTCCATATTTCATGTGATTTCATGTGATTTTATGTGATTCTCAGTAAGCATTTACACAAATGACAAGGCATGGTAAATAATCTTTTGGGATGAGTATTTAAACTTAGTAGGTTTGTTTTTATCAATTTTTTTTGTCATTTAATAATTTTTTTATTTTTTTATAATTGTTTTTATGTGATTATCAGCATAAGCATATGAAATAAGCTTTTTTGTCTGACTTGCAGCAAAAGCTTTTTTTAAAGAGCTCACAGAAGTGACAGGCTTGTTCAAGTGCCACAGAACAGGATCAGCAATGAGCAATGTAGTGTTAATTGTGCATGTCAGCAGTGCAATGTTATCTCTTCCTGCAGTGGCTATCTTGTTGATACCCAGTTAGGCATGATTCTTCCTTGCGTTTTTTTTTGAGAAACTGTGGATTGTAGTTTGCTAAAGCTTTTCTTTAAGACTGTTTTCTTTAAGACTGTTTCCTGCCTATATGTGTCCCACAAACAAACACCCTGTGAAGTCTGTCTCAGTTTCTTGAATCTTTGATTTGAGGCAGGTTCAGATATTGTCTCAGAACAACAGTTTTGTGGAGATTTCACAGGTAATAGCTGTATTGACATAAAGTAGAGGTAGCTTTGCTGTGACAGTCTAAGAGTAGGAATCACAAGGTCAGAAATCTATTCCTGCCTTTGTCCTAGACTTAAGAATTAACACAGACAAGTCGCAGCATATCCCTGCTGTGAAATAGGGATTATACCTGTCTACTTAAAAACTGTAAGTTTGCTACCCTCTCTAAAGAAAGAAGGTCGTAAAAGGGCTGCAAAGTGCCATTTCAACTCTGTTTACATTTCATTTGATCTCTGGATTTTCGCTGTGAAGGAAAATGAGTATTTGTTTTATTGTCTCAGACCCCTTTGGATCCAAAGTACTGCAGCTGGAAAAAGACTTTTCCATACCCAAAGTTTCCAATTTTCTTTCTTTCTCACATGTTTTGAGAGTGTTCTGATGTTGCTGCATCTGTGTCTGTCAGTCATGTCAATAAACTGTTTGCTTGCTGGTACTTTTGAATTTTTCTCTAATATAAATCTTTTCCTGTGTCTGATATGCCTTAATTTCCTCAGAGTTTAGCCTTGACTGCTCTGTGTGTGCAGCATTAGAAGTCATGGGGGCAACTAAAACCAATAACCATTTGACTAATGGCATCTGGCTTTTTGTTGTTCCTTATTAAAATATGAAAATGGGAGAGGTAGATGTTAATGTCACTTTTGTCATTGTATTTCTCTTCAGTGATGACCTTTGAACTTCACAGATTGGAATGTTTTGGTTACCTTATATCATTTTTACTGTTGGTGTAAAAGTTTTGAAGCCACCAGGTTCTTTTTTTTGGTTTTTTTTTTAATAGTTATATTCCTTGGTTTGGCTTTTATAAACTTTCCAACCCAACCTCTGTTTTAATTTGCTTCAGTGCTGCTTTGCTTCTCTCTCTGTATCAGGAAAGTCTGGAAGTGAGGACAGGAAGTCCTCAAGTGTTCACAATATGGAAGTGTTGGTTGTACCTTTGATGTCTCTCAAAACATGTAACACACCGTGCTCTTCACAGCTCATCTTTTATAATTCATTAGCACCTTTTTTGGAAAAAGTTACTCCTAGGTTAGGGGGAGGGTGAGGGAGGTGGAGGAGGACCCCATTTAGTCTTTTCATTTGTTTTGTTTTAGCCTTCTGTATTTATAATGGCCTGGCTTGAATGTGAGCACCTTCCTGTGGGTGCCACCACCTATTTTTACCAGACGTCCTTCCTTGCATTGAAGACTTAAAACGTCATACTTGGAGATTAACAGATAAAGCAATTAACAAGGCTTCAAACAGCCTCCTGATGGAACAAATATGTTTGGGCACCTTTACGCAGTGTTAGTAAATTGCTGGAAGTTTGCTCCTTATGCTTTATTTTTTCTTCTTTCTTTGGACTATCTTGATATGTTACCTGTTTCTGGAGTAATAGATTAGCAAATTACATAAATATAAAAAATAGCAGTTGTTCCATTTTTGTAGCTTGGGGCGCCTGGTGGGAGTTTAAGATAACAAACATCCGTACAGGATTGTTTTTCTGGTTCAAATGGCGACTGTTTGAAACATCTGCTGACTAGTAGTGTGTGTGTAACACACTGTATTAGATGCCACATTTGTGTGGCTGAGTTGTATCTGAGCCAATGTGTTTAGTTACTGTTTTTTTACAACAGGCCATGCTGCTAGTATTTGCTCAAAAACTATGCTTTTGGCTGATGTTTCTCAGCCTGAAAGTGTGCAGTTTTGCTAAAGGAGATACTATTTTTTTCAACATACGTGTAGTGTATAGGTGTGGGAAGAGCAAGGAACTGTGCTGTAAGCAGCCTGTCCCATTACGTATTCATTTTTGAGCTGAGCTTGTTGCTGTTGATCTTACTAAGCATTCCTAGATCTTGGCTGTGTCTGTGTTTAGAAATGGGGGTCAGCACCAGTTAAAAACAGGTTTTGAACATGCTTCTAACAGCCTTGTTTATCCTTACTTGTTTCCTACCTCCTTTGTTGGTATATTAGTATAAATCACTCTAACTTGCTTGAAGGAAATGGAGCAATGCTGAGTAACAACTGCTAAGGAGTGAAAAATCTAATAAAATTTCACAAAGCTTTTAGATGTGAAGAGACAAATGTAAATACTGGCAGTTGTGAGGAGCTTTGTACACATCCGTGAGGTAAAATGAAATAATATAGGATAATGAAATAATACAGAAATAATACTTTTGTTTCCCTCTTTCATTCGTTTTGAAGAATTCATTGTAACTTAACAAAAGACAGTATCTGTTTTCCATCTAAGTCCAGATCTTAACAGTCAAAATGAGTTGAATTCAGAGGAAGAAAAGGATTCATGGGGAGGGTGGTTTTTGGTTGCCCTTATGTTGCCAAGGCCTGTTTTGGGGTTTTTTGTTTGTTTCCTCAGTGTGTGATACTTCAGCTTTCCTAGGCCTCTAGCCAAAAGGTGACTGTGATGCTCAGAAATCATCTTCCCACTACACTGCTCCTCCCTTCAGCTTCCTCTTGAGCATTAGAAAACAAGAACACCCTGCAGCAGCTGAAACTAGGCCAGATCCCTAGAACAGTCTATGCAGTGGCAAGGGTCTGAAAACTGAGATTCTCAAGTTGTCTTCTGTGTAGTTTAGTTATTATTCAAATTCATTGAAGTTTATATTCTTTTAGTTTTTGTATCCTCAACTATGAAATGATAATGTTGATAACACTCAATTCTTATATGAGTGGTAGTAGAAAGGAGGTAATTCTAAAGGTAGGAGTGTTTGTAAGAATCCTTTTTTTCTTAGGAATACCAAAAATTAAAAAAATCCCCACCACTGTTGTTATTATTCTTGGAATTTTTTTTTTTCTGAATGGAAAAACATTCTTGGGAGATCTCCATGAATTCGCATGTTGTCTTCATCTTGAGACATTTGACAGCAATGCCAAATAACACTGGAGCTATTGTTGGAAAGTAACCTGATTCTGTTATTGTTCCACTTAAACGGAGTTGTGTGAGTTGATGCCAGCTCTCCTATTGAGGGAACTCAATCAACTGGAAGAGTTTTTGGTTTCCTGCATTATTAGCTGCCAAATGAATGAGAAGAACTCATTTAATCCAAGTATGACAGCTTACTCAACAAGCATCTAAAGGAACAAAGCATAAATGAATTGTCCTTTGCAGAGGAGATACCTGGACTATAAGTCACAAGTGATAAACAGAGTTTTTGAGCTTGTGGGTTTTATATACATAGAGAAAAGCCTACTTCTTTCCAAAGATAATTAAATTGATGTAGAGTGAGGCACTACAACTTAGAATATTCATGGAGAGGAAGAGTAGTTAGTTTGGATCAATTGCATTTCATGGAATTCAAAAGAAGTTTTATTCTGTTGCAGAAACTTTTCACTGTTCCTTTTACCAGATCTTTTACTCATGTGTATGCCAGATAGATACCAAATGATTTAATTCACTCACAAAATCAGGAGAATTAGCTACTTCAATTGACTTGAGTGACAAATACCTTGACTTTGAACTGCTTTTCAAAATTTGGGTTTCTTAGAACAAATTAGAACTGTTAGCTGGACTTGTGTCATTCAGTTACTTTGAGTTTAATTTTTGGGCCAGAGGCTTAAAGCAAAATGAAAAAGGCAGTGGTGTTAAGTAAAACTTGGAGATGGGGGGATCACTACTTTACATTTAGGTTGTAGAAATTCACATAGAGAGACCAGTTTGTAGCTTTTGAAGATGCGTTGCCACTGGGTAACATTAAGTACTCCTCCCTATGTCATACAAGCACAATTTTTAGACATGTTTCTGTTTACTTCTATGGCACATGTGACATATTTACCATTTAAGAGGAAATAAAGGACCTGGCAATATTTATGTAGAATCAACAGTGTTTAAAACCTTGGTGCTTTGTACAGGATTTTCTTTTCAGGCTAATTAGTTGTAATATGAAACTTTGTATCCTAAAGTATAGGGCAGAGCTTCTTGTAAGCAAACAGCTTTGTAAACAAAGAGCTTTGGGATGCACTGGCATGAAAAATATTATGGAATTAAAGGTAATGTTGTTTGGTTTAGACTACTAAAAAACAAGTGCTTGGCTGATGTTGAATACAGCATAAGTAAATTTCACTACTTTTCATGAATGCTAACTAGATATAGTGTAGAAAACGCAGCAAAGCATATGAATTTTATAATTGAAGTTTATTGTTAATTTTGTAGCAGCATTCAGTTGACTGTAGGAAATTTCCTGAGGATTAAGGACCAGATGAAGTTAACTGACAGCTCTCAGTCACTCACTAATCTTCAGGTACTTGTTTTCAGTGCTTATGCCTAATTTCATAGGATGCAGTGAATTTGTATTCACTGTATTTATTGTAGGTATTTTATTTATTAGATATATTACAGAATCACAGAATAAGCTGAGTTGGAAGGGACCCACAAGGATCATCAAGTCCAACTCCTGGCCCTGCACAGGACACCCCAAGAGTCACACCGTGTGCCTGAGAGCATTGCCCAAAACCAGCTTGAACTCTGTCACTGTGCTGTGACCACTTCCCTGGTGTGCCTGTTCCAGTACCCATACACCCTCTGGGTGAAGAAGCTATTTAAAATATCCAACCTAAACATCCCAACTCAGCTTCCCTTGGGTCCTCTTGCTGGTCCTGTCGCTGGTCCCAACAAAGAGATTGGTGTTTTTATATGTTGTGTAGAGGGAGGAGGATGAATATAATCTTGGCAAAGTTTCAGTGAATGGTTCTCTCCAAACATCTGTGCTCCAATATCAGCAACTAATTAAACAAAATCTTTGTGTACCTAGCCCCCATAATAATTGGGAATTGCATGTTGTGGTTGGCTGTATTTCTCTGCAGATGCAGCGTGGCTTATGTAGGGAAAGTGGTTCCTGCTTGTGGCTATTGTAATTTATCATATAAAAATAGTAAAAATTTATCATGTATTTCTGAAAATGTTACATGCAGATTTCACTGGGTGCTGTTTCATGCTGCTGGCACTCACCCAACTTGTGTCAAATCAGAATGAGCTGGGTAAGGCTTTCAGACTGCCTGGTCCATCATATGCTCATTGGACAACCAGTTCATTAAAACTGGGGTATGTGTTCCATTAAAATTGAGACAAGTCCCAGAAATACAAGCCAATGATGTCAGCTGAATGAGTTCACTCAATTTTTAGTTGGTATTTTTAAGATCAAAAAGTGTAGAAATTCCAGTATTTCTTGCCAGGTCCCATTTAAAGGGCAGCTTCTATTTCTGTATGAATGGGAGTTCTGGTAGATCAGCTGTCTTTATTAGTAGACAGTGGGTGCTTTGAACCATATTCCTTTGATAAACTGGTTGGAAGGAAGGAATTTCACTCAAGGGAAATTTGGTTTTATGGTGTCTTTATAATCCTGACTGTAGTCATCCTTAAAACACATAATTATATCATGGTGTTCCCAAGTGTGCTAGGTGTTTTGAAGTCCGTACTATGAAAAATAACCCAGACATGTGAAAGGAAGAGGAAATATGTAACAAGTGTGATCACAGTAGTTAAGTAGGTAATGGCATGAGGTGAAGTGACTTTTATGGTTTTCTTGGGTTTGGGTTTTTGTTTTGTTTTTNTTTTTTTTTTTTTTTTTTTTTTTTTTTGGTATATGAGAATGGCCAGATTTGGGAGAAACTTCAGGCTTGTTAGAGAAAAAGGATTTTTATAATGAGGCTAAGAGTGATAGAGACGAAGAAGGGAGTTTGAGGGAAGAGGTGTTTGTGAATGGCTGATTCTGTAAAGAGGTCTGGCAGAGGAAATGTGCTTGGCTGCTTTGTCATTGCTTTCCCTCCCTTTTCATCTTCTTTTTCTAGTCAGCAGTTATTTTCCTTCTGTCTTGCTGCTCCATCACAGCACCTGGAAAGGTGCCGGTAAATAGGCAGAGAGCTGCCTGCTTTTTCTCTGGCAGCTGTCTTTAGCACTGAGCTTTTCTGGGCTCTCAGTAAGGACGCTGTTGTCCAAGCAGGAACCATGGCATGTCAGGCTCCAGAGCTGTCATGGAAGATTCCTAGCAGAGGGAGAGTGCAGGGGAGGGTGTGAATCTCTTCAAGATTTCTGGCTCCAGAAGCTTCATGTTTTGTGGAATTAGTACTTCCAAATTTTTTCCTCTTTCCTTTACGGGCAGCATTTGCAAGTGACTTGACATGTTTGGAAGTTTTTAATTTTTCAGACAAAACAGGAACTGTTTTACCTCTAGATAATATCTCTATTGTCATCAGAGACAAGCTTCATTGCTGGTCTAAACAGGTGCAACTGTATTGACTTGAGAGAAGTTGCACACATACTTGCCAGAGGTGAATGTCTCCTGTTTCCACCCACATAACAGTTGGGTAAATAATGATGCACACAGTTCTCATAAGGGGATTATAGCAGAGCCACAATGGAGTTTATTCAGTTTTGATAGAATCAAGTGACTTCACTTTATAGGCTGATAATGTGATTTACTACCATACCAAGGATTCAGGTCTGAACCAGATAAAACTCGTTTCACTTGTACACAGAAAGCATTTAACTGAGTTTGAGATACGTGTTTTCTCTCGGTTCATTTATGATTTATTTGGTGCAGGCATGTTTAGGATCAATCATCCAAGTTCCTCTTATGTCTAAAAGGGACTAAATTAAGAGCTTGTGATGCAGCAGTTTTTACTGGCATGGGATATATACAGAGATGAAAATAAAATAATAAACTTTTCTGCAAGCATGTCTTAAGTCATATTGGTGTGTTTATTTGGGACTCAGTATGAGGGGGTAGGCAGGGGGGCTTGTCTTTCCCAGGCTCTGTACACACTTCATTAGGGTTACTTTATTTATATTACAAGGTCAAATGTGATCTTGGTGCACAGGCCTCCAACTTAAACAGAAATTCCCTTGATTGTTAGTGAGACTTTATTTTTTCCCCCCTCCCAAGTTACTCTCTGACGTCTGGCCTGATTGAAAACAGGCAGAAACTGGCACAGACCAATATTATGTCATCCTTTGCTTATATTTCCTACCCACTCATTCTTTATTTTAATGTTATATGAGGTCTTCAGCAGAGTGTGACATATTGTTATAATTACATCATTTGGAAATGTGTTTATCCCCAAGAGTTGTAATTTGATTTAGGAACTGTTTTCCCTGCTTTCAGTCTGTTATTCATAGCATAGCATGACCATCAGGCTTCTGCAGCAGGACTTGACACACCACTTTAAATATTTGCAAACCATAACACAAGAGCCCATTGATGCATTTGGGGAGGAAAGAAGGAAGGGAACATGATTTAGGATTTGATAAAATTTTTGCAGGTTGAATAAACTCTAATAATATTGTAGTAGTTTCTATGTGAAGTATTCATTCATTCATATCTCTTTGCCATACAAACAAATGCATTTTCCTGAGTGTTTTTATATGTTTCTGTAGGTTGCTTGTAATGGAACTACATGTCTGGCCCTTGGCCTTGTGTAATGGGAAGCAATAGATCTTGGAGTATGTTTGTTAAGAAAATTGCTGTGACTTTTAACCATGTCTTTTGATGCCTGTAGAAAAACTTATTTAGTTAGAACACAGAAGTCAAGAAAACTTCAGAATAGTGTTCAAAAACATATCAGGTCTGCTCTATGAATTAAACAGCTGTGTAAATGTGGGAAGCTGTCATTTTTATGATTATAAGAAGTGGAGCTCTGTGATGTTCATCAGGCATGGAAGAGCTGCCCTCAGAGCTGTGAATTTTAAACTTGGTCCATGTTTCTGAGTCCTGCTGTTGCACAAAATGTTTTGCCATAACAATATATCAAAAGGCCTAGAAAAATGTATAAGTTGTGCATTTAGAACGAGTAAACTAGAGCTCTTCCTGCAGCATTGTTTTACTGTCTCTGGTGATCCTTAAGGATCATTAGACTGTTTGCTTTTAAACTTCCTGCTTAATAAATATTGCTGGGTTTTATATTGATTCATATGAATTGAGAGAGAGAACATCAAAAGAAATTAATTAAGGCCCACTAATCTCATCTTTTGTAACTATTGTGGGATTACTCATGTGAAAGGAACTTGGTAGGGCTGTATCTGGGACTGTGTTGTTTTGTACTGTATTACTGGAGCATTACATATATATTTTCACTTATGTTTTCCTTCAAGGAAGAAACATTTACTGTGCATGGAAAGAGAGTAGGGCTTAACTTTTCCCTCACTTGATGCTAAACTGAACCAGAATACATTTGTCTCAGTACTGAGCCTAGACAGATCAGGTGGTGACTCCTGACTTCCTGATTTTCAAAGATACACGGCCTGATGTAAAGGTGGACTCTGCAGAGTGTTCATAAAACACATACGTCCCCCAGGGGAACTTTTGGCTTTTCTGCTGGCCTGACTCTATCAGTCTGTGCAACTATCAGTGACAGTTTGTGTCTTATACAAAAATGTTTTCTGCTCTTCTTCTTTAAGTCTAAGAATAAAAGTTATTGCTTTATGCAAAATGTAGTACTATGACTGTTTGCCGCTTTTGTCAGGTAATCCTCAAGGAACAATAGTGTTTATTGGGGTCTAAAGAATGGGCCTCTCAGAGCAAAGTAAAGGTCACATTCAGGATTAGATCTGTATTTCCTCTTCTGAGTGCTAATTTTAGTTGTGGACTTGGGGTGTTGAAGGGAATGCAGCTGGTTTGGCATGCTTACACCATCCTTTCCAGCTCCCTTGCTGCCTTGTGTTCAGGGTTGGGGAGTTTCAGCAGACATTGCTCTTGTAGTCTAGCTGAATCTCATGAGCATGAAAACATACACCTTGCAGAGCCTCAGGTCAATAATCTTAGTTTCTGACAACTTCCAGGCTTTTAAGCTATTTAAAAATTGGAATTTTTTTTTTGGTGGGTTTTTTTTTGTTATTCTGCTTACCAGGCACTTAAATTTGCTTGGTCATCTGAGTTGCTGAGTTCTCCATCAACTCAGGCAGACATTGAAATTCCTCTTATACTCTGTCAAACTCCTTTTAACTGGGTATGGTTTTGCCACTTGGCTTTGTGTTTTGTCTAAGCATAGGAAGAAAATTCAGGGACTCTTACCCATTTTTTTGTTTTACTCTTGCTTACACTGCTTTTGTGGTGGATTTCAAAATTTTGCTGGACTTACTTGTTAATGAGATTTCCAAGTCATAAACCTGTTCATTGAAGAATTTCATGCCATATCTGCATAGAGAAACCCCACACAAAATCCTGTTTTTCTTCTGTCAGAGCCTTGCAGTCCAGGTGCATATTTATGAATGGGCTTTGCTTTTGTATTTCTTGGAAAATGTACAAAAGGTGTTAGGGTAATAATTTTCTCTTAATTGTACTGTTTGCTTCTAGGCACTTCTTGCTTTCTGCAAAAAATTATTTTTGCCCTGTACTCTTAAGTTTCTCCTCTGGCCTTTGTTCTTTGCTGTCAGTTCAAACTGCTGCTGTAAATTACCTCTCTTTTTTAAAGTTGTTTTTGCTTTTTTAGTTTTCACTTGGGAGATTGGCGTGAAAAAGGTGACTGGTTTCAGATTATTGCTTGACATACCTACATTAAATCTTGACTCTAAAGCCAGAGAAAATTAGTTCTTCACAATCATTCTCACAGGGAAAACTTGGAATTATTTTCAGTGTTGCGTAACAATGAAGTGCAGCACAGCTGTTGGAGAAGAGCTGGCTGGAAGCTGGCATTAATAATTCTGGGATTATGCTCAGCAGGAACAAGTGTGATGCTTAATCAAGAAATCTGTTTTGACATTGTGGAGTAACATCAGTAGATATGAATGTTAAAGAGAAACCATTGAAGTTAGACTTAGGGATTTGAAATAATTTCTTTTTACAATGGCAAATAATTAAATTGAAAACAGCAGTGTCATTGAAATGAACAGCAGCCAAATATATTTGGTTTTCTATGTTAAAAACCCCCACTTTTTGTAAACAATGCATCCCTCAAACTCCTTAACAGTTTTTTTTCCCCCTCTCTCTTTGTAACCTCACCTGTTGTAAAAGGAGGCATATTCAGGATTAGTGTAATGATCTTTTAAGTATTCTGATGTTTATAAAAGATACCTCAGTGTATTGGTTATTTAAATTAGGGCTGACTGCCGCATGAAAACTGTAGTAGCTCATGTCCTAGCGCTTACACTTTCCCCCAAAAGTTTTGTTTACATGCTAAGGGACCATGTGCAAAATGCTTTCTTTGAGGTTTTTTTAGTCTTGGGTAAAATGGGACACTGGTATCCTCTTAAAAAAACTGCTCTATTAAATCGCTATTATATAAATAGCTAAATGTAGTTTGTAATACAATAATGCATTTGCTATGAAGTCATCAAACTTCTATTTCCTTTTTTGCATATCAATGGGAAATTAATTCTGCTGACATCTTAAATCTGCCAAAAATGTGGTTTATTGCAAAGTATTATTTCAAAAGTATTTTTGTAAATTATTTATGAAGTGGTGATTTATATTAATGTGTAGAATTTGTTATTGTCACCTCATTTCTGCTGTGCTTACTCATTATATTTAAAATTTAAACATTACTTGCTGGGGATGTTTAGTGGATGTCATGGTCAGAGGGAATTTTTAAACTGTATTTTTTGGTGTATTTTTTTTTTTCTTGTCTCTGATTTCTGGAGTTAGTCATGTTTATATGTTTTAAAGTCGTGGAAAGTAATGCTAGATGACACGGTTACAGGAAAAGATTACCAAGAATGTGAAGAGATGTTCAAGTCAGAGTGAGTTGCAGATCTCATTTCCTCCTTTTGAGGAAAGCGCAGGTACATTTTTGCAATAGTCAGCTTATATATACTGGCCAAATGAATCTTTTGTGAAACAGTTCACTTAAATAAATTTGGATTATTTTTATCTCCTGAGTCTAGTTGATAAATCCATATCTCTGAGCAGAAATACTACATAAAATTAATAAACTGTTTTATTTCTTAAAGTATTTTAAAGTAAATTTTTATATTTGTCTGTCTCTAACATATTTATTATGTTTTGCATCAAGGCAGTTTATTAGGTAGGAAAATGGGGGGAAGTTAGCTGCTTTCTATTCATAAATTACTTGAAAAAAACTGTAGTTTCTAAAGATGAAACAACCAGCCACTAGAAACTGAATTTCACTGCCTTTCAAAATGAAGCCTAAGGTTCCCTTTGGCTTCAGATGATTACTTTTCATGTACGTACCTACTTCACATTGAAGTGTTCTGGTATTTGTAGAGGGGATTTTTTGAGGACAGTATTTCAAAAACACTGAGGAAGAGCAAAGCATGAATGTTGTTCCTCAGATGTTTACCTAATAGAAGAATGCACTGAACTAACAAATATCGAGGAGGAGTATGTCCAAAACCCCAAGCTTTTCAGCCTTGTGTTTATTGTCATCCTCAGGCTCTTGGCTGATTTCTACTTGTGTGTAATGTCTCAAACCCAGGGCTCTAATTCAGAGGTAATTATCATATGATCAAGCTGTAGTTGTTATTTTAGTGCAGATTTGGGAAATTAAAGCTGACAGCTGTTTTCCAGCTGCATTTCAGCTGCACTCCATTAAAAAGAAAACAGAACAGAGAAGCAGCAGCAGCAGCTCTACAGTTTTTTCCATCATTGCTGAGCTTGGTGAAGTTGCCATATCTGGTTGCCCTGTGAAATATTTACCACGTGTCTTTGGAGCCTAAGTAAATAAAACAGGAAAAGAAGGTTCAGTAAATAGATGGAAAGATTGAAAGTAGTAGACTGAACACAGACACATATGTATGTTCACTTGGCTCTGCTGAATATTTAAGAGCTCAGCTATTAATTTCTGCTAGACTTTTGCATAGGATGGATCAGAGGTTTCTAGAGAGATCAGTTCCCTTAAGTAAACCAAGTTCAGGATGCATTCAGTAACTTCCCTGTCACTTCTGGTTAAAAGCTCTCATATATCCAATATATAGAAAACAATTAAAAGAGTTTTAATAGGCTGTGATTTTTGTAAAAGAGCAGTATAGCCTAGGTCATTAATTGCTAAAGCCAAAAACCCTGGGGCAAAACTGAAAATTAGAACTATAACTGATTGCTCTGTAGAAATGAAAAATGTACAAGCTCTGCAGATGAAAGCTGAGGTACACTGACAATCTGGGTTTCCATTCTAAAATTGAACTTTACCTTCCATTTAGAAGCATTTGATTATCATAGGGGTGATATTTTTCAAAGCTTCCAACCGATTCAAGAGCTACTGATGTTAAGGCAATATCCTGTAGTATGTAATTATTTTGATGCAAAGTTTTCTAATATTCTCTGATTTGTTTTGCTGAATTTTTATTTAGGTTCTTAAATATCTCTCAGTGTTTTAACTGAAAAAAAACCCCAGTGTATCCTCTCGGTCCACCACTCCAGTCTGAATTCATGCACAAGGTACAGTTGAAATCTCTGTTTCTTTGATACCTGGATAAAACTTTGTGCTTTGGATATTTGAGAGGAAAGTATCAATGTTTGTTTTCAGAGTTACAAGTTGAAGTACTTGTGAGGTGATGCTAAAAAACTGCTGCTATTCAATTTTCTCTCCAACTTGCCCAGTGCAAAACGAATCTGTTTTCTAGAAAATATAAAGATGCCATTCCTTTGAGTGGCAAGCAGTCCAGAAAAAGAAAAAGCACAGTGGATCAGCTTTGGAAAAATGGCTAATGAATGATTGTGTGTCTTTTTTTCTTCTTGGTATCCTGTAATTTATCTTCAGAATTGCAGAATATTGATGGATGAATCAATTAAAGAGAAAATAAATTTTCTAGTCATCTTCTAGTGCCATCTTTAACTGCTGTGCTGCTGCATGGTGTGAATGCAAGACTTTAAAGAAAGCCAGAGCAATGGCATGAGGTTAGGGAACACATGGACCACATTGATAGGAAGCATATAATTGACACTTGAGCAACTTTGAGTGAAGTTGATGAATAATGACCAGAAGTAGTATGTACATTAATAATATGACTGGGGCTCTTGGCAACTGAATGGCTGCCTCTGTGTCTTTCCTTGCTGGAGCTTGCAAGATGCATATACAGTGATGCTAATTAGTGGGGAAACAAAGGGGTTTGGCTTAAATTAGTCCTTTCATTTCCTGATTAAGCAATCCTAACTTACGCCTGTTAACACAAAAATGTGGCATGTTTGAAACTTGAATGTTTAAATTAAAAGAAATTAATAAAGCAAAACCACTTTTCACAGAATTTAAGCTGACTGGTAGCACAGTACACAAAGCTCCCTTTTTTGGGAATTGCTGCATTTTTTCATATGTTGTAGTTGGAATTATTACAATGAATCTTAAAGGACTCACAATTGCCTTTTCTTCATTTAAGTCCTAGAGTTCTTCTGTAATGTGTTTCATATGAAATAAGTTGTAACTATTTCTCTGATCAACATCTCTAGTCAAGTAAGAGAAGTGATCCCATCTTCTGAGTTAGACAAGGCAATCACAAATCTTTCTCGTGCTCATCCTTTCCTGCCTAAAAGACTAATTATCTATTGTAGACATCATTATTCTGAAATCTAGTTTGTTTATTTCAACAAAAACAGATTTAGTTCTGTGTTGACAAATATTTCACTTGGGGGATTTATTTATTTATATGTTTTAGTAACAGCTGTTGCACTGCAAAAGAACAGCGGTGGTTTGTGTCTGGGAGCAATGCCATGCCTGTTCTTCTTTACAAACTGTCTTTTGAACATCATTCAGGGAGGGGATGGAGAGTTAATGATTAGAAAATTGACGGAGGGGATTGTGCCCATCAAACTGAGGAACATGCACATGGCTTTCTGTGCTGAGTGTACATATACCAACAGGGTAAAGATTGCACTTCCATAACAATGTGAAAATGTAGAACTTTGGTGGTGGGAAAAGGCTGTAAGACTTCAATCAGTTCTACATTTTACCTTCCCAATCCCAGTCAGACCAAGACAATGCCCAATGTTCTGCAAATCAAAATAACAAATCAGACCTTTATGCAGATTATAATGGACACATCTGTAACTTTGTAGCCATTTTTGGAAGCTTTCAGCAAAGGACAGATTTCAGAAGTGAAACAAAATGGTTGTAGTTGAAAGGTTAGAGCCAGGGCAGTTAGGTGGAGGCAGAATGCATTCTTGGATGGAAGACTCCCTACATGCTATGGAAAAATACCAAAAGGGATAGCTGCAGATTTCGTGAGGTAATTGGACGCTCATGGCCTAGATATAATTTTCAAAAGTGATTCAGGTCAAAAACCCCAAATCTTTTAAGTCAGTGAGATGTTGCAAATTAAATACCTTGGCCACTTCTTAAGAGAGCTGAACTCTTCAGCCATTTATGGCCTTGTGTGGCTGAGCAGAGCAACGTCAATCTGTAACCTCCAGGAAGTCTGTACAGAAAAACCTGGCAACTTAGGCTAAGTCTTTCAAGTACAGAATCCAGACTTATGACAGTCCATTAGTGACAAACTAATACTGGAGTTTTCAACCTTCTGACTGAAGTTTATAGTCAATGGGTGTTTCTTTGAACCTTGCGTCATCTACGGCAGTTTCTCCTTTTGAAGGCTTATGCATATTTCATGGTAGGTTAGCTGAAAAGCAGGAGCAGCCTGTCTGACCTGAAAGAACACTTGTTGTGTTGGGATTTTAATGGATATGTTGCAGAACATTTTCCAGCTGTTGCCCTCGAGAGGAAAATTACCAGGGTCTGTTGAGCAGCTAGAATTATTTTTAAAACCACCAAACTGTGTGCTGTGATACCAAGCAGATAAGTTTATCTGTGAAGCTTAATAGGAACAATTGCATTATGACAAAGGTGGAAAATGCATTAAGTTTGTTTAGCTCAGATGTGACAGCTCCTGTGGAGGAGAATATATTTTCTTGTGACTTTATTGCAGTTCATAAGGTTTTTGCTGCAGCTTGGGAGAAGTGTATGATGATTAAGTCAGTGAATGAAAATGCTGACAATTTTTTTGTCTGCTCACTGGCACCTCTGTGAGTAAAATCTCTGATGCACAATTGAAGGAAATATGCATGTAATCTTGTCAACATCCTTTATCCTATGTTTTTGTCTTGCTGCATGTTGTCTGTTATGCTCATTTATTACGCTTTATTTCTGATTAGACTGTAAACTCAGTGTAGATGACTCGTTGTAGATGACTCCTTGTTTATATAGATTTTTATATAACAGAATAAAGCAGTCTTGTTTCTTGTCAAATCCTTTTACTCATGTGCAGTGAGATACTGCATCCTGCTTTTCAGATCACCTAAATTCCAATAGTTTTCAATTTTATCTGAACATAGACCAAAGCCTCCAAAACGGTTCTTTGCTATCAGCATGTGGAACAGATGGAGTGTGAGATTCTACCTTCAAAAACCAAAACGTCAGCCAGGAGAACAGTTCTTTAAAAGATTGGTCCTTCTTATCACATGACAAGATAGTTCTTATATTTGTTCCATGAAATAGAAGCCTGAATTTTGGGATAGTTTTACATTTTGAATGAATGAGCCCTCACCTCAAAAGAAAATATAGTTTAAGTGGTCAGGATAGTCAGAGTGGAAAAATGGCAAAACCACATGTCCTATGTAACTGCCTAATAGAACTGAAGTGGCTGGTTTTGCTCGTAAAAGGCTTTGTCACATTGGAGTTTTTACCAGGATATAGCTGATGTTGCTGCTGTTGTTGGAGACTTAAGATGATGTCTCAGCTCTCTGTTTGCATAAATTAATGTGCCGATTCAGTTTAAAAGAGAATTAAAATATTTATGTGTGCGTGAGTGGACATTGATCACTAATGCAGATTATTTGGTGTTGGCAGTGTTAGGCAATTTTTAAAGTTGATACTGCCTAACTTCCAAAGTTGTCAAAGAAGTTGGTGGTGGGCTGGAGTGATTTTAGTACAGTGCTGTGAGGACTTAGACTAGAGTTTAGGAATATTTCAGCCTTGTGTTCAGAACTGGCGTGTCATACACTGTTCTATAGAAAATATGTATATGAGCATAGGGCTTAATAGCATGAGATGATCCATGACTGGGTTTAAAAGCAGAGATGGGCTTAACAAACTTTGGAAGCCACAAAACAAGAAAGCAAGCTAGGATATAGATGAACAGTGGAGTATTTTTTCAGGCCATGAATTTAGGGAAAGGGATTCTTGACTCCGGTTTAACAGGCCTTGGAAGAAAAAAGGTTCAGAAGACAGAAATAGGCACAGATACTGCTCTGTCTGCTGTAGTCTTTTTCATACCTTATATATTAAATTTTTTGGCTGCTGTTAAAAAAAGAAGCCCCTAGATAACTATTTGTGAATGCTTTGGGTAGTAGATGAGATAAAATGTGTTCCTTTTAAAATTCGTTATGAAGCTTTGTTAAGTCTTGAAAAATCATGGGAGCAGTGGATAAACAACTAAAGAGGAGCATCTTAAGCTCTGAGTCTTCCTCAGCTTAATCTGAAATAATATTACACTTCTGGGAGATATACACCACCACCCCCCAGGTGGGGAAAAAGATGGTTTTGTCATGTAGCATTCAGGTTTGTTCAAGTTGCAAAGATTGCACAATGTCAACTCAACTTTTTGTCCTACTGAGAAGTGCTGAGAAGGGAAACTGGACTAGTTTCACTAGAGGTCTTTCATCATCTTTTTTGCTTTAAAGCTCTCAGGACACTGTACAAGAATGGACACTGAAGTTTGATGAACTGAATACCAAAAACACTTCATAGAAGCAGATTGGATTTCTACACAGTTGGGGCAGTTGTACATCAGTGCTAGGAGCTTATTCAGGGCAGCAGATTCCCCTGGCTGCTGATCCTTTACCTAGTCCATGAAGAGCTCTCCATTTGCCTGCTTTTCGGAGGTGATGAATTGGAAAGGACCCGTTTTTATGCTTTTTGAAAGTGTTATTGAAAAGATTTGTATGTAAGCTGCTGTTACCCAGATCACATCCAGTGAAGCATTTTAGCTTTCCTCAGTCACTGTGTTTCATTTATCTTCCACTTATTTCTGTGAGATCTTTATGCCGTGGGCAGGCTTGCTACATGTTTAGCTGTACCAGTGCAAGAAATTACCCCAGTGTTGCTTGTGGTTATCACCAAGTTGGCAAACAGATTGCATAAATACTCTTTGGGCCACTCATCAGAAAGTCATCTGGGCAGGCTTAAATGAGAGGTTGCATTGAAGCAGATGTGGAGCACTTGCACCACCTGATCTGTTAAATCGGTGGTTGAGGTGTAACAGCCACTGACAGAGCTTAAACCACTTTCCTTTTTCCAAAACACAGGATTTGTCTTTGTCCTAATCCAACATTGACCTATGCTTCCTCAGCTATATCTGACTTGTGAACAGTGTAGAGCACCACTGTGAAAGCTAATTCTGCTCTCATTCATTGATCTGTACCCTGTTGGAGTGGGCCCATCCTATAAAGGAGATCTTTTCTCAATTCTGGACAACTCATTTTATAATAAAATAGCTTAGAAATAATTCCCAGATAGGAGTTTATCCTGAGTAGTGAAAACTACATTATATTTTTAATTACTGACAGTATTTTTATGGATCACTAATATTTAAAAGGCACAGTTTATTTGTTTTTAGGTTATTTGGAAGAAGGACTGTTGTTTATGCAGCTGAAGTTAAACTGTGATGTTCCCTGGGGAGAATTTGGGTACAAACCAAAGATATCATAGGATTTTGTAAAAAGAGACAGGAGTGACCTCAGTTTGTTTCTCAGGACAAGCATTACTGTGCCGAGTTAATGTTAGAGTGATTTCTGCTCTGTTTGTTGGGAGTATTCACACAATGTCTTCCAACCCATTTAATCGACAGATTTGACGACCTGTAAGGAAATATAAAGGGTTTTTTTTTTAATTGGCATTTGCTTTGTTCTTTGATACATTGTGTGGTGTAGTTTCTTTTCTCAAGTTGATGAAGACTCTGTATATTTCTTTATCGTTTGGTAACAAGTGTTTTTCCTTTGACTGTTTCTTCTGAAATATAAAATTAAAATAAAATTGCATTTAAAGAATCCAAATTATTTTCCACTCTTCTGTGTTTAGCACTGGCTTGGCAATAATAGCAGCCTGTTACTGGTTTGCCTCTTTTAATCTTGTTTTAATTTTTTTTGTCCTTGCCAGCGGTCCTTTCTCATGCTGGAAGTAGCAAACTGTGGTATGAGCTTGCAAAATTTGTTTCACTTGGAAGGAAGGATGCAATGGAAAACACAGTGGTCATTTCTTAGCTGGAAAAAAGAAATTCTTTTAGAGCTTATAATACAAGGAAGTTACAATTTGAGGAATTTGAAGCATTCAGTCTTTGTATTAACTTAAAAATATACTTCCTTCAATATATTTAAATGACACCTGGATTAAATGTTACTGTTATGGACCATCTACGTGAGGTTTTGGTTTCTTTTCCTTTTCTTTGTAGGGCTTGTTCTAGCTTCTTTTATTATGTACTCATATCCTTCAAGGCACTACCTTTTCCACTGTCCTTTTTGTGCTCCTGTGGTATCTTCCCTTTTGAGTTTAACTGTTCTCTCCAGGTTGGAAGCTTTTATGTCTGTCCTGTTCTGTCTCATCTCGAATCTGAAACTGTTCCTGGGCCTTGTAGCACAGCTCACACTCAGTTCAGTGTTGAAATCCTCAACAGTCTTGACCCGGCTCTTCCCCGGCGTTACAGATGTGCTGATGAGATGTCACCTAAAGACCCGAATGACCCTGGGAAACCAAATAGCTAGAAAAGAGTTCATCTCTGTAGTTCTTGATCTGAAGTCCAGGGCTGCAGAGCTGATCTGATGTCTGGAGAATCCTCTGCTCCTCAGTGTGGTGTAGCTCTTGTTTGCCTTCAAACACTTCTTCCCATATGATCTGTAATACCTTTCATTCCTAAAGGGGTTTGTTCCCAACCAGAAGCACATGTATTTCTGAAAGATGTAAGATGTGCTACCACAAAATGTAGTTCAGACCAATACTTAGAGTTATGTATAACTCCTGAAAAGATCCTTACTGTTGTCCAGTTTGACTGCAACAGTGCAATGACTTGTGTGTCAGAAAGTGATTTGCAAGCATTTTGTCTGCCAGGGAACCTTCAAAAAGTGTTTTCTTTGTATCTTTTCTTTCAAGTGTCAGGGAAAAAAGGATAAAATAAGTAATTACCTGCTGGCCATGTCTAGGCTTCATGTGCTCTTTTTTGTAAACTTGCCCTTGAGAGTCTTATGTTATAGTTTTGGCTTTTAATAGCAGAACATGATAATAGTTTTTCCTTGTCAACTGTTATAGTTGTTTATACTACAGAATACATGGACATGACAGGTTTTGGTGAGATTTTTAGGCCCTTCTTGTAGGGCCTTTTTAGGCCCCTTGACTGTGTGATCTTCCCTCTCAGTAATTTTATATCTGGAATTCAGTTACTATTTGGTCTGTTCCTTTCCTACTTCTGTGCATGTTCACTTTAAAAATTATACTTAGTACATCAGCAACTCGTGTTTTGCTAGGACCATTCTGAATTCATTCTTTTCTTGCCTGACTTTCCTTAATTCTGCTTTGTTTTACTTATTCTTGTGACCCATTTCTGCTTTGTTTAGTATCGTTCTAAACCACTGCAAAGCTTGTATTGCTCCAACTCTGAGATATATGACTTCTGGCAGGATTTAAGAATGGGATTTTCCTAACATCTAGGTCAGAAGTAAGTCAAGAGCAAAGCAATGAATGGGGAAAAACAGCCAGAGGCTGAACCTTGAATTACCATAACTATAGGATGGAGTAAGAAGTTGCATACAGCTATATTCATTTACTTTTTGCCCAGTCTGTTGTATGCTGTTACTGTGAGCTGCAGAAGAGCTGCTGTGTTCAATTCCAGATGTACTGTGAGTTTTCAGATCATTGGACATGAAAGGCATGGCAGAAGCAAAAGTTGCTCTTCTTACTTTTACCCTCTGTATAATTAATCTCTCTTTAGGGAAGTAGAGCAAGATAAGAACATAGTTTCAGCTCAACAGAATTTGAGGCACAGGAACATATGTCCCACTGGTCAACATTACCCCAAACACAAATATTTGAAGGTGGAGGGAGCAGAGGAAAAGCAAATGAACTGTGTGCCATTCTATCCTCCTGTGCTTGAGAGCAAACCGTGTGTTTGTTGAAGGAAATGGTTCTGCTGAACTAGTCTTGGTGCTGTTTCAAGCCAATTGGTGATTACTTTTTCCATGGGGATTGAAATGAATGTGTTATACTTTAAAATAAGCTGCTGCTGCTGCTATTCAGAATTTCTGTCTGTTAGCTGTTTGTTCAGCTGGGCTTGACAGCTTCTGTCGTAACTTCATGGAGAGGCACTAGCTCAGCTTCAGTTTGACTTTAGTCCCCTCTACTTTTCCCTCTCACATTAGTGTGCTTATTTTCTTTCTGATCTTGAGACCAGTAATGTATGATGAAGGATGTCTATAAATATTAAATTTAAAATGAATCAGGATTTATTCTGTACGGCTGCAAAAGAAATAATGCATGGATTTATTGTGATCTGGGATGTTCATCTGAATTTCTGAGTACTTAGCTTTATCCCCAGAAAATGTTGTTGTTTGGAGCCAATTAGTGTGCAACCTGGAGAGGAGAGGATGGGAGAAAAAGGGAAAAGATCGAAAAGGTGAAGTCACATTTCTTGAGTGTTATTTCATCTACAAGGTTGAATTTGTCCGAATTGGATCTGGAATCTGATTCAAATTTGAGTTTCCTCAGACTAAGGGGGAAAAGGTGATCTAAGATTCCCTTTTAAGTGAACAGGCTTGGACATTTGAAGGAGAGTTAAAATCTGAAATCAGAAATACTCAAATATTGGTAAACTAACTTGTGCATTTTGGTTCATGTGTGTCTTATTTAATTTTCAATTAGTGCAACAAGATAGTGATAACCAATACTAAGATCTACTCTGTAATCCAGATTAAGTTGTGCTGAGGGTGGGCTGTGAATACAGGTAATTTTTTCAAAGAACTGTGTGTAAAGTATGTGGCTTTTGCCTGTGCTCCATAGAGGAAAATTGCTGTCCATAGTGATGAATAAACTGCTGTCAGTGGTCTAATTGAAGTGGTCTCTGTGAACCCAAGATTCTTTTCTTTGTTTTCCTGCCTGGTTATTTATCATTATTTCTAAAAGAATGAACAACCTTTGTGGAAATTTTTGGTTAGATGACAGATCTTTTCATTTATCTGATGTCATCAATTCATCCTTGTTCAAGCTAAGACATAAGTGTTGTTTTCCATTATCGAGGCAACAGAATGGAGCTCTGTCTGTGTGTGTACAATAATGTTTAAAAGGTACTGCAGTAGTTAATGTTTTTCAATTGGGTTAAGTATTTTTGATTTCAGCATTCTGGTAGCTGAGGCACCAAAGCTAGTAATGAATAATGCAGTAGGTAGGGATTTAGGTATTCAGATAGTATTTTTCTTTTAGCTTCCTGTCACTCTCCTCTGTTTCAGACAAAGGATAGAATTCTTTAGTGAGTGTATATGGTGAATAAATCATCTGGTGGAAGGTCTGAGGTACATGCAAACCAGTTCTAGTTCCAGTTTAAAACAAATTTGTAACTCTCTAAATACCCACTGTAAGCAAAATAAAGCAGATACAGTCTGAACTGTTGGTTTCTGAACATACAGCAAAGATGACCAGCTAATCAAAATTCTCATTGAAGAAATACTACAGTATAAGTGTCTCATTAATGTAGTCTTAGATACTGTGTTGAGGATATATTTCTGAAGGAAATAATGAATGAGAAGCTCATTCAGACTAGACTCCCAGCAGATTATCATGGTCATGTTTGTTTTTCAGACCTTAAGATTTGTGCTTTCAAGAAATGCACATCTTTTATCCATCTACATAAATTGGTAGTATGAGGAATCATGGAGGAGTAAGAGTTCCTTCATTTTATAATGTTTATATTAGATTCTTTAAAGAATTACTTTCTCAGGTACAGTTGCAGAGCTGTGAAGCAGAGCTGATGGAGCTTACATACTGAAGTGTGAAAAAACATAGGGAAGTGACTAATTATACACTTTATGGCTCATACAGTAGTTTCTTTGTGTACTGTGATAGAGTCTAAGAGTCTTAAGTACTAAGATCTGAATACTGCTAAGTTGTTGTACCCCAGAATTTTTCCCTGTAATGTAAATGTAATGACAACACTGTGCAAATTCATCTTGGCAACTTTAAACTTAGTAATAAATATACAGGCCTTCATGTATATTATCTGTCATTTTTCTGCCAGAAAAGTTTTGCTTACCTGACATATAAAATAGTGACATCACAGTTAACATCTCAGTTCACTGTATAAGTATACTTTCTAAATGTATGACTGACCACAGGATATCACCCATCAATGCTAAGGAATTCCTCTGAGTTTTGTTGTATTCTATCCTAATTGTATTCTATCCTAATTATGGAATGACTTGTTCAAAAAACCTCAGATCTTAGTTTCTCTCTTAGTAGTCCATATCTGCCTCATCTTGTGACTGATGTGTTATTCTGCACCCCTGCTTTATGTATACATGAACTGATTCTTCTCTGCCTTTTCCTGTGCATCAAGCCTGAGCCCCGTGAATGCAGGAAGAGGCCAGCCTGGGAGCTGCCTTGGTCTTGCAGGACATTTTAGGTCATTGACCTGCAGATTTGTGGCAAAAGCTTTGTGTGTCTTTTTTTAAAATGTGCTATGCAGCCAGTTGCTGGAGGCAGTAAAGCTGCCATTGCATAAGCCTATGGGATGTCTAACATCAAATATCCATTGTACAGTTAAAGCTTCACAAGACTTTGAGATAAACTGAGGTCAAATATCCCTGGAATTTAACACAAACGGTGCCAACACTTTTGTTTCTGCCAGACGTTCATGGAAGTCTTTGTACACAATGATACTGGTTTTGCATTTGTCTCCTACACACAGTCTTGCAAAAGGCTGTGTTTAATCATTGCTGCTATTTCCTTCAGCATCACAAATCTAAATTTGCTGGCAATTCATAGCCTCAAATGGCTTTTGTCATCCCTGATGGCTGTGGTGCAAAGATCTGTGTGTAGTGGTCTGGGAACCTGGAGCACACCTTTGTGGGGGGTGGTTTGTGGTTTTTAGTTCCCTCAGAGGCACCTGCCCTGCAGAGATCAGTTAAATTTTGGGCAGTACAAGGGAGTGCAAGGGTGGAACTGGCCAAAAGGCAGCGGATTGCTGACACCTCCTGTTTATGTAGCTAAACCAGCTTTTATCCTTAATTGTTAACGTAGTTAAGGTGAAGACAAAGGCTGTCCCCTTAAGATTCATCACAAATGTCTTTCTGAACTACTAGAGTACAACTTGCTTTCTATTAACACAGGTCTGGCAGACCTTAAGTACAAGGGCAAAATGATAGCTCTTAAGTGTAATTGTTCTTCTTTCTGATGTGCTAACTGGCAAAATTGGAACACATTTGCAGTTTCCACATTCGTAGTATTTTGGTTGGAGTGAGTATACTTCCTTTAGGAAATAAATGCAGCTCCACCTAAGGTTCTGCAGACACAACTATATGCAATAATATAAAATTAAGATGATAGCATTTTTCGGTAGTCAAGACTGGACTTCTTTAAAAAAACACTTAAGGAAACAAAGATGGAAAGAGCAGTCTTTGTTTAAAGCATATGCTGTCTGAAAACCAAAATCAGAGAAACGGTAACAGGTGAATGTGTTGTCAGTGAGGGAATAATTTCTGACTGGAGAACACTGGTTTATATTTAAGTCCATAGCAACTTTTGGCACAATTCTTTAGCCTACAAGTGTCTGTTACAAAGAATTTTGTCAATAGGGCCTTTTCCCTCTCAAAATTAATATTAGGCCTTATAGTGAATATAGTATGGGCCTTTGAGATTCTTTTGCTGTGCTTTGTGTGTTACTAATTGTAGTAGGCTTCTATCAGCAAATAAAGTTCAGGAAAGGAAACTGGTCTAAATTATGAACAGAGCTGAGCTGATTGATTTCAAATTCTTTCCCTATTGATGACAAAATAATGATTTTTTAAGTTATCTTGTAAAACAGTTTTCTCTTTTGTGGTGGTGCTTAGTAAGAACTTGAAATAGCCATGTGTGAAGTAGCATCAGGAACTGTAAATGTTACAATGCAAACACTCTCACACCTTTTATTCTGATACTGGCTCTTTTCCTTGCACTAGGAATTGCCTGCCCTAGTAATGTGACAACATGATATTCATGAAATGTCAGTCTGAATCCTTAGTTCTATTTTGTACTCTTCAATCTTTTATCATTATGATGTTTTTTATTTTGGTCCTCAGGTTCAATAAACCCACTTGGATAGTGCTGATTGTATAACAGCGTTGTGTGGCTGTGTTGGGTTTACACAGCAAGATTTTGGTAGCTGGGTGAGTTGCAGGGGCAGGCTCTTGAGTAGATACTGGGGCCTGCCCACTTGTGAGCTAATGGTTAGATCTGTAGCATACACAGAACTCAAAAGAGTCCAAAACTACTTTGCTGTTGGTGGACACACTTTGCTCAATGTGGCCATGGTTGTCATTTACACATTTGCTCGTTTACACATTTACACATTCAATGGTGTCCACAGAGAGGGTGATATCTACCACTGCCATGGTGTTCTGGCTTTTCCTCAGTGTTCAGAGTGTAGCTCTGTACTTGTTTTCATTCAGTGTATTGCCTGCTCTTGAGGTCTTCCTGTCTTCATGGGATTTTACCCAAGACTAGAGGATCTGTATGTTTCACAAATAGCTGGCTTTTCATGGTATTTCAATGGCAATGCCATATTATCAGCAGCATTTTAGAAAATGAAACAGATGAGAGATACGTAAGGCAGATAAGACATACTAATTTTGAAAAATTTGACCACTCTGTTTGAAATCCCTTTAACTTGTTAGATTTGGTGTGAAATGTGTTGCACTTCTGACAGACTGAGTTGAGGCCTTGAGCCAGGAAATTAATTGAACAAGCAACAACTAGCAGATACTCAAAATTTGGCCCAAACAACTTTCAAAAACAGATTTGAGGAACAAAAAGAATAATTTCTCTTTACTAGGAGCTAAGTCAGAAAAATTCCAGTTAAATTCTTGGTGGGTTTTGGGTTTTTTTTTTCATTTTACTCAGCTGGTCTGCAGGTGTAGAGGATTTCAGCCAAGGTTTCAACGGTTGGAGGCTACAGCCATTACTAAAACTGCTGGGCACACATTTGTGTTGGAATGCAGCTGATGTAATGGAAAAACAGGACCTTTATGGTAACCCCTAACAACCAGAAGTACAGTAAACAGTAAATATTACCTCCACTGAGATACTCGCTTTTAAAGAGACTTCTTAGGATGGTGCCTGTGTGCCAAGAAATACAAACTTTTACTGATTTAACGACGTTTTTCCTAAAAGCACAAGCCTACTGCTGAGGTTTAGCCATGATTTTGATATGCCTAATAAAACCAGAAATAGTTCTGTTTAAATCCTAAAATACCCAGAATTTACTGTTCTTTCCACCACCTAACAGTTTTACAGTCTTTCACATCAGAAATCAGTGATGGTATGTTAGTTGCAAGGGAAATAGCACTGTAATTTTCACAATTTGCAAAACATAGGGTTTTTCCGAGGTATATTTTCCATCTAATTAAATGAGCGAACTGATTTTTTTTTTTCTTGTAGAGTTTTCTAGAAATGTAGAACTGTTCAAATATTTTTTCAATTTAGTTTGTTTTTTAAAAGTCCATTCTCGGCTTCAAGCTGTGCTTTCATGGGGTTATTCGTGACCTCCAAGATAATTTAGATGTTTGTCATCCAAGGCTAATTCATTCCTTTACGTGATTTGTATGTTTTTTGGGGTTTTTTTTTTGCCTCTGGTGATAGAAATACCGACACCACACCTGTGAAAGCCCCACCACTGCCACCTTGCTATATAAAGCTTCACCTTCCTGTGTAAGCAGACAGTAAAATGGGGAGAAGTCTGAGCAGCCTGACATACAGTGATACATTGTTTTTTGAGAGCACCAGAATAGCTCCTAGTACACTTTATGTGACCAAGTTGACCATAAGATACTGTATACATTTAATTCTTCAGCTTAGGTGTTAAGGTTGTTGTCAGTTTCTTTCCTCTAAAAGGGGAGATGCCTATCCATAAACTACAGTTGTTGTCCACTAAATTGGTCCTTGGAAGAATGATACTGATGGTAAAGCACTGCCTGCGACTGCCATTTCCTTTCCCCAGTATTAAATAAGCCAAGTAATGAACTTAATGGTTGTGGGATTTTTCTTGGCAGTACATTTACATTACCCTTTGCTGTAAAACATCTCAGACATTTGCTATACTTTTAAATAGCAAGAGATTGCAAACCTTAAGCATTTAGAAACTGAGGCAGAAGCCTTAAAGGTAGTAGTTGCTTAAAAACAATTGAAAAAACTATTCTCAGTTTTTTTTAAATTGCCGCCTTTTTGTAGGTTTTTAGACATTTGTATTTTCCAGATTTTACTTTTGCATTTAAGGTATAAAACTGTTATGAGTGTTATGATTCAAACAGGATCCACATATCAAGAAAAGTGCCAAGCATCAAAAGTTCAACATTAAATGAGAAGAACTGTCATGATGGTTTATAAGTTAATTATTTCTTTTCTTAATGAAACTGTGTTTCAGATTCTTACAGGTGTTTATATATGACCATACTTTGTTAATATTTTCTAATAAATGTTTAGCATTTTTATTCTCTCTAGTTCCTGCATAATTTTTTTACCACTCCTTTCAGAAATATTTACTTTTTTTTCCCCCTGACTTACTGTTTGACATACTTGCTAAACAAAAAAATTCTGTTTTAATTCTGCTGGTTATTGCTTTTTTGCTCTGTGGTCTTGCTGCCTAGGTACTAGTGAGGTATATTGACCTTACCTTTTCCAGTCACACTTTTTTAAAAAAGAATCAATAGATTCTGTAAATCATGGGATGACAGTGATTAAAACATGGAATTATTTGATCTGATGTTTTCAGTAACTTCCCAGGCAGACAATGTATTTGGAACTAGGCCTGACATTGCTTGTCCTGAATTTTTCCTCCTACTCCCCTTTATGTGGAAGAATTGGCTTCTACTTTCTAAATATTATCTGAAATAATATTTTCTAATTGTTTTAGAAAATGGTAGGGCCAGAAGATACAGAAAATAATGTCATATGCATTTTTTAATGGTGGATTTCACTTAAATGCAGGGATTTAGTAGTTACAATACTTGTATACATCAGTGTTTTAAGTATGACTGTTTTTTTAACTGAGAATTTTGGGGATATTGTAGCTCACAAGATTCTATATGTAATTCTAAACTACAAGTATAAAGCTCAAAGAAACTGTAGCTTCAGTAGTTGCCCACATCATTCAATGTGTATGTCAAAGCAAAAGCTAAAGAGAACATTTCCACTGCTTCCCAGAACGTAATATCCAAATCATCTCACTTGCTCTTCAAATCAGGCATTATATTGTCTTTGTCTAACAACACAGTGTACACTGCTAAATAGAAGTCAACAATTATCATGCAGGTAACTCTTGTGTAATCCAGAGTGTGAAGGAAGCTGACACTCTTGCTGGTGCTGCTGTGTCTATTTTGCCCCAGCATCCCTGAGCATGAGCTTTTGTGTGTGTGTGTGTGTGGTGTTGGGTGGCTGCTGTAAAGCACACTGCAAATAAAGAGAATACTTCACCCTGGTCTGAGTTTTTCTGACTCACGGATGTGCCATCCACATACTCCTTTAAAGTCTTTGGTGCTTATCATTAGAATGCTTCTCTGAAATTTATGTTAGGTCAGACAGAGGTCGATGTGCCCTGTCTAAAGCCTAGGTTTACACCCCTTTAGCAATTTTAATAAAACTCATCTTTTGTCATGCATTGGTTTGCTCTTGCAAACCTGTGACAAACTAGGTAAGACTGAAATGCATACTTGTTTTGTCACTTGAATTAACTTCTCTGCACAGTAGTTCTGAGTAGATGTGTAGTTTTCCCCTGTTCCAGGGGCTGTTTATGTTTTGCTTACTAGCAGTCAGTGTACTGCTAATGACAGTTGTGAACGTGACTGCAGGCAGAATCACTGCTTCAGTGCCTCATAAACCTGAGTAACTGATAGGAGATTGCTTTAGACTTCCAACCCTGTAAATCTTCCAAATAATGTTTTCTGAGTTTAGAATGCATGAACAAGTGTTCCCTTATCTGGCTTAAATATCTAGTGAGATTTTATCTGAAGACTATTGGGTAGTTCTGGAAACACACACAGATGTATCACTGATCTGTATCCTGGTGAGAGGGAATTATGCCTCAAATCTCAAGCAGAGAGGTCAGTGCTCAAGACATGTACCAGTGTCTTCTGAAAAGTTTTTTACCAAAACTGTGTAAGATCTTCTAAATAAGGAATTGTTGTAGGAAACTGCTGCTTAAAATGCCTGATTTACATTGACTAACTGTAGCAGACTGGTTTAAATGAGGGTATTGTGTTGTGTTAGTTGGGAAAGAAAGGGGAAAAGAGGAAGTGGCCTATTTCTTCATTTGACTGTGAGTCCTAAGAAAGGAATGAAGGTAACTGTGTGACAAGTCTCATCACCCAGCAGGTTGCAAAGTACTGAGCATTAGACTGCCAAACTCAATGTCTGTGCACACAGTGCTACGTAAGAGCCCATAGATTACTGTGAACTTTCTGTCCTACTAGTGAAAGTTCAGGTGCTGGTCATTGCTGGAAGCAAGATCACAGATTAGGTGGTCAGTGGCCTGGGTTATCCCGTTTCTGTGGCGCCAAGGGTCATGAAGAAATGTTAGTCAAAAAACTCAAGAGTTGTCACTGTTTTACAGGTCAGATTTTGGTATGCAGCTGTATTTGTTTGTCTTCTTGAGCATCAGTCCTGCCATCTGTATGCCATTTGAAATCTGGAATTTAGATGATGCAAGGTAGCAGGTTTTAATTTCTCAAGGGTTTTCCTTCTCTTAAAAACCCAGAGCAAGTATGTTTCAAGTTTAGTTTCCTTTTCAGTCCCTCAAGGGAATGAATGGAACATTGCTACCTAGCAGCAGAGGAATTCACATTAAACAACATTTATTTTCACACGGAATTATTTAGGATGGAAGGGACGTCTTGAGATCATCTAGTCCAGTGCAAAACTTCTGTGTCATCCAAACATTAAGCTATAAATAGACTGATGTGGGCTAAATTTATTATCAGTCAGTGCTGTATGCCTTTTAAAATCAGTCTTTACACCAGGCTTTTCAAGAAGCACACAGTAAAAGAAGCTATAAGAATAATAACTGCAAAAAATTTTTAGAAATTATTTTTGAGGTGTCACACCCACTTGAGCAGTCTTTGTACTTGCTCAAATATACTTAGATTGACTAAACAAAAACAAGATATGCAGTGTATCAGTGACAAGTGGCCAGTACAAAGTATTTTGTATGGGAATTTTATATTAACAAGAAACATTTTTCTGGCTGAATTGTGACAGCATATCAGAGTTTACATGTGCAAAACCTCTCCATGTTTCAGTCCTGGGTTCTTTGCTGTCAGTGAGCCTCAGTTTATTTCTGCTTTGTTAAATACCTTCGTCTTGCAGTACTGGTTGAAAACATGCTTTTAGGCGATTAATGTAGTAACTTGGATATAAGTTTGATATTAGTATTGATGTTTCCAGCACCCATTTATCCATGATGACTCCTTGCTTGTGGATTTGAAATTTTCAGTAGTGGTCTTGGGGTAGTCTAGTCTGCCCAGTTGAGTATATGCATCATGAATGCTTTTTCTGCAGTGTGATTATGGATTAGAGGCATCACTTCTGGCTTGTGTATCAGGCTTTGATCATCAGGTTAAGTAGAGATCTCACAAGTTTTTGGATTTGAAGTCTTTCATTGGAGAGGATTTTTCAGTCTGCCATTTGTTGCAAATCTCTTTTCATAGTGTTATTTGTCATCTCCATCACTGGTCAGCTGCTGACACAGAGGAGGACATGGTAATGCAAGTGGCAGAGGCAGTAAGGGGCTGATCCTTTTGGCCATGGTGTAGCCTAATCAGTTGAAGCCAAACTGAAACACTTCCTGTCGAGCACAGAGCAGTTTCTATGAAAATACCAGCGAAAGTAATGGATATCACTTAGGCACTACAGTCTCTTTCCCATTTCCTGTTTAGATAATTTGTTACTGCTGAAGGATACAGGCTTTTGCTTTGAGCTATAGACTTCTTTCTCCAGTACCTTTCAGTAGGTAGACGCTTGTTTATACAATGTACAATTGTGTATTTCACCCTTGCATTTACATTCACTGGAAGAATCTGTTGGAGGTTTGCAGATTGTTGCAAACAGTGCCTAAGATTGCAGGCGTGATTCCTGATCAACTGGGAAAAGAGTAACTTAGAGAATATTTGGTCTACATGTGAGGACTGGCACTTCCAGCTGCAGTGTTGTCAGGAGTCAGTATAGGCGATGTCTTTGCAGGAAAGCACGTAAAGGAAAGAAGTCAGCTTTGTAGCCAGGCAGCTTTTAAGACAGCCTTACAGCTAATGTTCAACGACTAACCACAGATACTGTGTGCTGAAAGTTGATCACTTCCTGTGATAGTTTGTTTTAATGTGTATTAAACAATAGCAAAAGCAGTGGTTTCTACCACAAGAACTCTGTGAGCTCCCAGACTTTCTTACAGGCCATCCAAAAGAAACAGATTTGGTATTTGCTCTTCATGGTGGTTCCTGATGCTGTTTGCCAAATGCTGCCCAATTCCAGACCATGGTTTGGGAATCAGCGCTGCAGAGAGTCATTGAGAAAATGTTAGGAAGATAGTGAGCCTAAGAGGATGCATTTGACCTAGAGAGGGATTCTGTGTCATCAGAGACCATGGGAGTTCCTAGATGGCCAGATGCATCAGCCCCCAGTTGCTCTGCTGATCTGGGTGTGGCCCCTGTCTTGCAGATTTGACAGCTATTAGACTATGCTATATAATTAGTAACTTCCCTATACCTAGGTGAGCTGATCTGTTTCACTGGGCCCAAGGATGGCTCTGAAACACCCATTCCTTTTGTTCTCTTTTGGAACGAAGTTGAATCCTACGTTAGAGACCAAGTGGGATTGTCAAAGATGGTCACTTCCTGGACTGCCATCAATTAATGCTCCTGGGAGATTTTTTCCTGCAGGTCATTATTTCAGGATTAGATATAAAAAGCTTTTCTTTCCTCCTGCCTTGCCTGCTTCTCTCTCAGCCTCTTCTAAAAAATGCCTGGCACTTCGCAAGTTGGGTTGGCTTTGCACATTAAACTTTCCTATTAGTAGCTATCTGCTCTCAGAAAGCTGGTTGAGAAGGAGAGAGAGTGAGCAGAATTAAAAATACACCTATCCTCGTGCAGAGCTGGCCTCAGGCTAAGACAAAGAGTTTGGAAGATTTGAGACCTCATGGATGGCTCCTGGATTCTTTTCCTATTGTGTCATTTCCTTTCAGCAGTGTTTGAACCTTCAAGCTCACCTGGGTGTGTTCACAGGCAGCCAGTCCAGTATTGTGAAACAGAAATTAGGCACTTAGCCTTGGCAAAAATTAACTCCCATGGCTCGTTTGTACCTCTTTGTCATGCATTTATTGTCCCTTGTTTTCTCAATTGTAAGGAAATTCTTTTTGGCATTTTATCAGGTTTTTATGAATCGGAACAAGTGCAGAATTAAATCATAAGGCATGGATGCAAAGGAGGGCTTCTTTTCTTTTCTTTTCTTTTCTTTTCTTTTCTTTTCTTTTCTTTTCTTTTCTTTTCTTTTCTTTTCTTTTCTTTTCTTTTCTTTTCTTTTCTTTTCTTTTCTTTTCTCTCAGTGGTAATGCTAGTGGCTTAGAAACATAATAAACAGGTTTTGTGTAGTGTTTCTTGCTAAGAGCCTGATTGAGAAACCCCTAATCCTGTTTTCCAGACTGATAACCTTCTTACCCTCAGAGGAGGACTGGGTGAAGTGCTCTGCTCTTTGTGTAATGTGTGCTGAGCCCTGCAGAAAGGTAACTGGTATCTCCCCTTGCCAATACTGACATGTCAGGGCAAATAACCCCAAGAACAACAAGCCTCACTATTTAAGTGTTGTGGTCCCTGACAGAAAATGGTGAAAGCCATCATCTTGAATGCACACATTGTCTCAATTATTTTAAACCTTATTAAAAAGAGTCTTTCCCGAGGTGACTTTAAACTAGGGCCTCTTGCTTTGTCTTTTTTTGTGTACACACAGTGCTTTGCAATACACTGGTGCCTGCTTAATAAAGCAGTGCTTGACAACTAACAAAAAAGAAGCAATTCACAGCTATTGAGGGATACTTAATCATATGGTAGTGAGGCTTGATCTTTGTGATTTAAAAAATATTTTAAAGTGGATTTTTTTTTTTTTGGTACCTGTTTTGCCTTGGAGACTATATTGGAAGCAGGATTTGGGTCTGTGTTGAAGCAGTCCAAATTGACTTGACCTTACAGTCAAGTTCTCATTATCTTCTGTTGCATGTGCAGTGAATTTCTCATCTAAAATTTCCCATAAAAATGTTTCAAGAGAACTCAGTTGTACGTAGGCTGCAGTTCCACAGAGTAAAGGGGGATAATGTACTAGTCCTTTCATCCAGTGCTCTGCTCCTCTGACATACCTTTCTGTAGCTTCTTCATTTTCTGTGCCTAGAAAAAAAAAATAAATTCCTGGACAATTTTCTCATCTTCTACCCTTTGCACTGGCTTCAGTACTTATCTGGTCTTTTGCTGAACCATTGTATGCCCTAGTACAAGAAGAAACTACCTGCAGCAAAACAAGTGGTTAATTTTCTGCAGGGTTAGCATGCTGAAATGGCTTAGTGGAGGGTTCAGTGAGCAGAGAAGTTAATATGAGCAAGTGAAAACATTTGAGTAGGGATCATGGGAAGAAGATCTCTAGCATTTAGAGAGCCCTGAAAGTTGAAATTGATTCCTGATGTGCTTGTTGATGCTGCTGTCAAAAATGCATTTTGAGATTTCGTTTTCCTGTGTGAGTTTAGTGGACTTACTGAAACTGCAGTCCAGAAGTCCTATCCTGTTTTGAAATGCATAATCTTCCAGATGGTATCTTTTTGGTATCTTGCATGATACTATTTTAATTTCATTATTGCTGGCATTTTTCAGACACTGTCAGAGAATTTGGATGACTTGTAGCGGTAACCTAAGAGATTAATAACTACAGGTAGTTCTGGTATTTGTTGTGGAGCTAATTAAAAAGCTGGATATTAGCTCCCTTCCCTGTGTTGTGCTTCACAGCCCCTTCAGTGCTAGCCTAAGGGTTTGTGGTGTCATGCAGTAAAATAGTTCACTGAAATAATTAAGGCTAAAAATAACCTTCTGAAAAAACTTGGCATGAGACAATAAAGAGTAGCTGAAGGTAAGTAAGGCTGGCGATTTTTTAAGCCTTCTTTGCTGCTGAAACAGAAGCATTATGTAACTACCCTGACAGTGATCATTCCCATTCATAAATGCCAAAAGGACTGTGGCAATCTCTGTGGTGTCTTCACCCAGTGCTTAACTGGTGTCATCTAAAAGGCCACTTCTGTGATGCACTTCTCCCCGTGTGGGTTCAGTTTGGTTGGTGCAGCTCTCTCAGGGGCCACCTGTGAGCTGGGTCAAGAAACATAAGTGAATCTTAAAAGCCTGTGTAGAAAGGAGAAAAGATGGGGTTAGTTTAAATTCTGACCACTGTCTCAGCTTGATGTGTGCTGCAGAAGTAGTACTGATGTGAGCTGCTCAGGTTGTCAGTGCTGACCAGGGAAGCATCTGTGGAAGCATTGCCCGAGCCTCTGGGAGTCTTGGATAAATGATAAGATCCTAAATTGCTGGAAGCATATGTTAAAACTAGGAAGTATTAAAAGCATACATGTAAAACTGGTATATTTGACTGTGTTTTTACCATTTACTACCTATAATATATTAAAAAATTTCTGGCAGACAAAATGCTGTACACCCAGTTTTACTTAGGTCTGCCATAAGCTTTCTGTTAAACAATGTTTTAGCATGATGATGTGGACTCAGAGGAACTGGAAGGTGTTGAACAAGCCACATCTTAATGTGCAGCTCAGGCTCTTGTGTTTTTTGTCCCTATTGGACGTGGACAATTATTTGACAGCAGACTTTGGGCGTACTGGACACAGGAAAAGGAGCCATGAACTCCGCAGATCTGGGTTGCCAGGGACCCTAAAGATTATCTTGTTCCAACCCCCTTGCCATGGGCAGGGACACTTTAGACCAGGTTGCTTAAAGCCCCATCCAACCTGGCCTTGAACACTTCCAGGGGTGGAGCATCCACAGCTTCTCTAGGGAACGTGTTCCAGTGCCTCACCACCCCTCACAGTAAAGAGTTTCTTCCTTATATCAAGTCTAAACCTACCCTCTCTCAGTTTAAAGCCATTCCCCCTTGTCCTGTCACTACATGCTCTCATAAAAAGTCTCTTTCCAGCTCTCTTGTAGTCTCCCTTTAGGTCCTGGAAGGTGCTATAAGGTTTCCCTGGAGCCTTCTCTTCTCCAGGCTGAACAACTCCAACTCTCTCAGCCTCTCTTCATAGGAGAGGTGCTCCAGCTCTCTTATCTTCATGGCCTACCTCTGGTTTGCTCCAGCAGATCAGAAATTAAAAGACAGCTAACAGAAGTTCAGTGTTTCTGTTGTCAGGGTGGAAAAACAGACTTTCACTAAAAACTCTTCTTTCACATCTGAAAAGTAATTATTTTGAATTGCTTTTTTAACTAAAAACTCATGTTTCCTGAAGTGCTGTAATTATTCTGTGTCCAAATTTTGCACTTGGCAAAAGTAACATTTCCCATGAGCATGGGTGTTATTGTGTTTTATCCACGTCTCAGTGACATTGCCTGCTACATTTTCTCAGAATTTCATGTGTTTGTAGCATTTTAATTTCTGCCCCAAACTGTGCTGTGATGTTTGTGACTGTATATATGCAGTGCATTGGCTTCAGCTTTGTTTCATGATCGTTTCTATGGATTTGTGTTTGTTTAAAATAGTAAAGATAGACTCAACATATTACTCTGAAAATTATTAAGTTGGTCTATAGGCCATTACGTCATGAGGAAACCAAAGCACACTTGGAGAGCAGTTACTTTTTTTCTCTCAGGATTGCTGAAATACAAAATACAGCTGTTCAGCAGTGCACATAATATTTGCTAGCACTACTAGAAGAAAAGAAACAATACAGGGGAAATGCAATGCTGAGAAAGGCTTCATTTTTTAATAGAAAAAACTATGTATCTCTGAATACAGATTTTAATAAAAATTAGTATTGTTAAAATGGGATAAAGCTGCACAACAGAATTTTGTGAACAGCTCATAACCTTTCCATATTGCTGTTTTCCAGTATTTTCTATGTAATAATTATTAATATTTTGTGTGTATCTGATTCTGGAGTCAGTGTATGTCACTGAATGCCTGTGCTTAATATTTCATTTATATAGCTTAATGTGCAGTGCTCAGTTGATATTCATACAATACATGAAATGGAAACATTGATTTAATATTAATTGCAAATTGTATTGCTTTTTCTATTGTTTTCCACTCCCACATTAGCTTTCTACATCTAGTTTAGATAAGCACGTGGTGGGATGGTCAGTGTGGGAGCTTCTCTTGCAGTTAAGTGTCTTGCGTGTCTCTTAGAACCCAAAACTGCTTTTATGCAGATCAATTTTTAGAGACATCTATGAATAAGTAAATGGCAAATGATGTCCTTTACTTGAAATAGTAAGGAAAAATACCTTAAGCCTCCAGAAGCTGAGCTTTTTTGACAGTATTGTCTTTATTACTATTCCAGGTCCAGTTGAATCAGCTGTGATATGCATTTGTTCTGAGTAACAGTCTCGTGAAGGAAAAGGTCTATTAAGGTTAGAAATCAAATTCTTTTCTATTACACTAAATGAATTGCTGCTTTCTGCTTGCCAGAGGCACTGCTTCAAAACAAAAGTAACCCAACTCACAGGGAGTTAAAATATTTTAGTCCTAAGTCATCATGTCTGGCTGTGGAGTGACCTCAGCCTTCTCCTGCTCTGAATCATTGTTGAGAACTCACATGGTCTAAACAGACCGAGGTAGGTTTCAGTCCCAGAAACTGTTTGTCTTTTCATGTGTTGTGGCTAAATCAGTACAACCTTGACATTGTTAGAAAGGGCACAGCTACACTCAGTTACTGTAGGTGTAGTAGCAGATTAACCACTCTTAACTACTTTCATGTGTGTAATCTTTCTAATCTTGATCAGGTGGCCATGTTGCTTCTCTCCTGTGGCACGTAGACAGAGCTTGATTGTGGTTTTAATCCTGAAACTGTTTTTATGGTGGTAGGCAGACCAAACAAAAAGGGAAAAGGTATTGCATACAATGTTGAGAGGGTTAGGCTGCAGTTACGGGAAAAACCACAAACAATGTATTTGAATTAGAGGAAGTTATTAAAGTGATCCTTGAAGAAATGTCTGAGAGCAGTGCTTTTCTTACTTACTCAAATTAATGTGAGCATGATGCAGTCTGTCTGAGAAAACCAGCACAGTTTCTGGCAGTAATATGTCAGAGAAGAGATTTTGGAAGCAAAGAAGTCTTCCTGACTGATGTTTCTCGCATTTAGAACCAGAACCATAGGTTGTGCAATTACAAAACTTACTGGTGGAAAAGCTATTAACACTTTTCTTTACTGGTGCTCATTGGAGTAGGAGGGAGAACTTGTTTCCCCTTAAAAGCAGAAAGGAGAGCTGGTTTTTCCTGGTACTTGTGAGTTGCAATAATCCTAGTTAGGCTGTTTCGAATTTGTGAAGAGTGTGTATTTTGGTTTTATTAGTTTTGCTTTCTGTTTTGCCAGCAAAGAGCCTAAGAAATTAATTGATACCTCCTTAGTTGCTTACAGCTCTTTGTTTTCTTCTACAGGTTTGTTGTACTCTTGCCTAAGTTTTGTTGTCTCTGAAAGGGAGTAACAGTTTCTTGAACAGGGGTTTTTTTTCCTGTAGGTAGCTTTCCTGAGCTTATGTTTTCTTGTAATGGGGGTGTCGTCTACTCCCCCTTACTTACACTGTCTATCACTCCGTGACCTCAATCCAAAACATATTCAGGACCTGTAAGATACAGTCTAACAAACAGTGTTAAGGTCTAGTGAAAGAGTACATTGTAGTGTATCATGAATATATTAGGTGAGTAGTTCTGTACTGTGTTAAGTATGGCAATAAAACTATGGTTTTATCATGCTTGTAGTTTAGAAGAATAAACATGAAGCCTTCAATTTAGAAAATGATAGAGATCAAATACAGTAGCAGTTGCCATTGGAGTTGCATCCCCAAGTTGCTTCTGTCATGTGGCACAGCTACCTTTATATGCTCTCCTGCTTTATACTTTTTTTATCCTTGTGATATCTAATAGCATTAAATGATGTTGAAGTCAGTAAGCTACTGGATGCTGTTACCAACACCTGTTTCATGTGACTTACTCTGTTCTGTATGTAAGATGGGGTGTTTTTTTTAGAAATAATCTATTTGGGAGTAATACTATTTGTATTAGCAGATGTCTAGGGGATAGATACTCTTTATAGATACTTCTGTGTAAGACAGTGTTTAACCCCAGCCAGCAGCCAAGCCCCATGGAGCCGCTCACTCACTCCCCCACCAGCAGGATCAGGGAGAGAATCAGAACAGTGAAAGTTGGAAAACCCCTGGATTGAGACAAAGACAGTTTAATAGGGAAAGCAAAAGCTGTGCACACCAGCAGAGCAAATCAAGGAATGAATTCAGTGCTTCCCATGGGCAGGCAGGTGTTCAGCCATTCCCAGGAGAGCAGGGCCCTGTCATCTGTAATGGTGAATGGGAAGACAAACACCATCACTGCAAATGTCCCCCCTTCTTCCTTCTTCCCCCAACTTTATATACTGAGCATGATGTCATATTGTCTGGAATGTCCCTTAGGTTTGCTGGGGTCATCTGCCCTGGCTGTGTCACCTCCCATCCCCCCATGCACCCCCAACTTCCTCGCCGGTGTGGCTGTATCAGAAGCAGAAAAGGTCTTGGCTCTGTGTAAGCCCTGCTCGGCAATATCAAAAATATCTCTATGTTACTAGCTGTCTGTTCAACACACATCCCAAACATAGTCCTGTGCTAGCCACTGTGAAGAAAATAAATTCTAATCCAGCTGAAACCAGCACAGACATTCCTAAGCCTGAAATGGTAAAACAAATTGCCACAAGAGCTGTAACCATACTGTGGCTCTCATGACCCCATCACTACCACAATAAATGGACAGTAAAGAACAATAGAGAGAAGTGGGAACACATTAGGATAGAAGTTATCACTGTATAAACATACTTTTTCGCTCAGCAGGGCCCAAAGAGACCACAGTGTCAGCCAGGCAAGAAGCTGTGGTACAGTGCTGTTGCAGAAGTTCCTAATGCCCTCTGTCCCAGTCCATTAGCATAATATATTTGCAGTGTTGAGTGGGTATTTCTGGGAAGGAAAACTGCATTGAAGTGCAGTAATGCAGATTATAAATTTTCACTGAGCCTTCCATAACCAAATCAAACACAACCTTCAGTGTTGAAGATAGTAAAGATAAAAGCTTTATGTTTATAAAGAAAAGATCTGGCTTGTGCTTTTTGAAAGGTATTCATTGTCATTAACATTTAAGATCATTGTCCTGTGCGTTTAGTCTGTTAAATAAGAGAGCGCTGAGAACAGAGAGGTGGAGCAGGCCAACAAGTGAAATTCTGTCTGTAGCAGATCTCATTAATGCAGTCCATGTGTTCAGTGTTTCTTGCCTTTAAGTGGTAGAGTTTGCATACTGGGGGAAGTAATGATTTGCAAATAACTATTATTTTGCAATTCAGTACTAAGATATATGTGTAGAATTAGCTAGAAAGAACTCATTGCCTTTGCACAGGGAACAGAAAACTGTAATATTGGAGGTTACTAGTTTTGGTTTGATTTCAGTGCTCATTTACTCAATGACACAATAACCCTCTTTGTATATACACTTCATGCATGAATGGAAGTGTGAACAGAACCAAAAGCAGGTGTTGTGTTACAGAGGGGGAAAGTTAAAACAATATTTATGGGCTATTCTTTTATTATTTGAGTTATTTGAAGTTGTTCCATAAGATAGAAGTTGAAGTAGAAAACAGCAAAGTCCAGCTCTGCCTAGAGGGTTGGTCTCAGCCTTGCTTCAAACCTGCACAATTAAACAGGTGTTTACAGGAGATGAATTGTTTCTTCTCTTAATTTTTAGCTTATTTAGAGTCTGATTCTGCCCCTTTTGTAGTGCCTTATTCAAGCGTTAAAACTAACTGTGGGTACTCTCCATAAGCTTCTGTGTAATGTAACTATTTGGCATGCAGAGTACTCCTCAGAACTGTGAAATTGGGGTCCATGGGTGTTGTAGGAGAAGAATGACAGCTCACAGACTTCTGCCTGTAAATGTTAGTGATGGATAAGCATAACAAGCCAGTAAATGGATTTGATGTCTTTGCTTGTCCAGTACTAACGGTTCTGTATGGAAATACATGAGGTGGGTGGTACTTCAGTTTGTTCTTTGTTGTGTGTAACACCCCTTCAGCTTGTTCAGTGAATGTATGTGCCAGAGTGAACCTCTTCAACCAATGACAATGTGGGAAATTGATAAGTAAAATTTTACCTGATACATATGACTGCAGCATGGATAGGAACTTCATTAGAACCATTTTACTCAACTAACAGTGTCGATTCCTGTTTTCTTTTTTTCTCCCCTTTTTCTTTTTGTGGAAGGGAATGTATTTAAAGGGTTGGTTTGGCCAGAAATTTGACTAAAAATACATAGTTTATACATAATTTTGGAAATCAGATATGCTTGTTCTACTCACAGAAATAAGTTTTTGTGTAGATTGGTTCAGGGGGACAAGGACACCTTTAAGAAAACAATAAATTCAGATTATTTCTCTTTTATGAATGAATGTTTCATTTTCAAGTGAAAGATTGTTCCATTGCTGGTATGATGTCAGAGATGTGACTCCATGTAAAATTTACAGCCTGATAGTATTAAAAAGGCCGCCTGACATATGGATTTGTAAATTGGGTGTGTTAGGCAGGAATCATAAAGGAAAAAAACCTCTGGAACCTTCTCTTGTCACTTATCCCTTTTGTTTTCTGGTAGAAACAGTAGTTTTAAGATACAGCTAGGCTCAAGAGGGGACAAGCTGTCTTTTCCAAGAAGTAGCTTTTAGATTCTGAGAAGTACACCTACTTTACTTAACGATGTGAAGAGAGGAATAATTCTCTACATTTAATATAACTTCCTAGTATAAAATTACATTTAAGGGATTGCTTGGAAAGCTGGTTAGGACTGTAGCACATTATTTTTTAAAATCCTGTTTCTATGTGCTCTGATTTCCATGACACTATTCTTTAGGGACAGCACATTTGTTATAGGAGGCTAAATTGTTTCCTTTTGCAAAGCCATACAGGCTCTGAAACTCCCACTGGCTGCTGTCCAGAAAGATTTGTGGGTTCTGCCCAGTGTCTGCAAATGTGTGATGATATTTATATCCATTGAGTTGTTTTCTCTGTAGCTAGATCTGGTAAAACGCTTGTGGCTTTACTGAAACTGGGAGACTTGTGGTAAAGACTGAGAACTTGGAAATTAAGTTTTGTGCTTGAAGAGATGTTCTGACTTCCACTTCATCCATGATTTCTAGGTGGGAAGGAGGATCAGCCTAGTTACACATCAGCCTTCGCAGAGAGGGGCAAAGTCAGCAAATCTTTAAAGAAAGAAGTAAAACTTCCATTTTTTTTTTGAAAGCACTAAGACTGTTTAAGTGTGGATAAAAGAGAATATTGTCTCAACTGCAACTTCAAAAGTGATTCACAATTTTTTTATTGGTAGAGTCTTTAAAATCCAGTTCATTCTGCACAGCTGTAAGTTGTGTTGATTCAAAAGTCTTTCACATTGAGACTTCTGAAAGTAAAAGCTGTCTTTTTCTTATATTTTTCTAAACTGGTGAGAACAAAAAGAAGGGCAGATGTTTTACTTCAGTGTATAGTTTCATGTCTTCTTTCTCTTTTCCTCTCCAAGAAGCTTCCACTAAGAAGAGAAAAAAGACCAGTGACAAAATCTCTGTTCTGGGAAGCATTTCCAAGCATAAAAACAATACCAATGTGATGCTTTTATAGACAAAGTTTTGCTTAAATTGTTGATGATTCACTTGATCTTCTTTGGAAATATTTTCATGCTATTTACCACTTCCTCCAGCTACAGCTTAATTGAATGGTTCTTTCAGATTTTTCCATACGGTGTTCCCTTTCCTTCCTTTCCCACTTGATATATCGTAAAGAAAGGATGGTCGTGGCCCCTTGAAACTTTGCCACCTTTGAGTTTGAAAATCCCCAATGTAATCGGTGGATAAGGGCACTGTGCAGGCTTGACCTTGTTCCTGGCATTGCTGTATGTTTTCTATGTAGTCTTAAATAATAGCAGTGGTCAGTCTATCTGCAGGTTTCCTACTTTCTGAAACAAGACATATGGCTACCTTAATATCTCCTGATTCCCATTTTTATTTGAAGTTAATGAAGTCTCACTTTGAGATCCTTAGAAAGATGTTTGTATATGGAAATAATTTTCTTCGAATATTTTCTTCTAACTTAACACTTTTCAAATGGATTTATGGCATTAGGTCTAGAAATAAGTTGTACTGGATGAAGCATATGTAGAATAAGACTTACTGGCTCAGTTCAGTATGTGTGACTGTAACTGGCTGAAGATCCAAGTACTACTGAAAGGATGTGGTAAATTTGCCTTGGAGCTGGCAAAAGTTCCCGTATTTGGAACTTTTAAAAACAGCTAGGTTGGTATAGTGGAAAACATACTGCAGAGAAGATGGTGCTTTATTGGTAGAAAAATAGGCTGGTTTTTCCTGTAGGCCTCTCTGTGTACAGCTGGCGAAGTTGTAAATGATAGTTATTCTAATTCGCCTTCATTTTGTCCGTTTCGTTGGATGTGGCCTACAGTATGACTGAAGCCCTCAGTCTCATGCCAGTGGGAATGGTGATTGACATTTCCTTGTTTAATTTCTCTTGCTAAGTGCAGAGTGAGACTTCCAAGGGTGTAGCTAAGAAAATACTTATTTTTTTTTTTTCCCCTGGATGAAAAGTTGCAAGCATCTGACAGTAGGGTGGAATAGAAAAGTTATCTTGATTGTGTAACTCCAGCCTTTGGCTGTGCAACCCTGAGAACACTGGAGCAATAGATGAATGCTGTGTGCTGTTGGCTAGATAATGTTGTTTTTAGGCCGTGGACTGTAGGCTGACTTTCACACAAGGCAATGGCATGGGGCTTTCCCACACTTGCAACATCACTGGTTTTCCAGCTGTACAACATGTCTTGTGCACAGAAGGTAAATTACAACTGGAATGGCCTCTGCTGAGGTCGGCCATCAGCCGGGCAAAACCGCGAACTGCCCCATCGCCGCGCGCAGCCGTGTCTGTCAGGACAAGTGCACACAGTGCCACGCAGTCATTTTGAAATATACACCACAGGCTTACAGCTGGTACTTTCTTTTAGCTGCAGTTTCGTAACCTGCTCCTCTCCAGCTTGAGTTTCTGGGACATCCTCCTGCAGCAGGTGTGGCTGAGAGGGCATCTGGCGGCTAGAGGAACTGGGAGCCTGACCTCGTCTCACTAAGGCTTTCAAGTGGACTTGGGTCAGATGCATGACAGTGGTCAGATGTATGGGTGCAGATGGGCACAGCTGTGATTAACTCAGGGTGGTACATGGAATACGTGGATATTTGTGCTCTAAGGCCATCAGGCTGAGAGCTCACTGAGGGGCCTGCTCCAGAGGTCTGTGTGCACATGGCATTTGCAGTGAGGCCTTTGGAGCTGCTGGTTTTGTTCAGCTCTGGAACTAGAAGGGTTTTTCCTTCATTTACATTTTTCTTCATTCAGCCTTAGAAATGGCAGACACAAGTTGTGAAACTTTGATGTAGAAATTAATTTAATCCAGTTAAATCTCCTAGGAAGTTGGTCCTGCAGTTAAAGCTGCTTTCTTTTGCTTGATAGCATTGAATTAAGTGTTCTGGAAGGAAAGGAATTCAAGGTCTGAACTGTTGACCATTGGAGTTGTCTGTGGTGCTGGCCTAGGAAAACATTTCCAAGACAATAGCTGAGATTTTAAGTCTCAGTATAGTGTTGTATTTTTGGGGGCTTTATGTAAGAATAAATGATCAAGAAGGTGTTTCTACTTTTGTCAATCTTGTGCAATGCCAGACCAGTTCATATTAGTGATTACTACATGTTGTCAGTTTTGACCTGTGAGGGAGTGGACGAGTAAAATGAATAGTAGAACAGTTCACAACTATTTTTGTGGCAGAACTTGCTGGTATTTGTTGTTTTTGGGAGACTGCAAGCCTCAATGCAGTCTATACTGTACTAAAAATAAAGGTGAAACATCATTGTGCTGTGTCACTGAGCCCCAGCTTCCCAAACCTCATCACATGGAAGTAATACCTTTTAGGAAGCTAGTGTATTATGGTTTTTTGTATGCCCATCCTGCCAAGGGATCAGGAAGTTCCCTGGTCATTTTTTACCTGGAGCTTTCAAAAACACCCTGGTGTCACACAATGCAATAATGCCACTCTTCAATGTTTATACTAGCTGCATTTCCTTTTAATTAATCAGAGCAGGAGGAAATGTGTGAAATTAGCTGCATGGCAGAAGGAATTCCTTAAAGCAAGTAAATTGAGTTCTGCTCAAGTTTCAAGTTTCTGGGTTGGAGTCACAAAGCAGTACTCATGTTCTAGCTGTTTTTAATTATTTATTTTGTGGCGGTTTCCTTGTCCATGAAACTGGTATTTACTGTGGGTTAGCCTAAGAAGATGAGCAATGCTATTGAGGCTTTGGGCAGTGTAAACATCAGCAAGTACCTTTTTGTTGTAGGCTCTGATGTGTTTGTCAAGTCCAAAGGGGGAGAGAGTGAATGAATCAGGATGTTACACTGGATCTGTGTGGCACATCTTTTTTTACTTCAGACTTCACATGACTACACAGTAGCTCCCAATATCTCTGTTTCCTCCAAGAAATAATGTTCCCTTGCATCTCTTTCCCTGTAACTCTAAAGAAATCCCAGGAAGGGACAGATCCCAAACCCATGCAGTTTACTGAACTACTTAGCTGAGGTGAATTTGAGCTTCACCTTCCACATATTTTGGTCCTTATCTACAAGGAAGGGGTCATTTTTTGACATAGGAATGGATGGCTGATTACTTAAGGTGGGTTGCATTTATGTAGTTCTTCTTTAACATAATGTGTGTACCTAAGGCTGATGAATAATGGGTGTGGCTTGAAAAAGCAGATGTAAGTGTAGCAGATAAAAGACTTGTGTTACTGATGACAGAAAAGTGTGTTTATACTGATTCCAGAAGCAAGTGTCAGAAAAACTTTAAAATGAGATTTTTCTGTCCATTATTGAAAATGAAAAAAACCTTAAGGAAATGCTGTCCAGAAATCAATTGGTGCAAGTGACGTCAGGCGTATTTAGAAACACATGCCATTAACAGATTCTAAAGGGAATAGCTAGAAATGCCCTCCAACATCCTTAGGTTAATGACTGTAGCTGGTAAGGAAGTTTAAGAGGAATAGCTCAGCCACTTTCTTAAGTATCACGTGCTCTCCTGCTGCCACTATCAGGGACAGGGTGCTGGATTAGATAAAGCATTGCTCTGATCCAGCTGTGAAGAGAAACTACTTCCTCATCCACAGCATGCAGTAGGCAGAATTGCATTGGAGCTCTCTGCATCAGGGTTCAGTGAAGGTCTTTTGAAGCAGGACAGGCGTGTCAAGTGTGTTGTCCGTCTGTCTGTTTGCGTTGTGCAGTGTAGGATGTGCAGCACAGCCCTGATTAGTGAACAGAGGGCACTGACATAACATAAGTGGTATCTGTGGTGTTCAGATCTGGGTACTGGGCTGCTGTAAGGGTCAGTGTGGTGGGAGCAAGGTCTACTGCAGACATACGTGGGCCTGAGGGGGAAGAGTGAAGAGTCTGGTTGTTATCATCAGAGTGCTGTTTTGAAATAACAGAGCTAGATCCTAGAGCTCAGACTGGTATTCTGCGCAAATGGACATTTTTGTAATTAACATCCATATATAAGCTGGTGTATGTTCAAGAGGAGTAGAGGCCAGAGATGGACTGAAGGGCATAGAGAGTCCAGATTACATCTCTAAGTCATATTTTGACTAGGAGAACATTGTCATTTGGAAGTGGGAGTTGTAAGTTTGAATCCACCTAATGTAGGCAGATGCTTGTAATCAGCTTTGGGAACAGACATCTGCCTTCTGAAATCAGTACCTCCTGCTGGATCAGGATTACTTTACTGAGATCCACATGGGATTAGCAGCAGCCTGAACACTCTACAAACCACATTTGTCTCATTCTGGTTTTGTGTTAAATTTAAGCAGTGTTTGATTTAGCACAGTGTTCTGTGCTAAATACATTTATGTATTACACAAGCAGTTATTTAAAAATTGTACCTAATCCTATATTGCATTACAAGACAGCTATGGATATGAAGTATTGCTATACAGGTGATCTTTTACAAATTTTTCCTGGTTGTTTCAGTGATTTTTTGGATTCAGCAGTTCTGATAGCCATTGGTTTTAACAGTTTCTGTAGCTGTACCAGGAAAATACAGACACTTCCTAGGAAACAGATAGGCCCACCTGAGGGTGGGTGTTGAGCTACAGTCTTAATATGTTAAGTAGAAAGGATATCATCATTTATGTGAACTAAATGCTAAGAAAATTTTCCTTTTCAAAATAGAAAGATCTAAAATCTAGAAGTGACCATCAATTTTTTTTAGTGCCTCACAGAAAGTGTGATTAAAAAGTGACAGGGAAAACATTTCAACTGCTACTAAATATTTCTTCTCCCTATTGGTTTCCAAAATTCCAATCAAGCATTTATATAATGTGATATGATTAGCTTTGAGAAGCTGTTGAGAAGCGTATGTCAGCATGCCCAGTATAGCACTGTATACATTACATTTTAAATCCTGTTTCTCTAGAACCACTCAGATTGCTCAAAACCACTCTCTAGACTCAAATTCTGGGAGGGTTAAATTAATCCTTTGTCCTTCCATAGTAGATAGGAGTTGTCCAGTGCCCTAAATATCTGCTGGTCTCTCTCCACTGTTTATTTTTTGTCAGTGCTTTTCTTCACCTTGATGCTCTGTTACCATGAGGCATTTATTGTTTTGTGGTTTATTTTTTTTCATGAAAGCCAGCTGGTAAACTTTACTCAGTTGCTTTTGGGCAGTTTTTACTTAGGTAAATATAAATGATAAAATAAATCTCCAAAGTACAGTTTATTGTAGAAGAATAAATAATTTCTCTGTTGATAATTCTGGTTTTTTAAACTCTTTTACTGTCTATTGTCCCTCCTCCTAGGCTTTGCTTAAAGAAGCTCTGCAGTTACTTCTTTAAATCTTTCATCAATCTCTTCAGTCATTAAAACTTTTTTATTTCTTTTAGAGCTTTTTCCTAACAAGTTGTCACTATCCTTTTCAGAATAGCTGGGGGCTGGGTGTGCTCTCTGTTTGAAGGCAGTTTCCTTTGTGCTACAGTCATTCTGAAGTGCCAGCATTGCTGGGTATCAGGTTATCAATTTGCCAAATAATCCAGGAGAGAATGAATGGGGCTGGGACACTGTTTGGAAGAGCAGTCTCCACAGAAATACTTGGGAGGAAAGTATGGTGGGACAATAGATCTTGGAAGAGAGTTTTAGAGAGTACTACATGGTTTAAAGTCAGTTTTTATGAAGAAGGGTGAAGCCAAGGCCCAGTTGCCACGGTTAAAGTATTTATTTTAGGGTGTTTTTTACGCAGATTGTGGTTAAAGTTGCTGTGTTTTCTTTACTTATATTGTCCGTGCTGTGAAAGATACAGCTTTTGGCATTTTGTGATAAGCAGTTGGGAAACATGTATGCTCTTGAAAAGCAGCTTTCTTCTGACATCAGGTGTGCTATACTTCAGTGATGTTATAGAACTTATGTTTACGCTCAAGAGTCATAACATCCAGGTGTTAAAAAATACAAAATGTCTATTTCTTTCAGGTTGTAATTCCATAATGTCTTTTGTTGAACAGCTTTACTGGAAAAATCAGTGCCATTCTCACTCTTCACAAGGTGCTCATGTTTTCCCTGCCTTCAAGAGAATAGTGCTGTTGATCTTCCATTTGACATCAGCATCACATTACACTCATGTAAAATGTTAGTAGAAATCCAACGTACAGGAAGCCTATGGAACTAGGTTGTATAGTTTTATTTTTGGAATGAAAGAGTTTTAGAAATTAAGATATCAGTATAACAGCTCTTGGCATGCTGTGTGTTTTAATCCAAAGCAGTTTCCTTAACTACTACTTGAGCAACTTCAGATACTAAAATAGTTTTTGAAAGTGCTCTTTCTTTCCAGCTGGTGACAGTGATTACCCTGGACTTACCCTGTTTGTAACAACCACAGATAACATGTGTGGTTTGTTAAAATCAAGAAATACCCATCTTTAATTTATGCACATATGCTTTAAGGGATAAACAAGCCCCACAGAACAGGGCAGACAGCAGAGAACAGTTCAGTGACCTTCTCTACCCTTCTTTCACAGAGCACTGCTGGATGTGTGTATTGGCAGAGATTCAACAGCTTGGTCTTGCTGGGGTTTTGCTTTTAGTGGGGTGTTTTGGGTTGTTTTGGTGGGGTTTTTTATCCCTGTTCTTCAGAACCCTGCCAAGTTTTGTGATATCTGTGTTGCTTTGTCCACTGGTTAAAAATTGTATAGCAGCTAAGTCTGATGACTTCAGAAAAGCTGTACGTGTCATAACAAACTGAGTTGTGTAGTACTCCTGTATAGTTGCTTTTTAAAATGTTTAGGCTCATGGCTGACTGATCAGTCATTAAATCTTCTAATCTTGCCCAGTGAGATTTAGAGAAACTAGAAAGTATTTTTGCAGGCAGAAAAAAACCCAGTGCAGATGTGAATGCTATTTTTTCTTTATTGAAATCAGACAAATATATTATCTCTCAGGACATTAGTAATATATTTTTCACCTCTTCTTTGGAATTAATAGCTTCAAAGGGAAAACTGCTGCTTTTGAAGCATGTGACCATAACAGACTGATTCTCTGATGAATTTTCTTTTTTTTATCACTGTCAAAAAGATTTATTTAGATTAGTATTTTTGTCTGGATACTTAGTGTTCCTGTGTAAGTTTTGGTTTGTGAAAGGAAAGCCATGGAGACAAAATTATTTGTCTAAATTCTTTATTGCAAAATTATAAGATACTGAGCAAGTTCTTGAAACTAACTAAATAAATGTTATTTTAATATACCTTCCCTGAAATGGGAAACAGAGTACTATCCAGCTTGCCTTTATGTAATTGCTTTGATGCTATTTGTGCAAACAATAGTTAGGTTTGCTTTTGTTGTTCAGCCACAGCTGAAATATGATTTAAAATTGCTCAGTGAGTTGGTATATTGAATTAAAAATATCTACCAACCGTGTCCTGGGGGGCATTGGGGCATCACCAGCCCAGCAAGAGAAGGGATTGTCCCCTCTGCTCTGCTCTGGGGCAGCCTCACCTTGAGTGCTGGGGGCAGTTTTGGGCACCACAATATAAAAAAGGCATTGAGCAATTAAGAGAGTGTCCAGAGGAGGGCCACGAGGATGGTTGAAGGGTCTGGAGGGGAAGCCCCGTGAGGAGCAGCTGAGGTCACTTGGTCTGTTCAGCCTGCAGGAAACTGAGGGGAGACCTCCTTGTGGTCTTCAGCATCCTCACGAGGGGAATCTTCAGGGCAGGGGCTGATCTCTCCTTTCTGGTGACCAGCGACAGGACCTAAGGGAATGGCTTGAAGCTGTTTCAGGAGAGGTTTAGGAAAAGATCCTTCACCCGGGGGGTGTTTGGGCACTGGAACAGGCTCCCCAGTGAAGTGGTCACAGCACCAAGCCTGGCAGAGTTCAAGANCAGCCTGCAGGAAACTGAGGGGAGACCTCCTTGTGGTCTTCAGCATCCTCACGAGGGGAATCTTCAGGGCAGGTGCTGATCTCTCCTTTCTGGTGTCCAGCAACAGGACCTAAGGGAATGGCTTGAAGCTGTTTCAGGAGAGGTTTAGGAAAAGATCTTTCACCTGGGGGCTGTTTGGGCACTGGAACAGGCTCCCCAGTGAAGTGGTCACAGCACCAAGCCTGGCAGAGTTCAAGAGGTGTTTGGACAATGCTCTTGGGCACAGGGTGTGATTGTTGGGGTGTCCTGTGTAGTTCCAAGAATTGGACTTTGATGATCCTTGTGGGTTCCTTCCAGCTCAGGATATTCTATGATTATGATATCCAGTCCTGAACCCCTTTTTAATTTAGAATTCAGAATGAAAACATTCTGGGTTGTTAGGGAAAAGCAAGTCTGCCTTCACCTTATGGCTTCCTTTAAAGGTATTTGTGCTTGAAAAGTCTGCATGTATTAAATGTGAAACAATGTATATGCTGTAGTGTTTGGCTCTTTTTCAGCGGGGTAACCTTTGAAACATAACTCCTCAACCTGGAAAACCTGCTGTTAAGCATTGTTGTTCATCTATTAATAAAGCTTTATTAAAAAATCCTTTCACTTTTCACAGCTCTTATTAGAACTAATTTAAGGCTGGCAGCAGTGTCCTAGCTTGGGTCCTGCATGTAGTTGTTCACTCACCCCTCTGTTGAGTCTGTTATGCTAAGATGACTTTTTTTTCAGCTAATAACTTTATATAATGTCAGTTTAAGATTTTAGGATCAGATCTACCCAGAAAAAGAAATCAGTGCTATAAATTTCATGTGCCCTTTGAGACTCCAGAGCTGATATTCACAGGAGGGTGAATTATCAGAGTGGGGATGGTAAAGTCACTGATTGACGCAAATCTCTGCTTTCTTTACCTGTAACAGAATGACAGACCCAGAGGCATTGCAAACTTTCCCTCTCCCTCATACAAACTTGCTTTTATCGACTTTTGAAATTGTGACCAGTTCTGTAGGAGGGCGAGGTTTAGTCTTCAGTTTTGTTTGGTCCTTCGCCTGCTGAAAGCCGCTAACAAGAGCAGTGGTTGGTGCCAATTGCAGCGTTTTGTTTTCTTTTTCTGTGATCCCAAGAAATGTCTAGTACAAACCAGACCATGACCACCCACTCATTTCACATGAGCCACGGATCACTTGCCAGATGGCAAAGGCTAAGGAACATAAGATTTAATACAGAAGATCTGTCTTATTTATTCTGTTTAGCTCAGAATAAGGCACCACCTCCTCTCTTGCCTTACTGTCCTTGCAGTCAAGGGGTGAGTAGACAAATACTCCCATGACAACAGTGGCAACTGTTTATATTCTGTGGTATGAGATTTCGTTGTCCTTATCTGAGTTTGCATAAATATGGTGTTAGTTTTGGTTAATCATCTCTTTCCTAAAGGAACACTGCATTATAATGTTACATTATAATGTTGTCCCAGGCTGAGTTCTAGCAAATAAAAATCCCCCCCAAAAACCTTTTCAGGCCTCCAGTGAAAGGACACATTTCTGTTGCTGTATAAAAAATCTATTGAAAAAGGAGGGTTTGAGTAATGTGTTTTGAGAGTTTGCCACACGTGTCACTTTTTTAGTGATAGTGTATGAAGGTGAATTGACTGCAAATATATACAAATTCATCCAAGTGCAACTTCTGTCCAAGGTGAACAAAATGCCTGAACTAGGGCTGAAATCTTGATGGATAAGATCATTTCAGTAGATGATAATGCTGATCCAGGAAGACTCACATTTTGAATTCAGTCACTCTTAACATATGGTTAAAGTCCATGCTTTAGGTCTCATTAAGTCATGCTCTCTGGCAAGACCTTAGTATTTTTGCTTTGCATCTAGAAAATATAGAGAAGCAGAGTTAACACAAGCCTGGTGCATTATAAACCTTACACAATTCAGTCACCCTAATTTTTGCAGTTCACATTTCTTAGGGGAGAGTTGAGTATGTCTCTCTAATCTCCTGATGCTTGCCAAAAATAGATGAAAAGAAGGGAAATTTTGAAATATTTCAAAGAATCATTTCTTCTACTCTTACTGTTGTCTTAACTGTTGTAAATGAAGGGTTTTAATTTGTTGGAGGAATGGAAGGAAAGAGCAGTGCATGTGGTAAGCTCACACTGACCTGAGATTTTTGGCTGGAGGCCCTCTGTAAAGAACAGTATTTCCTTTTTCCTTACCTGTGTGGCAGCTTCACAGTTTCTAATACTGTGGAGATGTCTGTGTCCTAGTGATAATGTAGAATGTTATGAACTTGAAATCAAAGATCTGACATGCTCCCCAAAGGAGGAGGTGGAGTGTGTGGCACATTCACATGGTGAGTTTTTACTGGTCTAACTTGCCTTACAAAAAGGCCATTTGATCATTATAGTTGCTGTGCTAGTCTCATCATCACTTCTACATAGAAGAAGCTTGAGTGATATCCTCTGGAGCTGTTTAAAATGCAGATAAATTTTGAAATATCTTTGCCTGATAGGAATAGTTACAGTAGAAGTTGCCTTTAATTAGTTGAGAGTACTGGTGCAGTTAATAAACCCATAATTGGTGTTGAACCCAGCCAAGCTTGGAAGCAATCCTCTACTTTGCTTTGGGGGAAGGACCCCCCGGTAAAAGGTGACATCAGACTGTTGGCTAGCTGCTGCTTCTTGTGAGTGTTGCCTTTGCTAAGATCATCTAGCATGATCTAAAGCTGGCTTTCATTTGTGTCTGGAAGGATTGCATGAAATGAAACAGAGGTTGCAAGATACGCAGGACACCTTGCAACTTCTCCTATGTGTCTTGTGTATGATTATGGAGAAAAATTTGGAAGGGACTACAGGGACTCATATCACCCTGCTCTCCCAAATACAGGATGTAAGTCATGTAGATGTGTGCTTGGATCCAAGCATTAACAAGAAGAGATGGGATTGTGCATTGCTGAATTTAAGGTCATCTTGGAAGAAGAGAATTTTCTCACTGTTGATGCTGTGTTAGGAGCTTGTGAGGGAAGTTGGAGTCAATAAAGCAGGGCAGAATTCATCCTTGGTCCTTTGCACTGCTTGAAATCACTGCATAATTTGAGGTGATGAAAACTGCCAGGAGCTCCTACATTATAAATTCAGCCTTTCTTGAAGTCTCTAAGCAGACTCTTTCATCAGGGTCAGCTGTTAAAGAGAAAGATTTAAAGCCCAGTTTAAGTAAAATGATCACCACTGATTTTTTCCTGTTAGTAGTTGACTTCATAAAGTCATTGAGTATCCCTTTCTTTAGGAGTGATCACAGTGTCCAGTGTTATGGGTTCCATACTCCAAAACATAAAGTAATATTCCTAATCTGCTTTTGAGTCTGAGTTTCTCCACCTTTTGTGAGGCTGTGAAGGGTGATCCTGTAATGTCTTTAGGAGGTACTATTTTGGATTTTGTTAAGGTGATGATCCCTGGCCATTTAAAATGTAATTTTAAGGAGATTTCCTAAGTAAATAGGACTACTGTAACACAAGCTAATTGGAAGGATGCAAGGAGGAAACAAAGAATGGGCAAGAAAAATGTTTCATTTTCCCAAATTTAAATTAAGAATCCTATCAGTGACTGTTCACTCAGCCAAAACATAGTAAACTATACTCCTCTGGTTATTGCCAGGTGATAGGTGCCCAAAAATTACAGTCATCTAGTTGTTGTTTCATGTGTGTGAAGTTTGTTGCACATATTTGGCAAAAGCTCCAAACTCCATCTTTAACTCAGCACTTGAGGATTTAATGTTTACAGAGGAGGAATTTGGCCAGAGGTAGTTTAGCAGCTCTCTGATAAGGTAGCATGGAAAAAAATTATTTTGCCCTGTCCCTACTGTAGTTAATCTCTGTGGTGAAGCTCTTGTTGTCTAAGACTATAACAATGGCAGCATTTGGAAACAATACATTTTGTCTAAAAGTGGAAGAAATTCCATATATAAATTATAGATGTGTTTATACATACAAAAACAGTTTTTAACTTTAATGTGGATATTTAAAAATAGATAAATATGCAAAAGATAGAATAGGGGAATTTTAAGTAAGAGTTCTGAGCACTGCAAGCTTATTATTGTAGCAAAGAGAATGTTTTTTTGAGGGGAAGCAAATTCCTTTGAGTTTTATTTACTTGTGCCTAAGTATGTTGCTTTGTTTCATACGTGTTTTCACAGAAGGGTAGCTGAGTGCCAGCCCTCAAAACTGTTGACTTTGTCTCTTTCTCTTCTCTTTAAATACTGCAATGCTCCATAGCACCTCTGCAGTTTAAGACACAGAAACTAAGTATAAAATCTATCATCATTTGAGTGCCACATCTCTCTTAGAGCATTCATACTTGGAATACTGCCATGTGATTTGCATGGATGAGCACTAGAATGATGACTAGCATCCTTATTTTTCTGATACTGGCTAAGTCCGTGCTTTAGTTACCTTGAGGCTCCAGTAGGCACAGGAGTCAGGTACCAGCACCTTCCCTAGCTGCTTATATTTTCCTTTTAGCTGGGCAGTAGAGTCTGGTGCAAGGTGCCCCTTTATTGCAGCAAAGGTAAATGTGTCTCATTTACAGCATTTATCTGCTATTTTCCTCCATACCATGTCAGTATCTAGGGTTGCAGGTAGATGTGGGTTTGCTCTCAAGCCTGGCAAGATGTGCTGTGTATTAGCTTGGTCTTGGCATTGCACTAACATGTTTTGCATTCTGCTTGGACCACAGGCACAGCAGGATTGTGTTCACTTACAAGAGGTCATAGATCTGTGCCCTGTAGATCTGGGGCTGAATGTAGCATCAGAGATAAATAACCATTGTCTGTCTGTCTGCTGTTCTTACCACAATGTTGAGAGAGAAATAGCAAAGCACCCGAGTATTATTAGTCTGTGGAAAGCCCCAGCTTTACAAATAGTGCAATCCTTGCTTTACAGAGACTTTACTTGTGGCAATTTTCTTGCAGCTTTTAAACCTCTTCATTTTGGTTAATCATTTTCATGTCTTGACTTATTAAATCTCAAGGAAATAGCTTGAGGTCCTGGCTGCATTGCACTATGTATCAGGTAAGCTGGATAAGCTGGCTTGTTGTTGATGTGTAGAGGAATGGAAGCACTGCCAGAAGTATCTAAGCATGCTGGGCTGAGATGCTGGCAGACTGTTGCCAGGGGCTACTGTGGATCAGCCACATATTCAAAACAGGATGTTAATTGGAAAGCCTTTTTATATGTATTATGAAATGTTTGTTTTCACATTTTTCAGGCCCTGCAAGAAGTATTTATTAATAGTAACTGCATTTACACTTTCTTTAATGAAAGGTTCATAATGTACAGGTTATATAGCTACACCACCTCAGGCTGTGATTTTTGTCAGAATTTGCAAATGAAGCAAGGTTGAGCGTGGACAGTAATTGGATGGGTGACTGCTGCCCTATGAAGGGTGGGTGTGTGGGTAACAAACCTGTACTCGGGGGCTGTTGCTGGCAGTTTTTGGTTAGAGGTCTTCTTCCCTCTGAGTCAGGTCTGAGCCCATATCCTGGAGTAAAAGATTACTGCTGGAAAGGGAATGTGATCAATGAGATGCAAACCCATGGTTTCAACATCTTGTGCTCACCGAAGTATGCAGTGTTCTTTGCATAGAGACCTAGGTGTTCCAAATAAATCCTAAAAGAGCATCCCTGTGTTCTTCCCTAAAATAATCTTCAGATTTGACTTGACAGAAGGACTTCTGCTTTTCCTTTCATATGTATTACACTGTATCATAGTTCAATGACTCAGTCACAGGAATGCATGAAGTTCAGCGGCAGTCTAAATAATTTCTTGACAGTGTATGGTAGTTGATACAGCATACTGCAATTTTTCAGTGTATGAGAAATTATTCAGTAGATTCTATATGGTCTTTGGATAGTTTTTAATGCACTAGACAACAGCACTTCTGCTGCTCCATCTTCATTAGGATCTTCTTAGTGTATATATAAAAGAATTAATGACCTGATGGGTAAGAGATCTTAAGAGAAGCATTTCTTCTGGACTTTGAAGCTAAATCAAAGGGAGAAGCTTGATTTTCTTCCTGCTGCGGCTGTGTTATGGATTATTTTATTTGACTCTGTAATGGACAGTTGGATTGGATTTTCTTTTGTCTTTCCTCTGGTGGTCATTTATTAACATGCAGTTGAATGAGGGCTGTGTCAAAAAATGCCTTTGCTCAGATAAGAGTCTGTCATGTGTAACTTCTGCAATATCAAATGCAAGAAAGTAAACATTTTAAATCGTTGTAGGGGGGATGTGCAGTCCAGCCATGACAGAGCTCAAGATGTCGTCTGCTTGACCTCTCTTTTTGTGCACTGTCCAGCTATGTTTCCTTACAAAACTGAAGTCCCAAATGTGATTAAAAAGAGGTCAGAGAACAAATTAATTAAATCATAGGGTGTGGCCTTGGTAGTACATCTTGTTTCATCAATAGATAATCTGGCTTCAGGGGAAAAGTACTTAATTATCTACCTTGTTGAAAGGGACACGAATTATATGAACAGGGCACTGCAAGGAATAACATTCCTTATGGAAATTCCTATGGGAAAATACCTTATGGGGGGAAAAATGGAATCCATCATGTTAGAATGCAACAGCTGGAAGAAATGCTAGTTGGTCTCCCTCTATGGCACAAACAAGGGAATTAGCTTGCTGTAGAAGGTAAAACATCTGCATAAATCCTTAGTGTAACAACTGCATATACACATGCAGTAAAGGATAACAAAATTCAGGAGCAGAAAAAAATACTGAGTTGAATTTGTACAGGATGACCTTCTATTTTAGTACAGAAAACAGAACTCTGAAACCAGAGCTAGTAAAAACACTTTTTAAAAAACTTGATTTTTATGCATTAATGTGCTATTTTGCAGGTTTATTTAGTGTTCATTACAAGGGAAAGACAGACCGAGATCTGTATTAGGAACTAGATCTGCTACAGGTTTTTGTTGCTTATCTCTTAGTCTGTTTTGCCATTCTGCTTCAAAAAATAGAGCTAATAATGCTTAGCATATATAAATTATTTTACACATACAGAGGTGAAAGTGGATGGGTTTATATAAATACCTCAAGGTCTGGTTCAAGTCTCCTTCCCATGATATGCAAATCAGAAATAGAATTTCACTTGTAAATGAAGAGCAGTAATTAATGTTGCAACTCTGCTCACTGGGCTGAGCAATGAGACAAATCTACTAGAAATCAGGTAAGCAAGAGATAAAACCACTGCTGAGCTCATCTAACTTGGCCAACAAGTCCTTACCCTCTTTCCCACCACAGTGGAGAGAGCACAGCTGTGTGGGGTCCCCTGCAGCAGGTGAGATGCTCTTTCATTCAGGGGCTGCTGGAGCACTTCCCTGAGAAGAACCAGCGGTGGAATGCAGAGCTGTTGTCTGGAGAACTAATTCCTGTACTTGACCAGGGGGCAAAACAAAAATTGCTGGGAGGCTTCATTTGAAAGAGTGTGAGGCTGCCATGCAGGTACTGCTTGCAAACAGGAGTTGTACTCCTGTCTAATGTGTAACAGGCAATAGGATATCAAAGGGATGAAGAGCCTGAAGGAACAGCTGCATATTCATTGTACATGGCAGTGGGCATCTGCCAAAGCAGAGCAAGCTTTTTGTAGTGCTCCAAATGAAGAGTAGACCAAGTAGATATGTTTCATACAAAGAGTGGTTAACCCTTCTGTCTTGTGATCCCCCTCTGGTCTCATGAGCTCAGCAAGTTTACTCCAATCTGTTTGGATGAGAGGCAACTCTCTTGTCCCGTTACTATGAGGAACCCTTTGTAGGACAGAGTGGGGATGTGTTGCATGGATATTTGTTTTGTGAAGTCAGAGTTTCCTTCTCTAGTCAGGGATTTTTTTTTTTTTTGGTCCTGCAGTTTAGGTTACCTCTACAGTTTTATCTTCATTAATTACAATAATTAAAAATCCAATGGCATTTTTCAAATGAGTGGATCATCTTTCAGCAAGTAACTCTGCTTTCTCTGACTTCCCTTTGCAGTTCTTTTGGGTGTCCCATATTTTTTCCATCCTTTCCCCTTGCCTGCCCCTTGGAATAGTATTTAAGCATGTGCAAAGCAATGGGCAACATAAGGACAGCAGATGATGTAGCCACTCTAGTTCTGTGGAAAGGTGTTGTGCATGGCCAGACATGAGGGGGTGGCACTTGTTGATATCCCAGAAGTAAGTGGTGGGTACTGCTGGTTGGGATGGCCACCTTCTTGTCACTTGCTTTTTGGAACAGGACCTTGTCAAGCTTGCTAAACCATCAGCTGTATTACTGATAGAACTGAGGGTGTAAGAAGAGGTACCTTTTCAATACCACTTGCTCTAGTTTCTCCCTCACTCAGACAGTGAGTGTAAACTGCTGAATTTCAGTATTTCATTTAACCCGTTCTTTGATTTGATACCGTAATCCAGCAGTGTTTAGGATTGCAGTTTTCAGACTAGAAGGCTTTTAGACAATTAGTCCTGTGTGAATTTTATGACACTCATGAAAATACTTTGTTTTATGAGGTTTTATAATTCCTTACATTTTTTTCTCTCTCTTTTTTTTTTTTTTAAAACGATGGGCTTTTCCCTTGTGCAAGGCACTCCTCCTAACCCCTAACCCCCTCTGTCTTGGTGATAAGCATATTTTGGGTCACATGCTTGAGAAATCAAAAAGAGGAAAAGAGTCTAATATATTAATGGTTCATAATTAATAATCAGTTTTTCTCCAGTGAGGAAATATCTCCCTTTTTATTAGTTTTTTTAATTGAAAATATTCTGATTTAAATATCTAGTATGTCCATAAATGCAACAGCAGGTGGCAGAATAACTTCACTAGAAATTGATTTCTTGGCATGCTCAACTTTCTTTCAATGAACTTAGAGAGAAAAACAGATGCCTCTATGTGAGATGTGACCAATTGCTGTTCTAAATAGCTGTCTTAACAGAATGTAACAGGCAATTCCCAAACACATGGAATTGTGTGCTACAAGGTTTTCTTCAGTTTTTAATCTGTTTGCTTTTAATTTCTGTAAAATAGTTAAATGCTTATTAAACAGAAAGTTTCTGAGGAGATTGTAAGTGGTGCCTTGCTGTTGCAGAACTGGCAGTGTGTTAGTCACCAGCTGAAGTGTAGCAAATGCTATTTTCAGCAAAAGTGGATCTGTGTAAATATTACGTAGATATAATCCTTTCCTTTTAGAGAACAGCATCTATGTAAACATACTGCCATGAAATGCATTGTTCTGATGAGCAGTTTTGCTGTAAGCTTTGAAGAAATAAGCTCCCTGGGAAGTTATGAGTAAATCTTGACCAGTGTTGTTCAACAGTCAAAGCCTAAAGACTGTGTGAAAGATGTATCATGTGGGTTGGAGAATGGGGAGGGTGCAGCTGTGAATTGCATTTAATATCTCATGGTCTGTTTAGCAGCTCCTTGGCTTTCTCATCTGCGTCTCCCTGGGAAAAAGTTACAGCATTCAAAATTCTGAACACCTCCAGACAATACCATTTAAAATAAATAGGACAAATAGACAGTCTATTAGGTAACGCCTTTCTTCACCTTCCTCAAACAGGGTGATAGTTTGAGATATACATTGGGCTATATCCAGTTCTTCAGTCATAGCTGGCTGGTCTAAGCTTTTGAGAACTACCAGGACTAGAAACAAGGATGTAATGAAATGGTATTTTCCCACATTGTAGCAATGGAAAAGAGCCTAGCGTAAGGGCAATTATGATTTTTGTTCTCCTTTGAAGGTCTGAAATCATAGTGGTGGTGTGATATTATTCTCTTATTTTTGGCCCTGACATGACCTCTGCATTAGGGCAGACTCTTATCCTGCAATTCTACAAACGTTCTGAGCACACAGTAACACAGCATGGCAGCTGAAAGGAGTCATCCCATTCTCCTTCCATCCAGGGCAACTGCATAAGCTTAGGCTTGTTAAGTCCACAGAAACGTCTTCCTGCGTGGAATGGGCAGCAGTTCAGGGATGGAAATGAGATACGGGAGAGGGCAGAGTAGCTTCTCATTTCAGTCTCATCTTACTCCATTTAAAACATATGTGAACATAAGTGAAAATACAGTCTCATATAGTGATTGTTCTGTGTAGAAAAGATACTAGAAGTCATAGAGATTAGAGTTGTGTGTGGGTTTTTCCCATAATGGGTACCAATAAAGATGTCCCCAAGTGAACATAGGAGCAGTAGTTATGCCAATAGCATGTTTTCTTATTTTTAAAACACGTCTAAAATGGTTTTATGGAAAAAAAAAAATCAGATTGCATTTGATATTATCTTCAATGGCTGAAAATGGCCTACACACAGATGGCAAAACCTCAAAATAGAGATATCACAAACTTAACCTAAATTATCTTTATTATACAATGCATGTTTTGAAATATGAGATGTTCTCCAGTAATAATACATAATACAAATCAACATTCTGAAGGAGAAGGAAAACAACTCCCAGGTATCTCAGCCCAAATGACCTCACGTTGCACATTCGGTGCATCAGATGGTGAGTTTGTGGAGTTTCAGAAAGGCCTGAGAACAAGAGAGATGCAGGTGGGGCTTTATGCCAATGCTTATGAGAGAATTTTATGTTGTTTTGTGAAAAAAGTAATGGTATGGAGCATAAGTGTACAAATGGGCAAAAATATGGTGCCTATATGGAGTGAGAAGAGGAACTTGGGTGTGTTTGTGTGTGTTGTGATGCTGCTATTTTACAGGGGAATTTTAAGGAGTTCATGTACTTGAATGTGAGCTTTGCCACTCTTTTTTTTTTCCAGGCTACCCTGTTGATGCATTTCTCTTTAACTTTAGTATCTTTTTTCATCCCCTGATTCCTGGAAATGCCTCATCTCAGTTACTTTAAAATAGCTGTGGGATCGGGATAAGTATTTGTGTACAATTTTTCATTGAGAACTTATTTAACACAATCATATTGCTTCTGTAAATGGGCCTTTATCCCCTGTCTCTTTTTTCTTGCCAGCAGATTCTTTGTTTACTTGCTTTAGACATACTTCAGGAATTTGTTTGATTTTATGTCTTCATTTATTTGCTTTTTCAATTCATCACAGCTCCCTAGATTTTATTCTTATGTATTGACTGCTAGTTTATTTTCCTCTCAATCAGCTGTATTAGTCTGAATGTTCATTTTCTAAGGTCTAGTTGTTTATCAAAGAGGATGATTAAATCTTTCTATTTATCTATTATTAGGGCTGTCTGTGTTTTCTGAGCTGTAGTCTTTCTGTAAAAACTGCAGGTTTATAAAATTGCTTTTGAGCTGAAATGCTTTTAACTTCATCTCTCTTTTCTGAATTTATCATTGCTAGGCTAGCATCTGAAGTTTTCAGTTTTGGGGGTACTAGTGTCAAATTGTTTGTGATATTATGGTAATGCCAGGTATCTCTGAAATGCTCAGTGCTGACCATTGATTACAGTGTGTAAATAAAGCAATTAAAAGCAGTAATCCTAATAGACTTCATTGTCTTAATTGTTAGTAGGAGTATTGGAGTTATTAGTCTCAACTTTTCTGCTTGTTGTCCTTCTCCTGAAGTATGGAAGAGAAGTATAACTCCATGTGTAACCTCATTTTATTTTCATGGCTTGGGTTTGTCTTAAGGAAGGTTCAACAGTATAGTACATTCTCTGCTATTCGTTCAGTATAATATTACTGTGATCTACTCAAAACCTAGTTCTTCCTCTGTGGCCAGATACTGATTTTTGTTCCATAGCCTCTTTTTTTTTAGCATATATAGTTTGCCTAAATCCTGTTCTGTTGCTACATCCTCTAATTTGATACCATTTCCAATAAGCTCTTAATAGTGGTATGGTAAATGTATATGTATTTTTAAAAGTGCTTATTTCAAGAATTTGCTTCATAAAACTTTTTTGAAAATGTCTTGTTTCTGTGATCTCTGTCCATCTTCCAGTTCTGCTATAATGCTTTTTTCCTTTGAAGTACTTTCCTTTTCTTGTGACTGCAATTCCAGAGTGTAGTAGCCAGGCTGGCTGCAACTTACACTTGCAAGAGCACACAGCCTCTGCCTCATACAGCAATTTGTCTTTGAATAACTTCTTTGCATTGCAGTATTAAATAAAATACTACAAATACTGCCAAATTTTTGCATCAGTGTCTGATTGAATTCTTTGATATCAACTCAGGAAAGCACTTAAACATATTTTAATTAGTGTTTTAAGTATATACTTTAAATTGAGTACATACTTAAGTGCTGCCTTGTGTAGGAATACTTGTTCATATTGTTCTTTGGTTCTTTTCTCTCTTCCTTCTGATGTTTTGTTTTCTAGAAATATGTGTGAATGCTGCACTATTAGCTCTTTCTAGGCCCAACATTTTATACTATCTCCAGTGAACTGAGAAGAAATTTTAGAAGAGTTTATTAGACACTTCCCTTACAGTCTTCTGCTGCTTTTAGTGAACTTCACAACTTTCTCTTTCAAAATAGAAAACTGTCTTTGTTTCTGAAGGGAGGTAAGATTTGTCCGGTTTAGAGAGATCTGCAAATGCTTTACTGACTTCCCAATTGTAATTAAAAGAATTCTTCCAATCCTGGTTGTGCATTCTAAAGTGTTTTGTCTTTGTTTCAATAATATTTCTGAACACAGGGGAAGTCAAAATTTGGATTGATGGGAAACAAAGTCCGTAAGGGCCCCAAAGATAGTTTCAGGAATGTGTGCGTGCAAAACATTGATGTTCAGCTGGGGGAAGGAGAAGGAATGTAAGATGAATACATCCCTTTTGGATTATAGCTCTTGGAGCATTTATTACCATTTCCTGATCAATGGTTTTTCTGGAAGTGTTTAACTTAAACTTAGTTTGGTCCAACAACACAGAAATACTTGTGAAAATTAGAAAAACTTTCTAATTTTGTGTATCAGCTCGTTCCAGTATCTCCAGTGTCCAGTCTTAGGCAAGTAAAATACAGTTGGGAGTGGAGATGTGCAAAATTTCTGCAAGGATGTGATTTATCTGAGTCTTCCCCAATGTGTCTTTTTTTTCTGACTTGAAACCTCTTAACTTCAAGGAAAAGAGAAAAACTGGAACATGCAGGATGTGTTAGCTGCTAACTTACAAATAAATACACTGTGTGCCAGACCTCACAGTGCACGTTCAACGTCCTAGACATGTCAGATTTGCTTTTATATACTGTATAACACATATTCTTACTTCTTGCCTACTAAGGATGATTTGTTGGCCCAATGATGGCCTCAGATAGTATTGCTTCCTCTCTGTTCAGCCGCATGCCCACTGTTTTCCTTGGTCAACTGAAAGTGTTAAGATAGACCTCTACTACCATAATTTCAACATATCTATAAGATATTTACATGGTATTAATACACTCTCCGTTACCCATTTGGTTATATGAATTATCTCTCAATGTTCATTGAGTTACAATAATAATGAACAAAAAAGAAAGGTGAATCAAAATCCACCCTGTGTTTGTGAAACACTGATGTAAAATGTAACAGTGTACATATAAAGCTGCTTATTTTTTTGCCAGTCTGAAGTTTCTTTTTTAAAACTATTTGACACTGAGAATTATCATATGGCCTTGAATAGAGAATTATTTCAGAGTACTCAGCTACAAAAGTTCCAGGTAAGTTGTCATTATCTTTGAGTGATGAATAAACCAAATCAAAAAAGTGTAGAAGTAATTTTTTAGTCAGATTCATCATTCTTCCTGTCATGTGAAAATACTATTTGAAATGTTCTTTTTGAAGATTTAAATAAGAGTATACTATGTTCTGCCTGGTCTTTTTAGTAAATGAATGTGTTATTCTCCTTTCCTACACAACCACATAGTCCCAAATATGATGCTGTTAGACAACAGTCTGAACAATTTAGGGCAGTCTGGCTCTGAACTTTTTGCTCTGAAGATTTGAATTTTACAGCTATCTGCTAAAATGCCTTCCTTCAGCATATTTTTTCACTTTCCAACAAATACTTGTGTAGTTTCCTATTTTTTTTCCTAGAAAAGAGACGGTAATGGCAAACCTGTGCTTTGTACTTTATAAAATTCAGGTACTGTAGATCAGTGGGCATTTTGTAAAAACCTGCAGTTATTGTTCCCTGAAACTATTCTTAATTTCTTTAGATTTGCTGCCTTTTTATTGCTGTTTATACAGACCTCTTAGATACTGATGCCCTTTAATGCTTACAAAGTCTCCCAGACTCTTTTCTTCATTTTCTGGTCTGTAAAATGCATGGTATCATCCCTGTCTTTTTTTCAGATTTAGGATCTGACTGTTTGTAGTGTTTTGAGAGTCTTGTCTGAAAAATACCATACAAGGGCACTTTTCTATTGTGTTCGGGCTTTTTGTTTTGGGAAGCATTGTCACATATGTCTGTGTTTGTTGTGTGGCTCATCTACAGAGATATGATTTGAGTAACTGCTTGTGTGAATATATAGGGCGTATTACAGTGTCCATACTGTTGAGTACTTATTCAGTCTTAAGGTGGTTTCTGCCTCAATTTATACTTTTCCATCTTTTGCACAGCCAGTTTTAGATACAGGCAAAGAAAGCAGCTGTACAGAGAGGCAGAGTGGCAGGCTTAGCAAAATACTTCCTTTACTGGGCAAGCATAACTGCTGCCTTCTTCTGCCTATGTTTGAATGCTATGTCCCTGGTTTGAGAGGGAAGATGGAAGGAACTCTTGTGCTAGCACAGAGCTGAGTGGCATTGCCCTTCTCCAGCCTACAGTGTTACACTGCAAGGCAGGGGATTTTTTTGCGTTCTGGTTTGACCTGGGACAGAGGAATTGGGAAGGGACTGATCATGCCTGGACGAGCCTCTGACATGATCCAGATCTGGGGTAAAGAACATGTGCATGCTGTGTGCACATGTCTATGTTATAAAATATGGTCGTAGACTTCAGAATTGAACTGTGTCATGGCTAGACTTTTTGGTAAACTAGATTTGTAGTGCAAACAGACCTATTAATTGGCTTTTTTCTTCTTTGTATTACAAGTTCTCAAGATTTCACAATGAATCTCACAGTAATGGTTATCTGAGGTGCTTCATGCACTCCTGTTACAGTAGTTGTTTCAATGTTGTAGGAGCTCAAGAAAAAATTTTAATCTCCAAGAATGGAGAGAATCTACTTATGGCACAAACTAGAATGCAAACAAGAATACAGTCCTATACAATGCACTATTAACTCTTCCTTTATATCCTCAAAGTACTACAAGTTTTAAGGAAAATGAAGAATGGACATTGTTTGACCTTGTTTATTTGCATAAAATATCTTCCTGGTTTTCTGGTCCTCCCAAATTAATGCTGCACATTGGCAAGGTGGAATTGGCAACTATCTGTATCTAGATTATCTTTTAATCACCTAAATCTGATGCTATCCACACAGAATTTCAGAAATATGTTTCACAAAGCTTGTAATTTAGTACTATCTGTGGAGTTTGGGCTACTGTGACCCATTTAGGCATTTGTCATTTTTATTAAATTGAGAAGCATTTAGATGTGTTGGTTTGCAGTGGGTCTGCATTTATTCTTGAGGCTGGCTCTTGCTATTTGTAATCAGGATAGAAACTGTGGCAAAATGAATGGGGGGTCTTTCTTCTGATGGTCATTGCAAGTACAGTTCTCAGTCTGTACTGCTAAGAGTGGATGAGAATGGCTTTTCTATTTATGGCCTCATTCTTTGAAGTGTCACGAAACTTGAAGCAGGTGCTTTGCCTCCAAAATAGTTTTCAGGACTCTGTGCCCCGCCATGTTCTAGATGTGCCAATTCTGTTCCTCCCATTTATATTTGCTGCTGGTATTCCAGGTAGTGTTCATTCCTGGAGGAAGTTTGTTTTCCATAAATCATGCCTTCTCTTTAATTATTTGTGCCTCTTCCCCTTTCTCTCTGTAACTTCAGTGCGGACACAGCTCTTGGTGAGCTGTTGCAGTTTCCTCAGCAACAATTCTTTCTGGGCTGTTGAGATGGAGTTTGGACTGAAATTTAGGTAATCACTGATGTTTTTTCCAGCCTGTTAAAAAGTCAGCTTTTACATATGAGATGAAGTATTTTATTCAGCACTGACCTGATCTTTCTCTGTGTGTGTGTGTGTGTTTTATCCTCTGCTTTTGCAGAGAGGAACAGAATATTTTTTCATGCTGCTTATTCTGATATATACAGCTCCTTATTGAGCCTTGTGTTTTGAAAGTAGTCCAAAGTCTGTACTTGTTGATCTTGTAACACCCTAAAGAATAACTGTTTATTTGCCTTTTACTGGCACTGGAATGATCTGAGTTATCCAGTTCAGAAAATAAATTAGTAAAGGGCTGATTTGAAGCTATTCTGCATTGCTATTATTTTGTTCTCTTTGCTGTTCTGGAACTATTCAGTACTCCCTGCTCTATTAAACAGCTCTTTAAAACACCCTCAGTAAGCTCTAGAGAGACCAAAAGTTGTTTCCAAGAACACAGTTTGCAGCTAACATTTAAATAATAATCTGACATCTATTTGTTACTTTCCGTCTGTTTTAAATACAGTGCTAATACTTTACAGAATGTTGTACAACATACCAGAAGTTGAGCCACAAGGAATTTTTCAGATTTACCCTTCCCAAACTTGCAGTGCAAACCAATGATGCTTTCACTTCCAACTCAAGCAAAGGCGAAGGATTTAACAAAACACATCAACACCCCCCCCCCCCCCAAAAAAAAAAAAAAAGCCAAAAGGAAAGAAAAAAAGCCAGTGGATTTTCTGGGGGGAAGTTTTAAGAGTTTTGTTACAAGACCAACAAGCCCATACATAGAATCTACAGAGGTCAACTATTACTACTAAATTGTATTTAGGTGTTGCCCAGCTATACTTTGGAAGACTCTGGGAACACTGGGTGGTTTGTGGTGGCGCACTGTGATCTTAATCACACTTCATGCAGTGAGTTCAAAGCATTAGGAAAGCAAAATACTGAATCCCACAATACTCTTATGGGGTAGGCATTAGGCCTGCTTTGAAAACACAAAGGGCACAAAGAATTTATTGTATCTGTAAGCAGTTGCAGCTACTTAGCCTCAGAACCAGGATTAGAAAACATGCCATTGGACTTCTGCTCCCTCCTGTTCTCCCTTGAATATTAATCAAGGTGAAGAGTTAATAAGAAGAAAAAAAGTCTGAACTGGTTGTTTCTCTGTGAATGTATTTGTGCACAAAAGGATGAAGCTGGACAGAGACAAGTCCCTGATCATGTTTCACTTTGGTGTAACTCCTTTAGGATCAGTAAAACTAGACTTGCAATAAATCCTATGTAGTCTGGAATAAAAACTGAGTAATATTAATAAAATTCAAAATGAGAACTTACTTGGTCGGGCTAGTTTCTACAATGAAGTGGGTATCTAATGTTCTGGAGGAGGAAGATAAGTCTAAGTCTTAAGAGGCAGCTGGAGTATATAATCTATCCATTACATGATTTTCCTTTCATGCATGGAATTTTAAGGCTTGGTAACAGCAGATAGGGATTGTTTAAAATAGAAAAACAATAAATAACCTTTTGAGGAAAAATTTATTGTAAAACGAGCTATGGTTATCTTTAATTAGACCCAAGGAATAGCCAAGGAAAAAATAACTTTATTGAACTGATACTACCGAAAACACTTTTCTCGTCGATGTGTTTGGATGATCTCAGGAATCCGACAGTGTAACTGAAGGGGTGTATGCCATAAATGCCCTTCAATCTCCAGAAGCTGTACATCTTCACACCACACTAGGTATTTTGTAAATTAGCATCCAACTAAACATGAATTTTCACTGAGATTCAGATGTAATTGAGCAGTTAGCTTTAATCTGTCACACACTCTGCTCTGCTACTGCGCCTTGCTTTGAAGTTCAAGTATCTTGCATTGAATTATTTTAATCTTTGTTTTAGAAACTCTGCAAGTGCATTCTATCCTTTCCTGAGAAAGCTACTATTCCACTGTCAGCAGCAATCCCAGTGTCTCAGCATCTGTGGCTGCTGCCTCCTGAGCCACACCTAGTGCCTCGGAAGATGCACGTCCTGCCTGACCAGAAACATCTTACTGGTCCTTTTGCTCCTGATTTCCCAGTGTTTGCTCAGACACTTCAGTCCTATCCAGAAAGGTGTTTCTAATCTAGGCCAGGTTTCCTATGTGTTTGCCCAAGTATCTCACTCCTCACTGGAAGAAACTGTTCCAGTCATGGGGCTGCTGAAAACCTACTGGGGCAACAGAATTTATTGACTAAAGCATAATTTGCTCCTCTTTAGTCCTTCTCTAAATTAAATTAATGTAATTAATTTTAACATTACTATCTTCGCAATTTTTTGCAGAACTCCACAATGGAGCCTCTGGTGTGGATTTTTAAGAAAGACTTTAGATGAAGCAGTTTCTATGGAGTCCAAGGAAAATGCATGATCCTGTGAATTTTAATAGCAAGTCGAGAAAATGATATTTAAAAGCTCCTGGCTGCAGTGAACGAATAATCTAGAGCTGCTGCAAATTTTCAGTTGGCTGTCCAGAAGACACCAGCTGCTTTTCTCTGATGCCTGTACATGTACTTTGTAGGATGGACAGCAAATTTTTGTTGCACTTGGGTTGTTTGAATGAGGTGCAAAAATTACTTAAGTTTAATTCCTAAAGAGCAGATGCTTTCTAATTGTGAAAAAGCAGAAATCCTGTACCGTTCTCAGTTTTTTTGAGAGTTTAAGATCACTGAAGGTGCCACAGCCTGTGTTTATTCACCTGACATCAACTAAAATTTCTGTTGTTCTAGTAACAGCTGTAAATATTCTAGAGTACCCAAATAGCTGAATAAAGATATTTGGGTTTGTTTTATTAAGTGTTTACAAATATTTACCTAAAGAGTAAGATGCCAACAAAACAGTGATACTGGTAGACCCAGTGTCATTTCCACTGAAACCAGTGGACCTATTCTCAGTGATTACCAAGCCAAAGGGGGTGTGTGTCATGCTGCAGTCTCAGCACAAAAATCATTCTTTACATTTTTCAGAGTTCATTTTCCATCCTGAGTCCTAAGTTTCAAAGACGTTTCAAATTACTCGTACTTCCAAGAAAAATACACTCCAATTCAAGTAAGTTGGGTAGCTTAATAGAAAATTTAAAATGTGACATAAAGGCCAATTTTACTGGAGAAATACAGACTAACTAAATTTCCTAGTTAAAGGATTTAGAAAAAATAGGTTACAGAGGCAAAGACAACACCACTGAAATTCCAGAATGTTTTAGGCCACAAAATTTTATTTTTTTCCCCCAAATATTGACGGGACAATTTATGTCCCCTCTTTTTTCCTTCCTCTGTGTGATACCAGATCTGACATGTTTGGAAAACAATTATGCACATACATGTTTTGGCGTGTTTTTTTCCTGCATCATTATGAACTATTTATCTATAACTAGTAGACTTTTTATTTTAATGTGCTTTTGTGGAAGAAGCACCTAGGATCATTTTAGCACTGTGTAACAAAGCTTCCTAAAATGCTATAGCAGGCTTCAAAGAGTGGTAATAATAAAACTTTGTAATGCAGTCCACCACTGTGTCTTTTGTATAGGCTGCATTTATTTATTTTTTTAGATTTTCTTCAGAATATCTTAGTTTAGAAAACCTACTGAATATTATTAGAAGAAAAAAGTCAAAGGTTAAAGCTCTTAACTGTCTAAGTCTGCAGGTGTGGGAGACTGATAAAATAGACACAAGTAATCTTTTGCATAAAAATATTGCACTGCATTTTAGAGGTATGTTGAGATATTACAAAGCTCAAAAAGGTAGCTGGTAGAACTTTGACTTTCAGTCCAGTTGGACTAAAATATGTTGATTATGAAAACAGTCACTGGTACAGAAGAAAAGTACTACCCACTGCTCAGAGTGGTTTGTTTTGTATTGTTGAATTTTAAAGGAGGCTGAGGCTACTGATGGTTTTGTAATACTGCAGATATTTCTGGCAGAAAAAGATTATTGGCTAAACTGTAGGTTAGGCTCTAAAGGTGTAAATGCAATTCAGTGTATGAAAATGTCTAAAATGAAATGTTAACAGATATCTACAGCTTGTAATACATCTAATTCATTCTCACCTGTTCTTTCATACCTTTCTGAGCACTGAGTCAGAAGGAAGGGAAACTGATAGCAACTTGAGAGGCTGTTTGTTTCAGCATCTCGGTATTTTGTTTTCTGCATGATTTCTACTTTTTTACAACCATTACAGCTATAGAGGTTGATAACTCAACTTTAAAATCAGCGGGAACACAGCATTCACTAAATCAGCCATGGTAGCACTAAATACTTCTGTCAGTGTCTAGTTTGTTTTGTAAAAATTATAGATATGTTGGTTGTCAGGCTTCTGTGCAGTATCAGTTACTACCTTACAGACCTGTCAAATAGCTTGGGCAAATGAGAGGATGGAGTTATATATCCAAATTCCCCATTACCCTGCACTTCAAACCTACAGGCTGTTACATAACTGAAATAAAGCCTACATGATTATCTATGCATAGCCATTAGACAAGTATAAAAATCCTGTGTCTTGAAATGTGTTCAGTGAAAGGCCATAACACAGTAAGAAAAGTTTTCTAACAGGTGTGGTGTAAAACATTCTGTGTTCTCCAACATAACCATAGGCTAGAAAAGATTTGCTCTGTTTCTGTGGTGCTGATAAAGTATGTTGTGTATAAAAAAAAGTAGGCTGTGGGATGGTGGTACTAGTTACCTGCATGTGAAGTTTAATGAATGGACAAGGGGAACAAATATTCTAGCACATCCTAGAAGTGCTTTCTGCTGCTCCACAAGATACCAAGGAGCAGTCTAAACTAACACTGTCCTCCTTTTAAGAATGTTGGCTTAGGGTCATGATGTGGGATAAGGTGGAGCTAGGGAAAATGTTTTTAAAACTGTTCAGCAAAGCTGTAAATTACAGTAGCCCATTGAGCTCTTTCAGTTTGTAGCCGAGATTCAGTGAGTCTGCTGTGACCCACTGCCTTGAAGGCTTGAAGGAACTAATTGGAAAGGATCTTGAGGAATTAATGGGATTAATGACATGAAGTTGTGCTCTATATGCTGTATCTCTCTAGACTTGAATGTGTATATTAGTATAAATGGTCTTTCTGATGGGCTTGTCAAAATAAAATAAAAATGCCGGTACACTAATTATCAACTTGAAATAGGCCATGAGCCCTAAGCAGACCTTGTTAGGAGTATTTCATTAGTTTAGTAATGAATAATAGACACTTCTCCAATTACTTCATTTTCCTATTGAGTTGTTAGGAAAAAGATAAGTACAGACAGGTATAAAAAAACCTAATTAAAATAAAAGCCAAATATGGAAAGAATTATAAATATATAATTTGCTGGGTACATACTAGATAGTCCTAAGGTATTCTAGAATGCTTGGGGGGGTATGAACCTTTCCGACTTGTAACTCTGTTCTTGAAATCAGGGTTTAGGAATGATAGTAAACATTTGTGGTACCTTTAGTCAGTTTGGTCAGCGTCTGTGCATCTGTCTCTACAATAGGGGTAACAGTACATTTATTCCACCAGAAGGTAGTGAGATTTAATGTCAAAGAATTTGTGTATGTCTAGGTAAATTTGAAGTGCTGGATGAAGTAGGGTAGGTGTATGGCAGAAGGTCTGAACACAGCAAGTAAAAGAAAAGAGCCTTCAGTCTGTTTTGATCTGCCAATGACAACTAACTAGTGCCAATAAACTAAACGATGTTTTTCATTGGGAAAAAAGTGAGCATGAATTTTTACTTCCTTGCAGTCTTATGAAAGTGTAGGAGATGTCTCTCCTCTCAATCTGGAGCATGCTGGTGCAGAACTGCAATTCTGTACTACTTTTCTGGTGTTCCAGACAACCCAGTTTCTTCCCTGTCCTTCAAAATGAAACAAATTCAACCAACCAAAAGTGCTGTTGCAGAGAACAGCAAGGAGTCTAAGAGTGAACTGTGAGTTCATAATTTTATTTTATTTATTCTGTTACAAGGCAATTTGACATTCATCAGGAAACTCCCTTTTAAGCAGTGCTGCTCGCTGCTTTTAGAGTGCAGCAGGTTTTGGCTGTGGAAGTTGCCTGTGGATTGCAGCGATTTCCTGTGAGGTACTCTGTGTTGCCTCGGCCAGTGTCAGAGCAGTCTCTTACCGTGGTACATCGCTAGCTACACACATGAGAAAGCTCCATTCAGAAAGCCATCGTTTAGCAGGGGCTGCAGGGGAGGGTGGAGGAGAGGAAGACCTGCTGGAAACCCAACGGGGAGCTCTGGGCCCCAGGATATGCAGGCGGGTGGCCATCCCTCTCGGGGGACGTGCGTCTCTGCAAACAGGTCTGTGCAGGCTGCTGGATGTGAAGGCCTTGCAGGCACACAAACCCTTCTCCTGGGCAGCACAGCACAAGGGTGCTGCGGTGGGGATTTTGAGCGTTACGTTTGTGTTGGCTGCATTCCTTGTTCACAGAGTAGGAAAGGCTAAAGACCTCAGGCTATTGCTGGGTGGTAGCTATTTCAACTTGAAGGCGTGTAGCTGCCTGAGAACAGCATGCTTTTGTTTTGCTTTGTTTCTTTTTTTTCTTCTGGTGGAAGTTTTAATTAATTGTGATGCTTTTTAAGCAGTTGGCAGAGATGTGAATAGACATTTTACTTCTTCAAAAGGCTTATGGAATAGAATTGCATAACTTTGTACTTTTCCTATGCAAAGCAGAATAAGTTTGATGTAAATACAATGACTAGTCTCTGAAAGATACCTTGGTACCTTCCAAGTCCTGTTTATACCCCATGAAATCCAATAACTATAAAATCACCTCTGCTGCTATGAATTGTCTCACTGAGGCATGAAAGAGGAGAAGTTTGGGTAGATATACCTTGGCAAAACAAGAGCTGGAAGTTCTCTCTCTTCTAAGAGCTCTAATAAGGTTGCAGCTAGCCAACAATGTGTCCTGATCAACAGATCTCTAATATTTTAAAAGGTGTTAGTGAGCCTTCCAGAGAATTGTCCTTCCTTGTTTCTGTGCTGTTTAATTGCCTTTTTTTCCCCCCTGGATTCTGATGAAAATAGGTGCAGTTCAAATTCCTCTGAGGCAAGGCCAGCACTTGTAGGAGCATACGTTGCATATGGGATTAGGAAGTGGTTCTCAATAGGCTTCCAGTGGTTTATGTGTATATATCTGTTATTCAGGGAATTATGCCAGATTCTGGTAACATTGGTTGAGATGTGAATTCTAACAACTCTTGGCTTTGCCTTCAGTCAGGGTGGTTGCTATGCTACCTCTGAAAATATCTGTCTGCTTCCCTCTAGCCTGCGTATCACTGTTACCAGCCTGTTCCTCTGTCATATTATGGGCAAGATGGCTGTAATGGGTACTTCATCTTTCTGCTCATTTGGGTTAGCAGCAGTTGTTAAATGTGGGCATTTGTGTATTGCTCATGCCTGCAGTGAAGCAGCTTTGTGCTACAACCATTTTAGTAAAACATGTAAAGAGTATCTTAGTTAGGCCTTGATTAAACATCAGAAGTAGTGGTTGACTTTGGAGATGGGAATTTCATGTATTAGAAGTCTTTTTACTTGTGCTGTCTGGGCTTTATAGAGTATTTGACATTATTTACATTCTTCCCCACAGAAACCTGAGCTGCTGGGATTGGTGGCTGCTCAGCTTAGGAATACAAGACACCTAGTGGGATAAGTATTGGGTGGGTGTGGTGATTTGCTTGGATTTGAGATGATAAACTGTTGGGTTTTTTCTTTTGTATTTGGTTTGCGTGAGCCAAAATAGTTTGCATTTTCTAAGAATGAAGACATGTATATATATTTAATGTCCTGTCATTATAATAGTTGTGATATAAATATGTTTAATTTGGTCCTGGAGCCCAGAGCTGTCTTGACTGTGCAGAGGTTTTTCCCACTAAAAGCCAGTCTCCTGTGAGGTGAGGCCCTGTAGAACAGTGCTGCAGTAACTGGCTTCAAGTGCTGCTGTAGCTGTGGGCACTTGACATTCTCTCTTGAAAACTCGTATTTTGGTTAGGAGCTCTTGGTATTGCATTCAGACCTTTCCTTTTTCTGTTTGTAACTCCATGATGTCAACAAAAATGCTCAGTTTTAAGCATGTTTTCTTCCTTGTGAATATTAAATAGAAGTTCTGCTGAGGTCTTGCACAACTTTTAACAGCTTTTGTGTCAAATGGCCACTGATGCTGAAGAAAATCTCCCCAAAGAAAGAGAAGTTGAAGAAAAAACCAATTCAGTATGTAGCTTAGATGAAGATCACAAATACCCTGTTACTGTCACAGATGGTGGTAATTTAGGATTCTTCCTCGAGTACACTGATGCCAGTCTTGAGGATCTTTAACAGGTTTTCAAGGAGAAGGCTGTGGTTCTTGCAGCTGTTTGAAGCATGATTTTTCACCCCATTTTCCTCGCTGTTCCCTTTTTCTGTTTTCAGGGTTGCTGCCAGCCCCGTCTGACTTTGTGGTATTGCTTGGTGCACTATCCTTTATTGTTTTGAGCCATTGAATGCCTCATTAAAAGCTGTGTTCTTCAGGGGAAGGGAGAGAGGTGCCTTCTCAGGGATTGGAAGTAAGATTGGCTGGGGATCAGTAAAACTTCCTTTCCTTCTCTTCCAGCATGCAGAGTCATCATCCCAGCCCCACTGACTTGTCACTTGTACTTGGTGCTCTCTAGTGACGTTTCTTGAGCACAGTGAAAACCGCAAAATTCATGGGATAATAAGGGTGGAGTAATTTTGGATTGTTGCAAGTGTTCTTGTGCTTGCTCTCCCAGCTCAATAGGAAGCCTTTAATAAGAATTTTCCTAAATAGTGTTGCATGCGAAATGGGGATTTCTGCTTCACTCTTTTAACAAACAGCCATTTCATGAAACAGTGTGGTTTTTTGCCTTTTGGTACATTCCAGAAGACTTTATACCTTTGCTGGTTACTGATTGATAGTTCTGTGCTGAGCTCCCTTTAATTTTGCAATAAACTAACAAGGAGGCCGAGACCACAAGTTTACAGAAAATGCCTTATTTACTCAACTGGATTTACAAGGATGACAAAGTCAGATTTAGTAGTTTCAGTGTGGTCTAGGAAGGGCTGGAGGAGTACTTGAAAAATTGTACAAATAACCAAATTGTATAAATAACTAAACAAAAAATAGTTTGCTTATTCTTCTGTATGAAGTTCTTAGGCCAACTCTCTCCCAGGTCCTGCAGGGACTTTCTGCATATGCAGGAACTTTGCTATTCCCAATAAATAGGGGTGTTGTGAGTTTAGGCACAATAAATAATTATTTTTTTTTACTTTTCTAATATGCTTCTAAAAAACTAGCATCTGCTGAAATCATATCAGTGGAAGGTGACTCTTGGGGGAGTGGAAGGTTTCCACAATAACATATGAAGATTTTAACAGGATATTAACACTGTTGTTGACTTCTGGATTAAATCTTAGAAGTAAGAATGATCTGTATGGAACCTGAGCGCTGTTTTCCTTGAGAAATCCTTATGTCCATTTTTTTCTAGGTATTGGCACCTATAAAAAGTGAGAAAATTATCAGAGGAGTAATTTTATTTTAATACATCTAAAATTAGGAAGTTGAAAAAGTGTTCCCACTGTCTTCTTGTGTTTATCTCTGGGTTTTCTAATTCTTCTTGCTGTCATAACACTTCTAGTGGTTAGATGGGGTTATTTTACAATCTGAGATAGCTATGCTGCAGTAAAAATTGAAGTAAAAGATTTGGAAATTGTGTTGTCCGTCATTTGTGTGGTATTTTAAGTAGTAGACTTTTTCCCAGAAAGGATTTTGAAATCTGAATCTGAGTGAATTTCCAAAGAGTTGGTAATTCTGTCAGAATTGGAAGGCAGAGGACTGTAAATTTTCACTTGTTAAATAGCTCTCTTAACCAATGGCAAAGGAATAGGCTGAAAGCTTAAAGGCAGTGGTTCATTGAACTCCATGGGAGACTGCATTGAAGCATGTTTCTAGTGTTACTGAGCTGTCTAGCTGACTCCTTTTTCCCTCTTTTAGCAGGGGAGAGTGTTTTCCATTCAGGTATAGTCGCTGACTGAAGAAGCCCCACACCCTTTGTTCATCACGAAGTAGGAACAGAAATGCAATAGCAAAACTTCCTTACCTGTTGCACGTCAGGACACAACTGTGTATGGAGAGGAATGATGGCTTCAAGTTGAATGCCTGTAAGGACTGGTGACTGCTGAAAATGTATGGTCTCGTTTAAGTGGCACTTTTCACTGCCAAAGTTTTTGTGACCCAAGTTTTACTCATGGAAAAATAAAACTTGGCACTTTCCAGTAAGGGCATATGGTTGAAGTTTTGAAGAGAGATGTATCTATTCAGAGGAGTTTGCTGAATCTGGGTGCCTTTTTTAATAATTGTAGCAAAGGACCAGCTCTTTTCTATTGTTAGCGACCCACGGCTTGTTTGAGCTAGTGAAAGTTTGGAGTACTCTGCATACTCTCAGAGTCAGGTTCAAACTATATTATGGGAGCTGCACAAAGATATGTGAAAATACATATATATGTGTCTCTGTGTGTATGTATATGCATATATATATATATATATATGTATGATAATAGGAATACCTGAACCTGATGAAAGAAATTTGCAGTAGGCAAGGCTGAAGTGTGAGAAGGAATTTGATGCCAAATTTAGTGCTTAGCTAACAGCCTTGTCTTGTGGCTAAACTCATCTTATGGGAGAACTGCATCTATGTTGGTTTTGCAGGCTTGTAGAAATGGGGAATAATTTTCAATTAATTCCAAAATAAGCATTCTGTATATGCATATGGCTTCATCTCAGAGGAAGTGTGCTTATTCAAGATAGTATTTAGATTTGTATTTAAGCAAATGTGTAACTGTCAGTGAAGTCATGGAACTCAGAATATACTTAATTCCCATCCTCAGAGCAAGTCAGAAAGGAACATTTACTTGGGTAGGACTCTGCTTTTTTAAACTTATTTTTTTAAACAGTATAGCAGGGAATCCAGGATAGTATTATTGAATAGTTACTGAAGGATACATCAGCAACTGAAATCTAGGTTCAGAGGCATATCTCAAGTTAAACATAAAAGGTGAAGAAGACTTTCAGTCTTACAACTAACAGTGCTGTGGAGTTCCTGGTTAAGGAGGAATCTGGAAGATTTAAAAAAAAGCAGTTGCATTATTCTTCTTGTTCATTTTTCTTTTAATTTTTTTTTTAAGCCTTCAAAGTTAGTTTCCTTTGAAGGAAAGCAATATGAAATATAGTGTGCTTGGGTATTTTTTTCTATTAAAAACGTTCCTTAATCATGGTAACATTTCTTTAAAATGTGGTGCATAAATAATAAAATACGTGACGGCACAGCACGAAGATTATCTTGGCATGAGTCTGGAGTGACTGAATCATTTAGAGAGCTTGATACTTGTTAATAATGTGATCATTGCTTAGTGTGCCAATGAAAACTTCATACCTCACCAGTACGTGTGAGTATGAGTTTGTTAGTGTGTTCTGTTTCAGCACATTTTCTAGTACTGGATACTATGGATACGTGAGTCTGTGGCTTTTGTGACACAGTGGAAACAAAGTGAGAATGATTTCAAGAAAGAAACGTCTCAAGTCCTTCCTTATCCTTCCTTTTCCCTACTGACTCTTGGCTGCCTACTCCTTTCATTTGCCTTGAACCAGTTTTGATGCCCATCCTATCACAAGGATGAACTAGCTCACTGAAATGGAAGATAAGTATCCTAGCAAGAAAAAAGGGAAAAGTGACCTTTTTTTTCTTTGTTAATGAATTGAATTATCCTACCTTGTAATCTTATGGACAAGTCAGCCATCAGTGGCAGCAAAGAGTTGTGTGTACCAGACCCTTTGCTGTCTGCTTTTGGGTGCTTATAGGTGCACAGAGCAGCTCTGAGGGAAATGACAGAGGGGTGTAATGTGTTTCTCGTGTGTTTGCTGTTATCAGTATTGCAAGTTGTACCTTAGCCAAGGTGTATGACCAAGCAAGGCTGTTACCTACCATGTCCACAGTCACTGCTGTGATCATAAGTGCCCAGTCCCAAAAGGTGCATCCTGTGGTTAGGCGGTGCAGGGTGATCACAGCTAGCTCAAGTTTGTTCAGAGCTTGTAGTCAATAGCAGATGAGCATGAGGGCCATCACTAAGGAATTCTGAAGGTCTTGAACTCCTGTTGAATAAGCGAAGGTTTGACTTACACACTTCTCAGTTTAGTCCTGTTGATACAGTCCATAAAGCTCTCAGGCACCATCATGCCTGTTTGCAAGCACAGAGATGGGTGGGCTGGCATGAGCAGGGAGGTAGAGTCCTGTAAAGGTCACATACTCCATCACACTGCTGGCACCTCATGTCATGCTGCCTGAAGAAGACACAATACCCTGCAGCACCACCACTCCGGTTACAGCTTGTTGATCTGACTCAGCTTATGTGGGGTCTCACAATGGGAAAAGAAAGGGGTGAGTGTGTCGTACCTTGCTGCTAACAGTGTTAGAAAGCAGGAGGAAGGCATGATCAGAGGGAGGGACAAGCAGTGGAGGGAAGAGCAGAGAAATTCCTCTTCCTTTTAGCAGTGGTAATCTGTTAATTTATTCCAGTAGCATTATGAAACTGCGTTCACCAAGTATTGTGTAGGATTCCTTTCTCCCTTTCTCCTGTGTCAAATACAGCTGAAGACATGCCATTGATTTGAAAGAGTTTGTTTCAAGTTTTTCTGTTCTCAGTGCAAGTAGAAGAATCATTTTAGTTCTTTAGAAAGAAAAAGGCAATTTTTGAAGTTTATGTCACCAAATTGGAGACCAACTGTTATTGCAAAGAGTGCAGATACTTAGAGATCCAAAGCATTGCAAGATAACTGGCTATAGCTATGTTCTTCTCTCAGTGGTGTTTGCACTGTTTGCTTAATGTTTTCTGTTACTAAAAGACAGTATGTGTTCAAAGGTGCAAGAAATTGTTCATCTCTTGTAGGCATGACTATTGCTCATGCTGTCAGAGGAGAGCACTGTGGGTACTATAGTTTTGTTTATCAGAATCTTGTGATCCTGAAAAACACTAAAAAAATCCCCTTTTGTAAAGATAGCCCTGTAACATTTAGTACTTTTGTGCTTCAGATAAATGGGGATGTACTGCTACCACACCTTCCTCCATGGAACTGTGTTTCAGCCAAAGGAAGAAAGTGTGTAAATTGGGTCTAAATTACTTGGAAAACAGATTTCCTATTTGCCTAGGAAGAAAATGGTGGGTTTTTTTAAGGAGCATCAAATTGTTCATGGAAGATGAGCAAAAGATGAAGCTCTTCAGAGCAGTAGTTTCATTTATGGTGCCTGTATGTATCAACATACTGTTCAGTATTTCATCTTTTTAACAATATCCATTTTCCTCCACTTCTTGCAATTGACTCTTTCAGTTTCTGCAGGTAATCCAAAATGTTTGAGTTTTGAATTTGCTGAAGATCATAATAGAGGGTCATCTTGATGCTGTGCCTGGAGGATTCCAGTCCTGGGCTTCTCTCTGCCTTCCAATAGCTATAAAAATTCATTTCCCATCCCCCTCTCCTTGTCTATTTGCAGGTTATCTTGACGAATCAGATTACCACATCGCTGAGCAGTGGCCCTGGGATCCGGGCAGACCTGGTGTCTCCAGCTGATGATTTGTCCCTGTCTGAAGGTAAGAAATCCCTTCCATCAGAACTGAAACCCTACACGGACACAAATCCACACTGTAACTTGCAGTCTTCTGTTGAAATACAGGGGGCTGAGAGAGTCAAATTATCAAGTCTAACCTAACACAGTCTTGAAACAAAATTATTTTCCAGTTTCTCTGAAAATCCATTTATAATTAAAAAACAAAGTATGTGGAGTTGCTAAAAGGATCAGACACTTTCTAAAGGTGGGAATGCATTTTTGAGCCATGTCAGTTTCTCAGCATTGTACTGTCACTCACTTGCATTTAAAGCATTATTTTGTCAATCTTCTAAAGCTGCTGCAAGAGTAAATACACAGGCTAGTCTGTAAATTTCATCTTATCTAATGGTTATCATAGATTCCAAAGACAAACAACTGGTCACAAAGGAAGGGAAGCAGATCCTCAGTCCTGTTCCTTGAATTACATTTGTTTGGTTTTCAAGTACGGTGCCTCAGACTGCATCTCTCTGTTGTGTGAATGTAATATGGGGATTTTTCTGATGCCATATATTACTTTACCTCTTTGTGCTTCTGTTTTCTGGGCAGAATTAGAGCAAAGCACTTTTTTGAGTAATAGTGAGGACTTAGTGTGCTAAGAAGAAAAGATAATTCTGAATCAAGATATACAGAGTAATACAGTTTTGGTTTTCCCCGCTTGCAAAGAATAGTCAGAGTACCCTGGTGAGGGACAGATGTAGAAAACTTTGTTATTTAGTGTTCAGTTCATGCTTAGACCCAAATGTACGATGCAAAGCGATGCTCACCTTTCTTGCAAAGGCATGATAATTGCATGTAGACTTTCCACTTTGTGTAACGTGGGTATTTCCCCTCTTTGCCTCCTTGCTGCACTTTCTGGTGGTTCTGATCAGCTTCTCTGTGTTCTGGTTGGTCACACACAGTTGTCTCAAGCTTGTCTGACTTAAGTACAGCTCTGTGGCAAAAATAACTAAGCAGTGGTTGAAACTGACATTATTTCTCCAATTCATTTCAGTGGACAAGATAAAGAGGTTGAAGGTAGATTTAAACAGAATGTCAGGGAGTAGCAAGTAACTTCAGTGCAATGCCTTAACACTGGTTGATGTGTTGACTTCGTCATTTTGTCAATAGGAGTCTGGCAAAGCATGGCCCATTAAATAATTTTGGAATTGTGCTTGTGTCTTTTATTGGTTCCACCCATTGCCAAAGTATCTCTGAAGTACATGGCTGGAATACTGCTCCCTACCTCTGGCAGAAAGATTTGAAATTTGGTAACTAGATTTGGAATATAAAGGCATAATTTTTCACCTTTATAATTTCCTTCTTGGCACGAAGTTGTTGTGCATTGGCTTATTAACTGTCTTGATCACAGTACTTGTGCTTCTCTTTGTCCTTTAGAGTTGCTATGGATGAGCTTCCTCTGGAAAAAAAGGCACAGTTGACTCTGTGGGAGTAATGAGAAAACATGTTTTCACTAAAACATATTTTTGTCCTGTGGTTAAAATATTTGAAGATACTTAGGAAAAACACATGGAATAGTTGAAATGGTTCTAAATTTCCCAGCACATCTGAAAGATTCTCAGTGCTGTGTATGAGCCATAGTTCAGGAATATTCTAGAATCAGGGCTATACAAGAGATGGCATAATGATTTTTCTAGCGGTTACAGGTTATTAATGAATCTATCATGTTGTGCCTAAACTACCACCACTGCTTTTCACCTTTTAACTTAAGAATGAGTTAAAATGTGTTGATGCTTTGTGTTTTATTCCTTTGTTGCTCTCATTCCTTGTTTTTAATTAAGGATCTGAAGTAGTAAGATGTGCCAGCATCACACTTGTTGAAAATGGCAACGTTTGTTTTGCCACCGGACAAGAACAGTACAGACATCAGCAATGCAGGCTCCTTTGGAAATTCAAATTTTATCAAGGGATGTAGGGCTGATAAACTCCTTTCCTTCTCTCCCTTCCCTCCTTTCTTGACTAACATTGATATGGCATTTACTTTCTGTGTTGTGTAATGGAAGAACACAGTGCATCTCCACACTACATGCTTTTCTCCCTATGTCTTTCTCATTTGTAAAATGGCTGCTTCTGGATTCCCATTTTTCATCACTTTTAACCCCTTCTGTCTATCTGTGAGTAAATGTGAAATTTCAGTCTCATTCAGCATCTGATTTCCATGTTTATCTTCCTATCAAAAGACACAGGTGTGGCCAGTGTGTTTTGGTGGGTTCTTTTAACATGGTGTTGAACTGTCCTGAGAAAGTTCCCCCTTAATGTATTTGGATGTTAGCACCTGAACAGCCTGAAAGCAGCAATAAACTTCTGATAATATTTTATACTTTCAGACTCCGAAATTAATTAGTCTTCTAGAGTTAGTATGATAGTACTAATACTTACTACTCTTTTACAATTGTAGAATTTACAGGAAGGAGTAGTTAGGTGCGTAGCCCAAGTACACAAAGAGTTATGTTGCAGAGTCAGGGATAAGAGGCCAGATTTGTGGCTGGGTTGTTACCTCATTGTTCCTTGTCACTCATCACCAACTAAAGCTGAATTTGAACCAGTGACCTAGATGTGAAAGGACCCATAACACATTATTAGTCCTGTAAGCAACTCAGACTGCTTGGTTTGTATATGTCTAATATGTTGTTTTAATCCTATCTGAAATCAGAGTCTCTTCACTATAAATGGTTTGCTAAAAGGGTAATCTTTCTTAGATAGAGGCAGAAATGAAAATTTCAAACTAAATGTGCTATTAGGAAGAAGTGGAATGTTATAGTGTCCTTTGTTTTTGCTTCTGATTATGCTTGAGAAAAGAATTGCTTGGGTTATGTGTTAGGTTAGGCAAGAAACCAAGGAAGCTGTTCATCTGATGTGTGACAGAAAGTTAATCTGATGAACAAGCTGAAAGGACATTGTCAAGCTGTTTCAGGCTCAGAGCTTGTCTTCTGTAAAGTTGTAGTCTAGTGCATGAAAACTTGTGTCCTAAAAATATATTCGATTTTTATGAGAACTTCAGTGGATTTATAAAAGCAGTGCTGGCTCTAAAATCCCACCACTTATGTAGCAATGTAGGAATTCATGAACTGTTTGTTGGTATTTCTTGTAGGAAATGGTTATGTCCAGCTGAATTCCCAGATCTGTGCATACTTCTGCTTCCAGATAGATGAAAAAAAATGCAGTTTGCCACAAATACAGTGATGACTAAAATACCAGAGTTTCTCTACTTGTGTTCTGAGTACTTGCATTCATTTGGCCTTTACATACTTGTCAGATTATCAGCTGAAGGAGTTAGGACTAATAGTATTTTTCTCTTGCTCTAAAATCCTCAGACATGTAATGCTGTCACTTCTTCTCTAGGAACCAAACTCAGTTTTTACTTGTAACTTCACCATTTTTACATAGCCATCTCTCAAACTGTGTCATCAGAGGGGATAGTCTGGAGGATGATGGTGGATGTTGCTGTTTCACTTCCATCCTTGCTTTGTGGAACAGCCTCTGTTTAGTTCTTCCAGTCAAAGACAACTTGGAGAAGACTAAAGTTATTTTACATTGCAGGGGTGGTCAGACAAGCCCAGGAGTACCCTAAGAACTAATGCTTTATCATTTAAATATAAAAAATAGCTCTTACCCAATTAAAAGAAAATCTAATATAAAAAAAAAAATGTCCAAGCTGCATTAGGCTTCATAAACAGTAGAAATATTTTGTATGACTGTTAATGGTTTTTTTTAAGCAAGTTATCTGTGTCTGTGACTGTACTGGTTTTGCTATTTTTGCGAAGTTCACATGACTAGATTTTACCTAATATAAAAAGTCTTTAGAAATTAATTCTAAGCCTGTGTATTTTAGCACTAGGTGGACAGCGAAACTTGTGTTTCATTTGTGTTCTGCAAAGAGAGAGGACAAGATGACCTACTTGAGGTCCCTTCTAGTCCATCAGTGCCTATGCTATTAACGTATTTCCCAGCTGCAAGCTCTAACTTCCTCTAACAGACATCAAAGCCAAACTCCATCTTTCTTGGAAAAAATTGAGGGCTGTGTTGGTATGAACAAGAACAGTATCCTCCTCCCACCCTGCACAAAGTGTCGAGCAAAAAAAAGGAATGCTGTCTTGGGCTTCTTCAGTCTCAGCTCGTACTTTCAAATATTTGTTTGAAAAAGTCAGAATTATTTTGTGTTTAAAATTGTCTCTAAACTTGCACTAGATCTGGGGAGGCCAGTGTTCAGTCTTCTGCCATTTTTGTTCATCAAGTGGTTTGTCATAGCATTGTATATTTTTAGTGCGCAGTGTGAGCAATGAGTTTAGTCTGACCTTTTCATCTTTGTTGCTCTGATCTTGAATTCTTTTAAGCGGTTGAGCAGAAGTAGGCTTTTGTGTTGGGGAGACTGGAGAGCACTAAACTACCACAATATCTCCCACCCACAGGATTTTCCTACTTTTGTTTAAGACCAGAAGGTTTGAAGCTGGAATCTTCAGCTTTTCTTCCTTGCTTTGCCCTTGATCCCTTGACATACTGTGGTTAAACTGTTTTATTCTTCCAGCCTCAGTTTACCTTTTTTGAAAATTTGGGACTTTATTTTTATTCTGCAACTTTTTTTTCTTAATATTTCAAGATATTCCAATGGGGAGAGTAAAGGATTGACCTTCTCTTCACCTCAGTAAGATTGGTTTTGTAGTTTATTACTTCTCTCCCTTCAAATCTCCTTTTTTCTAGTCCTGGTGCCAAATGGAGTGAAAACACTGAAGGAATTATCAAGTGAACTGAGGAGCCCCCAGAGATCAGAGGCTGTTGGTTGGTTTAGGTTTGTTTATTTATTGATTTATGTGTATACTTAATGCTTAGGGTTGGACCCACAGGTGACTTAATTAAAATAAAAAGTATATTCTGTGAAGCATAAACATACCTGTTTTGCAGGAACCGTGAGCTTATGAATCAAGCAGCTGTTAAACAAGTTTCTAAAACACTTCCTCCTTGTAGTTTTAAAGCTAATGCAGAATACTTCATGTCCTTGTGAAGTTCTCCAGAATGATAGGAATTTAAATGCATTGGAAAATATCATAACAGTTTGGCATGTTTTAGGCCTTTAGTGTTTTAGCTGAATGCTCTGTAAATTAGGCCATGTCTATGCATACTGAAGAGTAAATTTCCCTACTGAAACTAGTGTGTGAGTGTGAACCCTAAAAATTAAAGCACGTTCCTGTAAAGGTAAAGAGGGGACCATATCAGTGTATGTAAATATCTGAAGGGAGAATACCAAGAGGATGGAGTCAGGCTCTTCTTGGTGGTGTCAAGCAGTAGGACAAGTGGCAATGGGCAGAAAGTGATCCACAGAAAGTTCCGCCGGAACATGAGGAAGAAGTTCTTTACTGTGTGAGTGAGCATGCACTGGAACAAATTGCCGAGAGAGATTATGGAGTCTCCCTCGCTGGAGATACTCGAGAAGCATCTGGATGCAATCCTGTGCAATGCCACGTGCTCTAGGATGGCCATGCTTGAGCAGGGAGGCTGGACCAGAAGATCCACTGTGGACCCTTCCAGCCTTACCCAATCTGTGATTCTCTAATGCAGTTCTCTTCTTGGTTTATGTCTTATGGAGATAGGAAAGTGCTACTGTATAGCTTTTGCTGCATGATTTTACTACAGTCATGATGATATAGGGAAGCATAGTGAGATTTGCCTCTGTGTTTGCTTTGGTATGAATTACTATTCTCACTGATGGTTTGATCGGCATTTAGGGCCAACATCAGGAACCTTTCCATGATGGGACAAGAGAGCTTAGTGAGCCACAGGATTTTGCCTCCAGGTCTGAGCCTTGGACATCTCTGACTTCAGTGTCAGAGTTAATAGAGTTGCTTAAGTCACTGGTTCTGGTTCATGTGAGCTCAGTAATGAAACAGCTGGAGTTGTTTCTTTTTAATTCTTTATTTTGCTGCTTGACTTCATGTCTCAGCTGCATTTTAAGAATCTGCTCCAGCAGAGACCCTGTAATCCTCTTCACCAGCTAACAATTCTGTGGGAAGTTTTTTATTCCTTCAATCTGTTCTGTCTTTGAGTTACTTCTCCAGTTTTCATGAAGGAGATTGTTGGCCTTACGTACTCTCAAAGGTGAGAAGGAACTCATGTTCCTTAACCTGCTGGAAGACAGCATAGCACATCCACTTCAGGATAGGTAAAGAGGGCACCAAAAAGAGGAGCAACCTTGATAAAACTCATTAATACATGTTGTAGGGAAAAACAAGCCTTCTCAAAATAGGATTTCATTCTTGTTCTATGTTTCAGGGCTCTATGGTCACATTTCTTGTAACTCTGTGCTCTTAACAGTAGTGGAGTCTGTACTCTTGTGCTTCAGTGGAAGGAAGAAAGTCCTTCTGGTCGTAAAGAACAGCACAAGGAAGTGCACCATCATTGCAGGGCCTGCAACAAGTGATATTAACCATTGGGGAAATGATACCGTGATTGTTTCTGCATGAGGCAGGGTTGTGGTGGTGTATGGAGCAGTTAGATTTCATAACAGTTGTCATGTTCACCTGTCCTAATTTTGATGCTATATTTCACCAAGTGGGAAGTAGTGACATAATAACATCCAGCCAAATTTTAACAGCTTTTTAATCAAAAGATAAATCTCTTGGTAAAGCAGTGTTGCAGAGACTGTATGTGTCTGTGGAAGTTCCAAGTTGAATGACATATGCAAAATCACTTGATCTAGACTATAGAAAGGTTGAAAACTGTCAGCAGGAGCCTTCGAAGACCTCTATATATCAGTTTAAGAGAATCTCCATTCCTCATATCCTAATTGCCACGATGAGAGCATGCAAAGTTTTACTGCTTTGTTGTGGTTTCTTTCTGAAGACATGATGTGTCTTACAATCATTAATGAAGGATTTGTAATCCAAAAACCCTTCAGGTACATTTGCTGGGAATCATTCATCTGTATAATGAGAAGCACAACAGCAGAAGTGATTACAGTCACAGTTGAGTGCTTAGAAGTTGCTGCTTCTCAGCTGCTAAGTATCTTACCTCCACTGAGAAAAAGTGCAACTGAGTAGGTGCTACATCTTCCAGTGCAAAGTAGAATGGGTTTCCATGAATCCTGCTGCACACATCAGCTTACTTTTGTGTTCCTGTAACTGCATTAAGCTTGAGAGCATGCATGGGTCAGTCACTGAGTTTCAGTTGATGGCATGTAGGTGTAAAGTATTTGAAAAACTTGCAGTTGGTCATTTCCTTTTGCCCTAAAAATGTTTCAAAGTAAGATTAACTCATATTTCAGTGTGGGTGAATATAGAACTTTTTACTGTGGTCCTGCAAATCAGTGATTTAAATCAGAAACATAAGGCCTGGCTTGGTTCGAAATCTTTCTGCAGCCCTATGTGTTGCACCTCAGTGTTGGTAATTACATTGTAATTCAGTGTTCAAATTACATTGTAAAAAAATGAATTCAAGGGTAAGAAAGAGCTAAGGGCCACTTGCCCCTGTGCACAATGACCAGTTAAATTCTGTCTTAATTCGCTGTGGGTTATCCTTAAATCTGTACAGAGGCTGGGGAAAAAGCATTCAGCAATCAGCAGCATTCAGTCCCATTTCTTCTGGAGTTTTACAGTACCATCACTGGATCTTTCTTCTGATGGAGCTGGAAGGGACCAGAAGGATTTTGATACACAGGAAAACATCACTATGGGAATTACATTTGGCTTGTGGCATTACATGAAACACATGGCTCACCTGCAGAACTTGAAGCAGTTAAGAGTGACCTGAGGTGCAAATGCTATACCAAAAGGGCAGACGAGGGTGAGGGGACAGAGGATAATTTTAGTCTCATGCCTATATTCTAGCTGCAGTTCCAGCTGGGTTTCCTCTGGTTTACTGCAGGATGTTTGAAAAAAGTGGCTCCTTGTTAATCTCAGGCAGTTTCTATGATTGATGATTCCCCTTAATCGTAAAAAGAGCACATTGGTGTTTCTGCTTAATTTGTGTCTATTTCCTGCTTTATTATTGCAATAATGATTTATAGTCTTAAATGATGGAAGTTTATAACCTGTTAGCCTTTTTTGGAGGTTGAATGTGGGTGCTCTGTCATGTGAATGAACTTCTTCCCAGTGACAGTCTTCTCCTAAAATATTACATTGAAACCCAAACATAACACAACAATAAAAGACAGTATACAGTTGGTGCATTATTTCTTAATTTAATTAAAATAGCGTGAACATGAGCTGATTTTGCATGCTTCACATTAACAAGATTAATCTAGTCTGGACTCTACTAGTCTTCTCATCGTATCAGTTACACTAAAAAATAAAAAAAGAAGCATTCAGAGGAGAGCAACCCAAGTGGTCACAGTGCAGTACAGGAAGATGGGCGAAGAAATGGTAGAAAGAGGAAATGCCCGGAGTTTAAATAAAGGAAGGGTATGTTTTTACTAATTTCTGCTCTCCTAAAATGTCCTGCTGTTGCTCCAGTCCCTCAGGCAACCTACAGAATATTCCTGCATGAGCTGATGCCTAACTAGCACCAGGAAGGGTAGAAAAGACAATGGCTCAAGTATGAATAGCTGCCCTGTTAACAATGGAAAATTTGTCACAAAGAAAGCAAACCAGATGCTACTACTGAGTATGCAGCCATGATTCTTTAGGAGTAATTTGAGCCAGTCTGATACCTGGCAGGGGAGTTCTTGTTTCAGGCTGGCTCATGGATATGCAAGGCAGTAGTTTGGGCACGTTTTAGCTGAATATCCGGAAGTTGTTTCTGAGCGCAAAATCTGTTAGGGCAGCTGTTCCCAAATGGTTTGGGTTTGTGCCTCTGTTTTTGGTGGTGAACTCACCCCAGCCAAGCTTACGACCCTAAAGACTAACATAAACAATCACATCTCTGTCAGGCTTGCGACCCCACTCTGTGTGGCTGTGACCCTGCTGGAGGTTACAACCCCCGGGTTGGGAACTGTTGGGGTAGACTGTCAGATATTCCTGCTGGGGGAGCGCTGATATGCCCCATCCAGGCCAGGATCATCACAACAAATGCCTTCAGATCTCACAGTAATTTGTAGGCCCCTGCCACCAGTCTGAGAGTGCAGCTTATTAGAGCTGACATGTCACTTTGGTACATCAGGAACATCTCGGAGATCAAAAGGTCATAGTCCTCCCACGCTGCCGCGGTCTTTCTTCGTGAGCTCGCCCTCCGTCTCACTTCCCCGTCAGTTGGCTGGCAGCGGGCCCCGGCGCCCTCGTGGCGCGGCTGACTCGGCCACGGCTGCTGGATGGGTACCAGCTGCAACTCCTGCCACAGGCCACCCTTTCCAAAACCGTTCTCCCTGAATGCTCCTTGCCTTAACGAAAGGATTGGTGTCTGTCTCTCTCCGCTGAAATAGTTAAACGTTGTGTTCAAAGCAATTAAAAGCTATATAGGGCAGTGCTAGTGGAGATGGGCTAGGCTTTCCCCTCTATTTTGTAAAACTAATTCTGTTATTCATACACCTGTGCGGTCTTATGGATGTAGGATGCTGATGGAGAAATAAACAGAAAGTAGCCTTGTGTGATGGCTGGTGTAGCCTGCAAAGGCTAAGGGCTTGATAAGCCATGCAAACAGCCTTTTTAGCATAAAATGACAAGTTACAGATGTCCTAAATAGATATCTGATTTTTAAGTCTTCTTCTGCCACAAATTTAAGTGGAGTTTATAAACAAAATGAAAAATAGATTTTGAATTTGTTCTTTTGAAAGCATTCATTACCATAATGGAAAATACTAACATTTTAATAGCTAACTGATAGTCCAAAGCCAGTGACTTGATAATTTACACGCATGGAAGTTTGACGGTGGCACTGTTCTGTAAATCCAACAAGGGGAAGAGCCTGCAACAGGTGATTTATTTTTACTTACGGTTTTGTCAACAGATCCTGAAAATTCCCAATGATGGCAAGAAGGAAAGAGGAGGATATGGTACAGAAAAATATTAAAATTGCCTATCATTTGGATTAAAACCTGCATTGCATAAAATTAGCCCAGAATTCAGTCCGCACAGGTATAGTTTCAGAGCTCTGTGTGGAGTGCTTTGTTTAAGGATGTTGCTGGACTGATTTTCTGTCAGGTGGATGCATAGAAAGCATTGCACTGAAAATGAGAACAGCAAAGTCAAGTTGTGGGCTGTGTAAGCTACTCAAGTAAATGGTTAGAAAATCTGATGTAACTGGTCACTGTACATGTACTGTAAAAAGAAAAAATTGTTTGAAACTTTGCGTCTGTAACTCGATCATCCCTTAAACACTAATTACACGTCAGAAAATGGAGCACAAAGTCTCCTCCATCTGTCCAGGTTGGATTTGGTGCACAAAGGAGCATATCTAATTCATAGTGCCTCTTAGGTAATCAGATTAATATCTCCCGAACTGAATTTACCCTTTTGATAGTGAGACTTTCATATGCTATGTTTCACATATCACATTCTGTTGAAGCTCTGTGGCTTTTCAGTAATTTCCTTGAAATCTATATGTGGTATGTCTGCCCTCTTTTGAGCTGTTCTTGTGACACACATCAGTTCGATGTGTTTCTGGCACTCTCTTAATGGCATAGTTTCCCTGGAGTCAAAAACTGCTCCAAAAACTGAGATCATTTGTTTAATTTAAAAGCAAAAGGGTATGGAACTACAATTTCAGGCTTCAACAGCTATGCTTCTGTAGCTTTGAAGGAATGGGGAAAAATTTTGATGTCTTACACACAAAACAAATAAATTCTTGAGTTGTTAAAGTATCTGATTCCATCCAGTTTTTTGCTTCCCTTGCTTATCTTTCAATTTTCATTCTTTTTTTTTAAATAGTAGATTTTTGACTCGTCAGATTTCATTGTTTATTGGTTTTGCTTAGCAAAACAGAAGGCTGGATTTTGTAATTTGGGTATAAGGAAGAACTGTAAATTATGCAGGATGCTGCATAATTAAAATTTATTATAAGTAGTCTGAATACAGAAATCTATTTGGCTCTAAGACATTCTGGGAACGTATCCTGTATAGGAGGTCCTATATTTTTTCAAGTAAACTGAAAGCATGAAAACTCCCATGTTCAACTAGCTCCTCCAGTAAGATTCATTTTGCACCTCAAATTTTTTCCAGCCTGCATCTGCAGTGGGCTTTTCACTGAGATTTTGAAACAAGTCCTCAATGATCTTTGCTTTCTGTGTGTTTGTTCATTATGTGGGGTGGTTCTAATGTGCACCAACTAGAAAACTTCTGTAAGAAATTAAACCAGAAATTTTGGTGCTAGCTAGCTCCAGCTGTCCAGTAGTGCTCAAAGCCATCCTGAAGGCAGAAGAATCTAAGCCAATTGCTGGTCATCAAGCAACAGCCAGAGTAGGGACATTCTCACAGGGAGCCAGAGCAGGTGAGTTTGGAACAGAACAGGGTAGTTAGAGTGGGATCAATACCAATACTCTTGGTTGTCTGACACTGCTGTGCCAAATTATTCACTAATGGGGACTTGGTTCTTAAACAAAAATATGACACGTTTTCTCTTGTGTGTTTTTGTGTGAGTCAGGCAATACAGATCACTTCCAAAGATCGGTAGGAGGGTTTAATAATGAGCTGTAATGCCTGTTGCCTGACTTGTGGTTACTGAGCTCAGGTAGTACTTGATCACAAGAAACAACAGTAGGCATTTCAGCAGGGTAACAGTTGAAATCCTAGCTGATGGGATTTGACAAGTTCATTTGTGCTGAAGCCTGAGCTGCCATGTCTTTCATTTACTGTTGTTTAGGCTGTGAAATATTACATTTTTGTCTCCCTTTGGGCTACAGTCACATCTCAGTGGCAGTAAACATTTGCCTCAAGTACCAAATTCCTGGGTCCAGTCATCAGCAGCATCTGCTGCTGAATGATCTTTCATAAATACCATCCAACTCACTTTTCCCTTGCTGTCCCCTCTGTTTTAACTTCAAACTGATAATGCTGATGTTTTGTTTTAAGACTTGAAACAAGGCCTGTCATGTTTGAGAGTTATGCTACCCACTGAAAGACGAGTGACTAAGAAGATGGGCCTGCAGGGGTTCTTTGAGCTTTAGAAGTCTGTAAGTCTTTTCTTGTTAATGTTTAGTAGGAATAAAGTTTAGTACAAACTGTAGTGCCTTCAAGCTAATAGAGTGCCTGTCAGTGACTGAATCTGAATCTCAAGAGGAAAAGTTCACAGTGGGATCAGCTAAAAATGCCAAAAACCTCATGGAGCCTTTAGTTTGTTGATTTGACTGTGCATCAGAATCATGCAAACTAGCAAAGACTGGTGACAATAATGTCACCAGGAAATTATTTCCTCCAGGTTAGTATGAGGTAACTCTGAAAAGCGTGGGATCAACATGTCAAGTCCCTTAATGACTTTTGCCCAAGTCCTTGTCTTGGCTCACCATCCAAAAATGCCCAGTTCTGCTTTTCCTGAGGGTGCATCTGCTTCTTAGTCAGCGCTGGGATGGTCATGTGAGCTGGCATGAAATGAGCTGTTGGGATCCAGAGGGTTCAAGCAGCAGATGAGTCACAGAGGCAGAGAGGTCAGCACAGCAAAATCTTTCTAGTATTTACCACACACAGTGTAGATATATCCTGAGATGAACCTGCCTTCTGTTAAAATGAAGTGCCTGGATGAGAAGATCCTGTGGGCGAGAGGAGGTTCTGTCACCTTAGTGCCATTCTGACAGTGTAAAGGACTTGGAAAATTTATTTTATTGAGCTGTAGATTTTCCTCAGGGATTCCTTGTTTTCCTTCCTTGTTCTAACAAGGTATTTGTGTCCTGTAGGCTGAATAGTAATTGAAAGCAAGTTCAGTGGTATGTAATTTGTGCCCATGCAATATAGGGCAACTTTGACCTTATTATAGCTTCAGCCCAGGATTTGGTGGCTCTTTCTAAGGTGGTAGAAGGTCACCTGCATTTTGGTGTAGTGCAGTTTTGAATCAAAAGCATTTTAAACAAATAAGTAATGATTGCAACTTTCTGTGTCTGTAAAACAGTGGATTTTCAGCAGATTTCAACATGATAAAGTACTTATTTTGATTGTGCTGAAAATTTTTGTGATGACTGTGATATGAATGAAAACAAAAATGTGTTCTTAGAAATAGCATGTTCTGTGGAAATGTGTTTTTGCTGGTAAAATAAAAATCTTGAACACAAAAAGGAGACAAGGCAGAGGTTCTCGATCATAACTAGAGACATGTTGCACAAAATAACATCCGGGTTATTGTCTGGATGTTTCTTTTTTTTTCTCTCTGTCACCATTCTTGCACCCTTCAAACTAAAAATATGTTGTTTTTCAAGGTTTTTCTTTTGCTAAACCAATGAAGAATGAAACAAAAATAAAACTGTTTCCTGGTCGGCCCCGCTTCTTAGTTCCCTATGAAATTACATGGTGTTTGTCTTGCATTTTGCACAGGTACCTGTGGTAGTGGTGTGCCATATTCTAATCACTCTGATAAACAATACCTTGTCAGTGGTTGCCTTGCATATAGTGGTGAACAATTCCTACACTCAATGGTGCCATTGAAAATGTTTGAGAGATTGCTGTCCAGTTCCAGCAGTTTAATTGCTAATGATGTGTTATTACTTCAGAATTTAATAGCTGTTTCTGGTTATGACAGAGTTGGTTTAAGCCTGCAAGCTTTTTAAAACTGCATTTGTTGCTTCCTCTTTGCAGTGTGGTTTCCTCCTTTGCTGCCTTCAAAACATTGTGGTCCAGGGTGTTGGGTGAGGTGACATGTCCTATTTACACTCAATTGGAAAAGACTGCGTCATGGGCACTTGCAGCTCTGTGGGGTTTTCTTAGTTCAGATGCTCAGATGTGGCTTCCTCTCATCACCTGATTACTTACTTTGAATGCTAAAATAGTCTTGCTACCTTTGGTATTAATGTCTGAACCTTACAAAGAGGACAGGCATAGATTTCAATGTTATCTCAGTGTGCTGTCTGTTGTGGAGCAAGCATGGAATCATCAAAACATTACATGGCATACACTCCCTCATAGTTAACCTCAGAAGAAAGCCTCTTACTTGTCTCATTGGCTGCAACTGCTGCCTTTCCAGTCTCCTCTCCATCTCCAGGGACACAATTCCATATTGATTCAATTATTGAGGCAGTCACACTCTTATTGACGACACACAGGTCTTTCAAACATTAAATCAAGACATCAGACCTAGTGATACCAAGTCATGTCAGTAAAAAAAGGTAGGAGGGTCTGAAGGGAAAATATTTTTTACCCCTTAGTCTCATAGAATCCTGTGGTGCCCTGACTGGTTGTGATCAGTATAAACTCTTCCAGCCAGGACCTTGTGCCTTCAGTGTCTGAGCTGTAATAGCCATGTGTGTCTCGTTACTATCTGTTAATAAACCAAGTGGTGATAATTTTGTTCTTCAATTTTTTATCTTCATCTGGCTTGACTATGTAGTGGCACCAGAGTTGATAGCAAGTATTCTTCCTCTTCCCTATTTCCAGTAACATTAAAGCTGTCCTGTGCTTGAAGATTCTGCAATCAGAATTGTGATAACAGAACAAATATGCCAGGAAACAAAACTTAAAATGTTTATCTAAATCTCTCAGTTCACCAGCCCTAAAAATGGCCCTGCCATGCTTTCCTGCCATTTCCCAGTTCCTTGAAATGGGAAACATTAAAACATTAAAGTAGATGTGTTTAGTTGGAGGGCTTGTGATCAGCTTTGTATCTGATGGGACTACAAAGTTCACCATACAAAATAGTGTCATTCATTGATTCATTGTTTATCCTCAAAGTTTTGGCAGAAATGTGTCAAACACAGCTCAGCAGGATTGCTGCAGCCTACCTGTTTGAAAGCAGCTGGTGATTTGAGGTATCTCAGGCTCTGGAGTCTGTGCTGAGATGGCTTAGATGGCATAAAGATTTTCTGCTTTGTTTTGGTTTTGGATTGTTGTTTTATTTTACAAAATAAAGGATTAAAGAATCAGACCCTTCACATTAGGTTTCTGGATAAATTGAAGTACTAAGAAATGTTTTCCTGTACTTGTTTTCTTATTTTTGAAATAACTGTACTTTCTTCCCTTACACTTTTTTTTTTTCCTTTCTGTGGCAGTCCTAGTATCACTTCGAGGTTCTTTTGTGTTTCCTTCTGCGTTTTTTGGGCTGCCTGTTTCTTTTTTTCCCATTTGCACTCTGAACACTACAGACTGCACAGAGCAGTTGTACTGTCTGTATCATCAGTAGTTTTCAAAATCTGGATAGGTAAAGGCCTGAGTAAGCTGGTCTGAGATAGCTGTCCCAGATACAGGAGGTAGGATGAGAGACCTGAGGTCTCTTCTAGCTGGAAATATTCTTGGAGCTTATGATGCTACATTTTTTGTCTGTTCTGTACTTTTCTTTATTACTGTCATTTTCTATATACGCTTTTCTTTGTTGTGCTACATTTGTTATACCTATTTATCAATTTATACACAAGGCTACACATTTTGATGGATCTCTAATATGTATTGGATCAATTAACTGGGACTCTTTCAAAAGACAGGGATCTTAATTCTCCTAATAGCTAATTCCCTAATTATAAATCTACTTACTTTGATGCTGTTAAATGTGCTGATGGTTTGAAGATTATCTTTTCTGTGAACTCTGGTTAGTAAATACTTAATAAATTTTGAGATGGAATAGTGCTGCTTGAAGGCAAGAGTAGAAAAATATTTTCTCTTCTGAAGCCTTCTGTCTGATTTTAGAATATTTTTAAGAGAACTTGAAGAAATTCTGGTGGGTTTTTTTCCCCAAATCTGAACTCTGCAGATAGGATAATTCTTTTCCTCTTGAAATGAGTAATGAATTTTTTAATGGAAAGACTACTTTTGTTGGTAAGCCCCAGGTAGTAATTAACAGCATACATACAGACCTAGGACATCCCTAATTTTGGCCTAATGAGAGATCTGGCCTGCCAAATCTCTTGCAATGCACATCCCCTTGTTACTCACAGCCCACTTGTCTCCTCTCATATTAATCCCAGGATAACACTAAACTGCCAGTAAGTTACAGCCCTCAAATGTTGACATTCCTTGAAAAAGTAACTAGGCGAACATCAGTGATGAACTTACTGTAACTAACCAGATGTAATCAAGGTGTGTTTAAAGAGACTCTTTTAAATCACCCCTCATGATCAACATTCATGTTTTCCTAGCACCTAATATAGGCTAGATGAAAAGAATTTTGGTGCTTTCAGGGTATTGACAGAAACAACTGTGCCTTCTACTTACATCTGTAGTTATGAAAATATTTGCTAAAACAGACTGTACTTTTTAATAGATTTTAGTATTACTGTAAGGCACTAAGCTGAGCTCTCTGCAAACTGTAGTCTTTTTCCTCTTGTCCTTGGACTGTTGAACACAAGCAGAGGTGACACAAGCTGTTCTACTGGCTTATCAGTGTATTTCAGCTTTGATCTGGAGACTCCACATCCCATCCCTCAGCATGGAAGCTCAGGCTCTCATTTAGTCCTTTGCTGAATGTCTAAAGTTGTTGTGAAGGTCATTGATGATGTAGATCCTGCAGTATGCAGTGAAACTGGTAGGTTGGCAAATTCATTTTGCATTAGACTGTAAACAACTGTCTGATGGTTATGACATTCAGCTACTGCTGACCTGTACTGGGTGCAAACCAGTGACCTAAAGGTGAAACATTTCTCCTGCAGCCAGTCAGTTTCTTGACTTAGGCCAAACTAATGACCCAACAGTAAGACCTGTATTTCACTCCATGGCCAAAGACTGAGTCAGAAATTCCAAGTAACTACAGTCTACAGTCCATAGACCACAGTTTTTTGAACTTTAAGCAATTGGGCACAAAAAGCTTGGAGAAGTTGCAGCCATAAGCTGGCAGATAGACCTGATTCTCTGACCATCTCTTACTAACAGTTTCCACCAGCAGGTTCCCTGTGGTTTTAGGCTTAAGACCCTGTGTATGATACATGTGTGTGTGTATATATATATGCATGGGTGTGTTTATAGCAAGCAATCTTGATACTTATATTAGTTTGAGTTATTTCCTTGTTTGTGAAGAAGGAATGTGTATGTAAGCAAAGGCTTTGCTCCCTGCCCAGACTGTTCTCCCAGAAGGCTTACTGATAGGGTAATCCAGTATCTGTGAAGTCAGTCAGTGGTGATGCTGGGGAACCTACTTCTGGCCTCTGGATAAATCTTGGAGGAGACGGGTCACTGATAAGGAAGCATCATGCTGTTTATACTTTCATGCTTGTGCAACAAATGTTGCAAAATGAAACAAATAAAAGATAATGTAACATAGTTCTTAAAGTTTAGCCTTTGGCCCTTGGGCTTTACAGATAAACACCTGATGGACCACAGGGGAACAGGGTAGGTCCATGTCTTGCACTCCTCTTGACTGTTTTCATTTCAAGATACAATCTGTTGCCCTAAAATGAAAGTTTCAATCTGTACTGAAGACAACTGTAAATGCATGTGACTAAAAACCAGTTAATAAAATGGGTGTCCATACTACCCAAAATGTCCAAATTGTTTGAAGTAATAGTGCATACAAGAATGCTGGGATGCTAGAATGAAGGGACACTTTCCTTCTAAATACCAGCAGCAGCTAGTAACTTTTGAAGATTAATTTTCAGTTGTGAATTTAGTTCTGTGGAATGGTGCCAGATCCATCCTATCAATGTGATAGTTTCCCAGGCAATTTCCAAGATGGACAGTAGGACAGAAGGCTTTCCCCTTTTTGACTCACAGGATACTTGCACACAACTTCTTTAGGACATGTTCATGATTTAATGGGTTATTCAGTTTCTCTCCTTGTCTGGTTTTTAGCTCCTTTTTCAAGATTAGCCATCATTCTGTGTTGTTCTACTCTAGCCAAGTAAAGACAATGTAAATCAGGGTAAAGAATGCAAGTTGTGCATACAGCATAAGAAACAGCCTTAAACCATGATCCTGAGATTATCCCAGGGTGGGAAAGTAGTTGAAACTTCCTCAGCAGCAGCTGTCTTTCTAATCAGCTCTGGCCAAGAGCCCCTTGATGGGGTCCTGATAGGCTTTAACAGGACTTCCAAATAGAAAGGAGGAATGCTGTTAATTTCTGTACCCAGGACTGGTATAATTCTGCTGGAATTTGTGTTCAATTTTGGTTCTCAGAATTTAAGCAGGATATAAAGGTACTGTGGGAGACCACAAAAACCAGTCCATGTTGTAGAAGACTTCTCCATAAAAGACTTTAGGAATCTGGTGACAATGTGAGACTACAGTGGTACTTATGCTTGGAATTGTTATTTGGCAGTTCAGTCTTCTTGCTTGTGTGGGCAAATGTGTATGAGTGTGCAGTGACTAGAACATGTGGTAAAACTCCAGCCTTAGAAAGATACACCTTCCTAGCAGTATGGCTGACAACTTTGGAGCAGCTCACCTGTGAAGCTGATCAAGTTATTGATATATTTAAGACCACATGGAACATCTGTATAGAAAGAGTCCTCAACCCATTTTCTTGAGGTTTAGACTAGGGTAGATGCTCACAGGAAACTGCTGACTATATGTGTAGCCATGAAAGGGGAAGGGAAAATGAGGCTGGAAAATGAAAGATCAGCTGAATGCAGTTTATTTGGTATGTTTTATAGATGGAGGCATAACTTTTTTTTGCAGTGCAATCACTGGGTTTCTGAAGAGTTTTGTCAAAACCTGGCAAATGCATCTGTGAAAGAAATGAAGATCTGAAATCATCCTAAGGCATGAAGTAAAGTGCATACTTACAACTCTGCACTTCACTAACAATATTTATATGTTTTTCTAGATGTTTTTATAGAATATTTTCATGAAAAACTCATCTTTCATTTTTCTAGGCATTATGCCTAAGGAGTAACTTATTCCTTCTCACTGATAGCAGTGTATACTGTTAGTTTCTGCATGCAGTGACATGTGAGCTTGGTGAGGTGCACAAACCATGTGTTCTTTTGAAACATGCCCTCATGGAACTTCTGGGTTTCTGAGAAAGGATGGATGGGTGCAAATTACAGTTTCTGAATATATAAAGAAAAACTTTTATATAAATAGTTGTTGTGGAAGAGCTTACCTTCCTTTTTTACTGACTCACCAGGCAGAAGTTTTCATAGCCTCTTGCTGGATGCAGCTTTTCCTGGCCACATGCTGCTCAGTCCTTTGCGTTTGTAGTGGAGATCAAAAGCATAGAAAAGCTCCTTTGAGCTGTGGCCAGTAATATTTACAAAACAAACAATCATTCACTGGGGCTCGGGATGGCTCAGGAAGCTCTGCATGTCTGCCAGCGTGCTGGATGCAGAGGGCTCAGATGAAAACCACAAGTCAGATTTGCAAGATGTGTGGTAAGGTGTGACTGCTGCCCTGTTTTAGCGGGAATGTTCCGGTTGATTGCTGTCACTGTCATTATAAAAGTTGTTCATTTGTGGTCTATAGGCATTAAAAATATGTCCAAAATAATATCTGCCTCTAACTGACTGGGATTTCTAAATTGTACTGAGGCCATCAATGACTTCCACAGCTGTAAGTGAGTTTACCTTTGCTGTCTGATTCTGTATAGTTTTCTCTCTAGGCAGGTATAGATTATTGCTGTGAAAGTGATGATCCAGTACAGAAACAGGTCCTGATGAGATTAGCCACTTGTATAATGTGGGATTTTATTCTTTTCTATTACATTACATATCACAGAACTATGTTAAAATATGCCAGTAGATATTTTGTGAATAATGAGCATGGCCCAGCATCCCTCATCAGTTCCAAGAGCCTGATCAGTTACAGGAGCAGGAGGACAAAAATGCATAGTCTGGGTTTCCCTATAGAAGACGTCAGATTTTTTTTTTTTGCAGAAATTGTTGTCACTGTAAATATCTTGACAATCAAAGCAGTGATGATGAAAACAGCTGTTGTAGCCATGGCTCTTGAAATATTTACTGATATGTGAGTCCTCAGTGCCCTAGTATGGTCAGCTGGCAGCCTAGAAACACCAGGACTGGGCTGGCAGCCTGGAAGTTGATATTCAGGGGGAAAAAAAATTAGTTTTTGACATAGTGAAGTAATATCCAGTTACTTTACTATGTTATGGGCAGAGGATAGATTGAAGACATGTGAATGCCAGGAATGGTGGTTTGTAAAAATGCTTATGTAGCCAAGTTCTCTCAGTGGGCTACAGAGTAACTACGCTGTAAACTGGTAAAGAAGTGGAAGCAACTTGACCAGTATGTACTCAGAAGACTGTGGGTTCTCAGCTTAAGATTAAGAGCATTAGGTCTAGGTGAAGCCCTTCTAGTCAGAGAACACAGCCCAAATGCCCAGACTTCTCTCAGAACAGGTAAACTCTGGTTTACACCTATAGATGAATGTGTTGTGATACATTTCACAAATTGGCCTATTCTTTGAAGTCTCCATTTAGGACTTGGTTCTGGTTGTTTGAAAGTAGAACATTAGGTTGGTTTCTAGATGAAGACATTTAACGGAATTTGGGGATATCTAATAGAAATCTGTGTGTTCTCCCATATTATATCAAGTCAGGACAAGGAATATTTTTACCATGGAACCATTGAAAGCAACAGGAATGAGCCTTGAATCCTGGTTTGTTTGCTGAAAAAGTTCTCAGGATCTCACTTGGCAATCCATGGCTCATAAAATCTTTAGCTAAGACTATTTACGGAAGTGAAACTTTTAAATGAAGCACTGGAGTCCATAAATTAAAAGATGGCAAGGATAAACCGCAGGAGAGACCCTCTGGATTTGTCTTTCCTTTGGGTGACCAAATTTCATGTGTTTGGATTAATGAGATGATGCCTAATGGAAGGTACTAAAAGGGACTGGAAATTTTTGAAGCTGCTTCATCCAGTTTACTCAGAAAGCACAGCTTAGTCCTTATGGTCTCTGCACAAGTGTTCATACATTCTGACTTGTGTAAGACCAGCTTTCTGCTTGAGTATTTTTTTACTTTCTGAGTCAAAATTGAATACCAGCTACAATATTATAACCTTTAAAATGTTCTGTGAATGAAGATTTTGGGGAGGCAAGTTTCTTATTTATCAAGCCTTATGGTATTGTGGGTTGTTCTTTTTTCCCAATACGTACTTCATATTTATACTTCATAGTGCAGATCAAGCCTACTCAGTAGGAGGAATTGAAGGATCACAAATGAGAAGAGATGAAGGAATTCTCCTCTGTCCGCTCAAGAGGAACTGGGTACTTCTTTCTCAGCACTTCTCTCTCAACGTGCCCAAGCCCTGAGCCCTATGTTTGGAAATGAGATTTAGATTAAAAATGACCTTGCTTTGTGACTTTTGTGCATTCAGAAAGGAGTTATCTCTCTTGCAAATGGCATGTTCTTGCTACATCTGGCAAGAAAGCAGGAGAGTCAGCAAACAGAGGCTGTCGCTTGTGTCTTACTGTGAATTAACATCTCATTTTTCAGTTGGCTTCCTGCTATCTGACAGAAGTCTTGTGTAACTTCACTTCCTCAGAAATAACTGTCCCTCCTGAGTATCTCATGGTGAAGTGGTGGTTTCAGCTTCCTTTTGACTGAGTTCCAACTTAAAGGATAATGGGTCTTTCTGTTCTGTTTGGTTGCTGCACTCCATGCTCATCTTCACAGTTACTGAAATTGCTGAATTATTTCCCAATGCATGCAGTGGTCTCCTCCGTGTCTGTAAGGATAGTTTAAAATGTTCAGTTACTAGCTTGGCTGGGTTACAGATTGTAATGCAAGTGCTGTCCAGCTCTACTATTATTTCACCTTTGTTTATATTTGATCCTGCTGTAAACAATTCCATATAGAAATTAATCTTTATCTTTGTCCTGAGGGATCTTTTCAGGAAGTCAGGGAGGTGAAGTTGCAGTGGATAAAGCCATGCAGCACAGAATGATATATTAATATACTTTCAGAGAAAATGCTTAGTAGAGATAGTTTCTCCAAATATTTTTTTGTTGTTGTTGCTCTGGGGCTGTTGAGGAATGAAAAAAAAAAAAAGAATAGGGAAGTTATTTAGTAAAATAAAAAAAACCTCTCAGCTTACATTTGTAAAGCCCTTTTATTTAGCTGCTTCGGCTGATCTAAAAACATTTTAAATCCCATTTCCATACTTGCTCAAGCTAGGCTTCTTCAAAAGACAGGGGTATCAAATTCTAATGTGTAGTTCCCTTTCAGAATACATATTCTTCAGGAGATGAGTGTCTGAACCAGCTGTGACTTTCACATTCCACCAACCTCTCCTAAATAAACACAACGCTGGTTTAGTATATAATGCAAGAGATAGATATCTATGTGCCTGTGCATGTGTATATACATGTAGATAGATTAATTGATAACCACACAGAAGTCTGCAAAAGAAGTCTTCTGCAACTGATGTGTTGGGGCAATTTGGATGAATGGTCATTCCTTTTATGTTTTTCTTTGGAGTTGTTATGATTATCATACCTTTTTCCATCTAATAGTGAAATACTTTACTTTGGGAAATTGCAGACTCGTCTGTGGTCAACCACTCATTGATTTAAAACAAGAACAACAAAACACCCAACAAAACCACAAAAAACCCCAGAATGGTCTTTAGAGCAAAAGCTAAGCACCAGTAGCTTCAGATGCATTTGTCCAAGATAGAATTTGAAGATGGAGACACTAGTCATGATACTGAGAGAATATGTGTAAAAAAATTTGCATATGTAAGTGTTGTCAATTAGGAGATTTCAGGCATTATCAATTCTTTAGCTGAACACATCATACACTTCACGTCTTGCCTCGTGTGATACTTGCAATTCTAGCATTAAAACTTATAACTTTCTATTGAGATAATAAAAAAACTTCCTAGGCCCTGGTTCTCAAAAAACATGATAAATTTGAAATTTGTTTTTATGCATTAAGTGTCAGGAACAGTGTCCTCCTAAAACACAACACAATAAAAGATCAGGGTTGTGGTTGGTGATAAATTACATGTGGTAAATGTTGCTGAAGGAGTGACTTGTGTACCCTAAGGAATACGAGGAGAGTGGATAATTTCCCTTATTGTATGAAGCCTTCTCTTTAAAAAAGAAATAATGTTAAATGATAGGCCATCAAAATAAACCTTCTAAAAGGACAGTCTGCTATGATCAGGTCTGTTTTTACTACCCTATGTAGTATCAGGACTAATGACAAAGCTAGAATTACATCAGCACTAAACTGTTGAAGTAAGAGATGTAAAACTGCATCCCATACAGACCTTTATCACTAACAAAATTAGTCCTTCGTACATGCAGGGTACTCTTTTGCTCTCTTGGATTGTAAATGTTGGTAATAATAACCCTGCTGCCACTTTACAGAGTGTAAAGCTTGCATACAGATCCTAGCTTCTATAAGCACCCCTCTGTTCTTCCCAGATTTGCCATTTTCATCCTTCTTTTCCCCCCACCTGCTTTTTGTTTAATTTCATATCCTTAAATTTGTTTATTGCAGGGACTATTTAAATATGGATTTTCTCTATTTAAACAGAATTGTCTGAAACTGTAGACCTCAGATGATGGAAAGAAATTTTGTTCTCTATGATTGTCACAGATTCAGTGTGTCCAATCACAGAAAACACCATATCATTTTATCTTCAAATAGGTAATGAATGTATTCTTTTAGGGTGCTGTTTCAGCACTGAATGTTAGCAGTGTTTAAAAACAGTGTCTTTGAGGAAAAGACACACCAACAAAAGTGACTAACCTTTAGGGATCTAAACTTCAGTTTTGAAATAAGTCAATACCAGTGCAAAATGACTGGAAGTTTTCTGTTGCATGTAAATCTGGTCTTGTGTTTTTATGAGAGGTGATGAGGTCAAACCTTCAAATAGTAATGGTTGCCATATAATGTCTTCATAGGTATTTTTGTCAGAGGACTAAGAAGTCAGAGGGAAAAAATACTGTGTTCATAAATACAGTTTTTTCTAGCACTAGCATTGGATTTCTCTCTGTAAAGCACTTTTCTTTCTGACTCTGCTTGGCGTCTTATCAAGTACAAAATCAGGGCTTATATTACATTAATCCTGAGAAAGAAAAAAACCTGAAGAATCTTAGATACTGGAGTTATTACACATCTCTTCTTTTTTTCCTCATGGTTTAGGGATTTCAATTTAGCTAATAAGTTAGTAAAAATTCTAGAGTCCATCTTCTGCACATGTAAAGGATAATTTAAAATGCTCACAGACATGCTGGTAATGATTCTGGTTCTGCTTATGATTTACCCATTATAAGAACTGTAGATTATTCCAGACAGAGTTGTTGTGTGAGGGGAAAAATGAGACAAAGCTCATAAGGTCTCAAAAAGTTAAAAAGTGATTTCTTTAATGGACATGATCTTCTGAGCACAAAGGGCAGAAAAGTCAGCAGAAAACAATATATATATTGTGAACTGGAAAGAAATGGGTGTCTTTGAAATTTAATCCCTTGCTTTGCCCTAAATTTAACTGAAGCTTTTAGCTTCCACCACATGTTTACATTGGAAATCTCTCTTTGTGCATATAGAGTTTGTTCTCTTATGAAATTACATCTCAAGGGAAGGATAATTTAAAGCCATTTCCATTTGTTATGTCTGTGCTGAACTAGGCTATTAGGGGCTGTTAATGCAGGATAAAATCAAAACCTACAACTGCCTTCATCTGTGGATTACAGAATCTGTCCAACAAATTGCATGCTGATATTACCAGAATAAGGAACTATAGGCAGTTCCATGTTGGAGCCAGCACTGGCATAATTTTATAATGTAGCCAATATCAATGTTGTGCTGATGATCAATGATGTGCAGATGAGCCTCTGACTTCCCTGCTTGGAGGCTGTTTTTAAAGTTCAAGTCTGATGATAGCCAGTGTAGCTTTAGGTTTCTAGAGCTAAGGCTTGGGTTTTTTGGAGCTCTTGCTGGACAGCCTTGGAGAAAACATGGGTTGTGGGTTTTGTAATTCTAGACCGAGCATCAAGTTATTTTGCATAATTAGAGGTTCAAGAACAGCCCTAAGCAGAGGACAAGTTGTACACTGTTCTTGAGAAGCAGCCACAGATAGCACTGAAAGCTGGAGGCACATCACTAAGCTGAAGTTTTTCTTTCTTCTATTCTTGGGCAAGAGAATGATCATGTAACAGTATCACATCGGCTTATTTTAGCTGTGAATTACCATTTTTTCGTCACTTCAGAACATAGCTTAATGAATTTTATGTCTGGGAGCCAAGAATCAGTGCATTCATCGTTCATCTGTACCTGCTCCTCATTCTCTCTCTGACCAACAGTTTTAGCTTATTATGAATAATTAGTACTTGAATAATTATAGATATTTTATGAGTTTGCATTGGTTTTAAAGTGCTTCAATTTCAACTTACCCAGATCAGGGGTCAGACGTTTCTTGACTCATTCAGAGAGATTACCTGTGAGTAGAGCATGTAAAATCTGGTCCTGTATCCTGTAGATGAAGTACAGTGTGGAAGGAGAGGGTTATACACATGGAGGGTTTCATGTGCATGACAAGCTTGTATGCAAGCACATGCATGTCATGTGCTGAAATGCATGTCAGAATGATGGGGAAAAAGAAATCTACCAATTTCCAATCAGTGCTAAGTCAGTGATTAGCACTGATAATGGGGAACTGATTTTTAACTGCCAGAGATGGCTGTTGGTTCTTTACTAAATGCTCTTTTTTACTGCACATTTGGGTTTGCTGTGAGGTTCTCTTTCACCTCGGAGGATTCTGTTCTAACCTTCACCTGAATGTCCACAGGAGAAAGAGGGAGCTGCTCTCAAAGTTAGCTCCAGTGGGGCAGCTGCAGGGTTTCACAGGGAGCACATGTATGAGGAGGACCAGGAACTGTAAAGTCAGGTACATCTCAGCTGTCAGCCACAAGCACTTGATGAGATAAAGAACTGAGTGAAGTCACATGTGTCTCCATCTGAAAAAGGAGAATACCAGTTGGGAACTGTGATCATGAGTCTCAGTTTCCTCAGCTGCTCAGTGGGAAAAAAACACTTGCACAGTGCAGGTATTATCTTTGCCTTTACGTCATGAGGCAGAAACTATTCATTAAAATATCTGCCAATCTTCTGAAGACCTGTGCTTCATATTAATTCTGTGGTTTAATCCTTCTGATTTTGAGCATGTCCTTTCAATAACATTCAGAGGAAGGCTAACTTTATGATTATCTCAGCTATATGTTTGTGTTTCTTGTTTGTAGATGTTAGTTAATGACACTGAACAAAATTCTTGAATTTGTATCTTCATAATTTTGAAAGGGTAACTGACATTTGAAGGGGAAACTGTGTGTTGTTTTATTAATCAATTTTCTTTTGGTTAATTTAGTTTCATTTTATAATTACAGTGTGATTAAATTTACTTTTTATTGCTTGGATTTCTTCATTTTTTTGAAGGTGAAGGCAATTTGGGCAGTAAAATTCAGTGTTGAATGTCCTGGGACCTGATCAGGAGGTATTGTTGTGCATTCCTCATTCTACATCAATAACAATTGCAACATTCACTTCAACAGAAGTGGGGTTATTTTAATTATTTTAGTTGCATCTTGAACCTTTATGAGTTGGATTACATAAAATATAGACATCAGTATCACTGTGATGTTTTTCTGTAAGAGAAATTTGAAAAATCCATGGAAGACAGGTATTTAAAATTAAATATAAGTTCCACATAAAGTTCAGCTGGAATGTTTTATCCAATTGTCTTAATCATTGCTGCTCATTTGTAAGTTTTGAAAATAATTACATATTCAACTCCTGAAAGTGTGTCTATTTAGAAACCAAAATTACAAGTATATAAAGAATGCTCTGTTCTTAGATTCTTTTCTTTATTGTTTTCATTTGCTGGGTTTTTAATCAGTCCAATACAAATAGTGTGGTATGTCTGTATAAACTCACACACTTAACTTCTGGCATTCCTCCATGTAATAAACTGCATTTGCCTGGGAAGGATAACCTAGATTATGAAACCCAGGGACTGCTTGTTGTATAAGGCTGCTGTGTGCAATTTTGAACTTGTGTTCAAGGCAAAAGATCAAGAAGTTAATGAAGAGGGTATTAGTCTTCCCTCATGCTCACTCGATAGGGATCATGGATTCGAGGTTTTGAGGAGATAGAATAAAAAAGATCTTTTTGTGATAGTGGCCATCAGGTTGAAATGCTTTTATTCTCTAGAGTGCCAGAACTCATTTGCAACTTCCCCTCATTTAAACTCAAGACACTTCAGTTTCCTGTTTAGTTTGTATCTAAGTGGATTTTCTTTTATATTGTAGATAGTTGTTTGTGTATTTTTTGCTAAGGGTTGTTATTTTTTCCTTTAGCTGCTGTCTTGGGAATTGCCTGAACAGTGTTGCTTTATTGAAAAGGATTATGCAGTACCTTGGCTAGGGAATCCCAGAGGAAGCAGATACCATATAAAATGAAAACACGTCTCCAGGTTGCCACTTGCTGAGTCTTTTAGCAGTGACCTACTTGAAGTAAGCTTGTGGGAGAACAAAGTTTTAGTGGTTCTTAGTATCTGCAGCACCACTTGCAATGACAGAACATGGAGAATCTCTATTCCTGTTAGTGGGACAATCATAGGCAATCTCTGAGTCTGGCACCCAGCTGCTCATGGTCATACAATTTATTTTTTTTGTTTGTTGCATTGAAGTCCTCCATCAGTCTGTAGAGCAGTGCAGGTTTGTTTACATTCCCTTTGTGGCCTTCACTAGTTTTTTGTTATCGAAGCGCCTGTGAGACTATCTAAAACTCTTCTGAAGACATAAGTCTTCAAGTTTGCCCTGCAATTCCTGGTGGAATGAGGAAGATTTCACTAACTAAACTGCCTCATGTTACCTGGCTTCAAGAGAAAAAGCTGTGCTCCTTTCAAGTCAACTAAAAGCCTCCAGTGCCTGCTGCTGTATCACTTCTGGTGGTTTTTTTCTAGTTTATTAGCTCTTTTAAGCTCTGGTTTTCCCTAGAAGAGAAAAAACTTTGTGGCAGAATTCTGGTTTCATAGATCACATAGCCATTTCTTAGGGAAGCTTTTTGGACAGGAATGGCAAAGATTGCACAGTGTATCATAAGTGTTTCTTTCTGTGAAGGAAGCAAGCTGAACTGGCTCAGAGGTTTTTGTTTCAAAATACAACAGGTGAGTATGCTGCTAGGCAGTGATCAGGAGGAGGAACTACTTGGTAGTTGCTTCTAAGATACACTTTTTTTTGCCTTTCCTAGTCTAGAGCTGCTGCATTTAAACTCACCTGCTTCTCCTTTGAAGGCTGATGTACATAGCAATGCAAGAAACAGAAATCTTGGCCAGTATATTTACATTTCATTTTGACTCCTTATGGGGCACACCATTGATATATTTGTGTTTAACTCATTTCACTTCTAGAGAAATGAGGACCTGGTCTTGTTTTGTGACAAACTAACAATTGCATGTATTGCATAAGTACATGCCTTGTAGTTGTGAGGAACAGCTCCAAGGAGGCCAACAGCAGGGAAAAGTTGCTACAAAGCTAAAGTGAAATATAGAGAGAAGCTTACATGTTCTCTTCAACCTCTAAGCAAGTGCCATCATACAAGTGTTCATACAGGAAAAATGATCCTATATGTTCATACTGGAAAAATGTAGTCTATTACTAGAAAAACAACATCATCCTCTCTGGATTGCCCTACTTTGTTTTATAGTAGAACTGAACATATTTTATTATGTTTCTGCATATGCAGTGGGGGAAAAAAAGCTAGAGGATGTAGGCACATGAGACAGAACATAATTTGGAGAGAGAAGAAGAAAGAAAACTGACCCCCGGGCCATTTTGAGTTTGAAGTTTGTTACCGAGCTCAGTATATTGACCCAGGATGGAGAATGCTGCAAACTATAAATCTGGTTTCCTCAAAAAGCATGCCTCTCAAATCCCCTGCATCCGCTGAGGGCCTCTTAGTAATGTTGTAAAAGATCTGTTTTCCAGAGTGATTTGATTCCCATAGCCATGGGCAAAGGCACCCAAGCAGCTCTTGTTTGATCAAAAAGCTGAGTTGTTTGCTGGTAACTGTAAACACAAACAGCTGTTTCCTGGAACACAAAAATGAGAGCCAGATTGGTACTTCTGCTGTAGGACAGAATTTTAAACAATGTACTAGATATCTGGGAATATTTTCTTTGGGAAAATAATAGGGATGCACGTTAATAAATGCTGAATATAATGTGTATATATTTAGCTCACCTTCACTCTGCCTTGATTATTTTTGATGCAAGATGATCCATCAGTCTTAGAGCAGAACAAAAGTGTCTTAGTTTGTTTTTAGGGGACTTGAAAATACAATTAAAAAGAAAACCTTACAGAATCACACAGCGCTGCCTATTTTCCATTTTGTAGTGACTTCGTTTGCTTTGAGCTGAGGAAAGAGGAAGATCTTTTTGAGGACCTTATGCTGGCCTCACTTCACTTAAATGATTCTGCTTAGACTGGTTTTGTTGATTTTTATGATCATGTTTTTCTACCTGCAGAGTACATAAGTAGTGTATAACTGTACTCGGGGTGTGGTCTCCTGGGTTTCAATGTTTGTATTTTATCTGGTTTAGTGTACTTTGGCACTAGTTAATCTGAAGGTTATGGACTGTCTTTCCCATGTCATTGTGTAGCTACTGTGCTTAGCAAATATTATTTCATAGATTGTGCAATCATTTTAATTAACTTTGTTGTGTGTAGGTGCTTATTGAAGTGACCATCAGCAAGATAAATAGAAAACATTAGACAATTCCCTATCTGAGACTTCTAAAGGCTGTGTTTATTCCTGTTTACTAGTTTACTACTTTCTGTTAATTTGATTTTTTTTTCCTTTCATTCTGAATAAATAGTGAAAACCACTTGTGTAATTGTTGTTTGCCAAGAAGAGGGAATATGAAAAGCAGTATGTAAAGCCCAGTTTTATTACAGAGGTATAACTTGCCATTTCTCAGATGCTAACTAATACCTCTGTACTGTGGTTAGGTTCCTAGCTCTCAGATACAGTCCATGTTTGTAGTGACACACATTTATAATATATAGACCTTGCTTTTGAGTGCACACAGGTCTTTTCAGAAGTATCTGAAGTTGCAGGGCTAGGCATCTGGAGACCTGGCTTATGTACATGGCTTTACCATCAACTTCCTGAAGGACTTATGCAAAGTTTGAAAGTGGGGCTTTTTTACACAATTACATTGGACAGTGCATAATCCTGTTCTGGGGAATAACAAATGTCAGTACAAATCTGTGCTGCTTTGTGGATTTTGCTCTCCTCTGATGGATTGTGAGCTAGGGCTGTTGAGGGCTCTTCCAGCTTTTCACTTTCCTTGCTACATGACTCTGTGTCCTGGATATATTTTACTACTTTTAATTCAAGTTTTGTTGGTTTGAATGTGTTTAGCTCTTGACCTGCTATAAGGGCAGCTCTTCTTTCCCATCTCTGTTTTTCCTTCTGCAGTGTAACCTGTGGGTTGTAACTACCCCAAAGCTGTCTTTCTGCTGATTCCCCTTTTATGTGCACTGTGGATAATGCAGCTTTTCTAGAGAGACCACAAGACTTGATTCATTGATGTTGTAAGAACTGTCAAAATCTTGTGACAGAAGCGGAAAATTTTGTTGACATTGGAAAGAGAGGTGGCTAGAGCTGTAGTACGGGTTCCAGCTGTAGGGGTATTTCTGTTAACTAAAAAGGGATTCAGAACCTTATACAGAGCTTTTTTTATGAATTCAAAATAATTAAGAACAGTTTTGTTTAGCCCTGGGTATTTCCTGAATGCCTTTGCAAGTCAGACAGTGCTGGGCTTAAAAGCCTGTCTTCAGCTTGAGTTGTATTAAACAAAATAGCCAAAGAGTATTTTTCAGGGAAAAGCATATTAACATTTTTTTAGAAGTATGTTACAGTTAGTGTTCCTGATAGTAAAGCAGCTGCCTACTTTTTAATTACAAATACCATGTATTTTAGAGTTGTCTGTGAAAGAAACCCCTTGCATATGCAGTTTTCTCCATGCACTATCCAAGTGTCTGAGCATCTCCTAAATATTTAAATACAGAAATAAGGTTGGTGATAATACTCTTTTCTTTTTCAGCCTGTAAAGAAGATGGTTATTTCAAAGGTGATTTACTGCATGAACTTTCTGATGTTGTGGTTAGAGGTTTTGAAGAAATTCAGTTAAATGTCTGAAGTTCTGAACTGAGTTATATCCATGCTATTTTCTCTTTCTCCAAGAGATAGTTTCCTCCGTGGTGCAGCCAGAAGCATCCTCTTTAGCTCTGGCAGCCTGGTCTGACTTTTGGCTCTGCAGAGAGGTGATCACTCCCACAGTGCTGACTGATACCCAAATATCAAGGCAGAAATCTTGAATCAGATGGTGAGTGGGAAACTGAGTTAGGAGAAATTTAGATTCCTGAACCAGTGAACTTCCCAAAGGTGCTGGACTTCACATCCTGATAGAATTTAGCCTGATCAAAAATAATAGTCTTGTTCTTTAAAGCAGAGTTGAATATAATAGAGGATGGTGTTCTGTTTAGATGTAATAGACTAAAGATTGATCAAATGACTGGAAGGAAAGTTATGAGGAGCAAGCAAAAAAAGAAGAGACCAGAAAGAATAAATGAGAGTGTTTTCTATTCAGAGTAGTATGGGGAGTGCATGTGCTTGCGTGCTGTATAACTCACCTTTGCATCTCCCAGTATCTCTCATAACCAAAAGCTCATGGGAAGTAAAGGACATGGGATAAGCATTGGCTATAGATACTTGTCTTCTACACCAATCATTTCTGTCCCTTTTTCCCAGTGCTTCATTTACTTGTTTGTTTCTCTTTTGTTTGTTCCTGTCTACCCTTTTTCCAAGTAAAGCGGGATGTTTTTTGTTCCTTATTAATGGTATGAAAAATTACAAACGAAAAGCAGAAGGTCTGAAGCATACCTTCAACCATTAAGCTTGACTAACCATCCAGGGCAGCTAGATGGAAAACCCCTTGTGCTGCTGGGGAAGGGTGTCTTGCTCTCTCTGCTGAGATTTGAGTTTTATTGCTGCCTGGGCTGCGGCAGGAGCTGCATGGAGGCATGTGCAGCACCGCCATGCTGTGCGCTGGGATGGCATGGCGGGGCTGCTGTTGGAAGACTGGAGAGGGAGGATGCTGGCCCTCCCATGCAACCCCCTCCCTCTCCCCCTTCCTTTTCTTTTGCAGTTGCACACAGCGCTGTGGCTCGGAGGTCATTTGTTTCCCACAGCTTCACAGACCACTGTAGCAGAAAGGGAGACAATGGTCCCTTACAAGGGATGATGTGAGGCCTTCTTTCATCTCTAATAAGCCCTTCATTTGCACTGTGAGGCCTGTTGTGTGTTTGTGTGTGTGCACAGTTCCAGTGTGAACTACTCTGCAGCTTCCACTGGTATAAAGCAACCAGGTTTTTTGTTTTGTTTTTCAAATGGACAGCTCTTGGCGTGTTACATCCTGAGGTGGGTTTTCTGTTCAGTGCAAGCACATCAGGAGACATCCCTTCTTCTTTTCACATAGCTTTTAAAATCTAGGGCCCATCTGGCCAACATCGGTTGTCAGAAAGACCGAACTCAGAAAGCAAGGAAAGGAGGGGGGCAGCTGTCCTTTGCTCCCCTATGCCAAACACAAGCTCTGCCCATTGCTGTGCTTGGGCATGGTTGCTACTGAGCATGCCACAAGAGCTCTGGGAGAACAACCACCCTGGCAAAGCAGAGGACTGTCCCACCACAGAATCTGCAACAGAGTGGCAATTTGAGACCTTTTTCTTCTCTGTTACCCTGCTATAATGAGTAGAAAAGAAAAGGGAACAAACAATATGATAAAATTTTAAGGAGCAGTGGTCCTTCTAGTCTGAGATACCATTTTTACCATGTCTTCTGCCGGATCCTTTAAAATCTCACTCTTTGAGCTACACTCCTCAGTCTGGAGAACTTTCCTGCTACATGAAATAGGAATTTTTTAGCTGCCTTCTGTGCAGCAGAAAGTTTGTGCTCCAGTGGTTCTTCCTTGTCTAAGACTTGTGTTCTTGGACTAGGAAGGTAGATTCATGCTGGTCATGAAGTTTTTCCTACTCTCCATCTCCTTGCTAAGCCTGAACAGCTTCTTGCTACAGTTGATTCAAAGGGCTCTCTGTGAGGCCCTCTTCAAATTCAGTGCAGGCTTATCTTAGGAAATGGCTTTGGTAGTCCAGGTCTGCTAAGACTGTGTGTTTCATGTACAGTGTTAATTCAGCCAAGGGAAAGAAAGTCCATCTTTTCACCTCTCTGTTTAGCTGTTGCAGTTCTTGACTACTTAACATCATTCAGCCTCATGTTCCACCCCAGCACCCCTGGATGTTGTAATGGTCCTAGTGTGAACCTTCTGCTTAACCTTGAGACCTGGCCTCTCTTTCCTTAGCTTACTCAGGTTATCTGTTTAACATAGGATGGCCTGGGAAAGACATCAAAGTACACTAAGAAACAGTTATACAAAACTGACAGACTCAGATTTCAGCTGTACACTACTGCATGCTTTTCTCCACAGAACAAGTATCCTATGCTACAGCAGGTATTTCACTGAGTCTGACTCTGAACAATTTTGAGCAAAGTTCGAGACCAATTTCTCAAAAATGTGAGATAAAGAAACAGTAAATCAGATGATTGCAGGCAAGGCAACTGGACTTTTAGAGATTACTTGGCATTTATAAGCTGGTCAGCTGACGGGTCACTATGCAAACCCATTTTCTATCACTATCCAGATGAAAACGAACCACTTTTTTGGAACTTTCAAAGAGCAACTGTTAAATTGCCTTCAGAACAATGTTTAAACTTTGTTGTAAAAGGAGAAATGGACATTCTTTGGAAAAAGCGTGTCTTCCTGCTGTCTCATAAAAATGAGCGTCCATCATTAGTTACCCTCAGACAGGTATAGAACATGGATGGATACATGACATTAGCATGCAGCATTAAGCATAAATGTGTTAGTATGTCTTCAGTTTTGGTAGATGATATGCAACAGTTGAATGTTTGATCTGGAGAAGAGGTGGTATCTCTAAGACAAATAACATTTTTCTGAGTTCTTCAAACATTCATATTTTCATCCTCCCTGGACTCGCAAGGAAGATGCCACAGTAATGGAATTGTAACTTGTCTAATTTCACCATGATATCTGTACATATGTCCCTTTCTTCTGCTTAAATGCTGTTGCATAACTTCTTAGAACTGGTATTGTCTTTTGGAATATATCACTTAACCTTTTTCTTGCCTGAGCAGAACACCAAATGCACTTTTTTTCATATGCTGGAAATACAGTAGCTTCATTAAGTGATGCTGCCACAGCAAGGATCTAGATATTTCACTACTTTTGAAATTAATTAACCTGTGAATTAATTAAAATGCTTGTGAACATGAAGCACATACCTCTCTAACAGAATTAAAGAGAAGTGGAAAAAAAGGGCAAGAAACCACAATTATTCTAAATGCATTACTAGCTGGACTTACAGAGCTAGCTAATAGGGATTCAAATTGCTATGGCTATACTATCTATCAGCTAATAGGGATTTCAAATTGCTATGGCTATACTATCTATCTTTCAATGTAAAGACCTAGAAGGTTTCGTGCACTCTATCTGAGAAGACAGGTTATTGTTTGCTTTTAAGGTGAAGTGGAGAAAAGTCTTGACACTTGAGGATCTCCTGTGAGTATGAAGAGGTATTTCTGAGCATATGAAGGAAGTGTCTAGTGACAATGTTTCCAGTTGATCTCCACAGCCCTGTTAAAGCAAGAAAATATCCCCCTAAAGAATTCAGAGCTGATAAAGGAAGACTACAAAAACCTCCACAGGGAATTTTACAGAAAATGATCAACACAGTGTAATAAAAAACTGTCAGAAACTTTTTAAAAATTAGCGTGGTTCGTGGAGTACAGGTGCACTACATAAACACGTCTTTGCTCTGTGAAGTTTCAAGGAGCCTGGAAAGAGAGTCTTGTGGAGTCTTTACCTATTGTGCTTTTCCATTGGCATGCTAGCATAAGGAAACCATTAGAGTTGCTGAGAGCTGTCTATAAATTATGCAGTCTCACCTGAGAGACCTCTGGGCTTTGAGCAGATGAGAGGTAAGAACTATGATGCCTTGTAGATCAGTACTCGGTTCATTTTTTGCAATACTGTTATTCAATCTGAGTCCAATTTTCACATATTTAAAATACACTGTTTTAATAGCACTAAAAGTCTTTCCCATGGCTTCCTCACATGACCTGGAGTGCAGTACGCTTGTTGCTTTATGCTGCCCTGTCTCCTTCTCATGATGCTTTTCCAGCTCCAGCCAGTTAACCGGCTCTCACAGGCTCTGCCATCCCCCACCTTGCTCCATTTCCTGCCACTGACCCTGTTTCAGACTTGGCTCCCCACTCTAATTTTTGCTCTCTCTCCTCCCTTCCCTTTCCACTGGCGTATCTTCTTCCTTAAGCCGTCCAAAAGTAAAGAGGATTATTGTGCAAAATACTCATTCCTAGGTAGTGACTGGCTATTAGCTATACCTTGGAGAGCAATGAGATGTTCACAGTGCAAAGTTAAATGGTAATCCAAATACTTTCAAAACTGGATTACAAAAGGGGGGAAAATGAACCTGCTTTTAGTGAGAGGGCCTGAGATATACTTGGGACAGCAACTTCATTTCTCTTTTCTCTTTATGCTTTGCAGTGGCATCTACAGACAAACAAAATCCTCCTGCTAGGGTGTTTTCCATTTAATCTATCCAACAGACCCCTTCGATGAGGATGTGTTTATTCTGAGCAGGGTGCATGATTCATCACCCTTGGGGGATGAGGCAAGGTTTGGTGCTGACCTCAGACAATTTATCTCCCCTTGCACCCCGCCTTCCCCCTCTTCCCCCCCAGATGTGTGAAGCAGTTTTGTACTAGGAAACTGTATCACTGATAAAATCTTTTAAGGGGAACATCTGCCACATTACTACTTTCCATGTCATAGAGAACTTGTACTATTGCATAATGGTGAAGACAGTTTATTAGAAGTTTAATTGGACAAAGCAGAGGGCACAGGTAGATGCTGAGAAGTATTACTATGTTGTGAAATCTCCCTGGAGCTAATAAAAAGTAAACTTGTCCTGGGTGGGAGTGGGAGAAATACAGAAGAGGAAGGAAAAAAAAGGTAAGATACTACTACAAATGTCAGAAAATTCAGAGTCATTCTTCAGATCCCTTGAGACTGCAGTTTCTTTACCTCTGGGAAACAGCTACGTAAGAAGAATCTAAACAATAATTTTTGAAAGAAATTTAGGTCTTTATCTTGCAGAGAGAATGGGATGTAGTGTTCTGCTGGGAAGATTAACACATGCAACAGATTTCCTTACTGTACTGGAGCAGGCGGGACTTCACAAGTCCCACACACGTATGCTTGACGTGATTTTAATCAATTAAATGAGGCATATAAAAAGAATGAATAGTCAAGTCATTAACATTCTGTCTGTAGTCCAGTACTGTCCAGTATGAAAGGGAAATAGTTATAGCTGAGTTGATAAATATTTATTTATTATTATTTATTTATTTATTGATACATATTTATTTGTTACTTATTTTGGGGGTGGCTCAAATGGAGAACTTGTACATCCCAAGCAATGCATTCCTCTGAGCCAATGCTGAAGTGGTGTGTGTCCTGCACAGTGAGCCACTGCTGCTAGATACGCCAGATTTAACATGGAAAGCAGAACTGAGATACAAGAACCTTTAAAATAATTTAAGAACTCACGCTAGCAAAAGAAAAGCAGCATGTTAATTCCATTAATGTGGCAAAACTCCCATATGGGTGATAGCCAAGACTGTGCAATGTGGTTGCCAGAAAACCCAAAAGGTACAGAGAATTTATTTGTGAGTTTAAAATTCATTGCAAACTCGGTTAATCTGAGGGTTTATTACAGTGTACTTAGAGCAGTCTCTGATTTTATGGCTTTATTTGGTATGATTCTATTTGGATGAAACTACTTTTCAAAAGAACTTTGGTTTAGGTTTTCCAGGATGATTTTGCATCTGTAACTTTAAAAGAGAAATCCAGAAACAGCAGCAATGTAGGGCAAGTGCCTGCATTGTAGTTACACACTTAATAAAAAAACCAACCAAACAAGCAAACAAACAAAAAACCCCTCAAAAAAACCTCAGAAAGACCAAACCAAACCTAACTCACCCCCAAACTCTCCAAGCTTCTGACTGTTATAGCAGATGTCTAATAATCACTCCGTATTATTATAAATGTCTTGCTGTAACAAAGTTTTTGCTGATTTTTAGGATAGGTACTCAATGTAATGAGTCACCCTTGGGACAGAGTTCACTGCATTGTTCTGCACATATATGTATATTCTGGGTTTTTTCTGGCTTGTAGGTATGAGTTGTTGAATACAGTTTGATTCACTTCTTAGCCCAAGCTGCTAAACAGTACAGTTGTGGAGCTGCTAAGCAGGTATTGAATTACAGCCTCAAGTACAGCAACTGAAAAAAGTTACTTGTCTGCTATAGAGAGTGTAAAAGAATTTTATGCATGTACTGTTCCAGCAAATATGGTCAGATTTGCTTTATGTTCATCATTCTTTTTCTTAAATAAAGTTTGAGTCATAAAATCTGAAATATTTATCTGCTCACAGATGAGATTAAAGATGGAGCTGTGAAAGACATTGATTTGAAAAAAACCTTAATGCTTAAAGCAGTAAAACATTAACACATTTACACAGAAACATAGTTTTTGGCTGATTGTTTTTAGAAAATAATTACTAAGATTCAAGAATACTGGTGGAAATACCAGTGCTATGTGGTGGGAGCAAAAAAGACTTGATATTTTCCATTGATGTACCTAATTTATGTATATGGTTTTGAAGCCAGCACCAAATTTAGGATGGAAAGGAGCTGAATTCTTCCATTCTGAAGTCATCATCAACACAGATACAAATATTAGCACTAACTGTTTGATGTGTTCTGAGTTTGATATGTTGCTGCATTTGGCCTGGAAAGCACTCAGTTTTGCAAGAGAATGGGTAAGTTTCTGCATATAAATTTCACTGCAGAGTTCTGTGCAGTAAGTGAACCTGAGTTCATTTCTCCTTGCCTGTTCCTGAAGGTGGTGAGCTTGAAGTTGTAGGCAGTGAAACGATGGCCCAACCAAAAGCACAAGGGTAGTGCTAGAAACACTCTTTCTTTTTTCCATGGATGTCTTTCTCTAGGGGAAAAAGCTCAGACAGTATAATGGCTAGAAAGAGAACAATTTGGCTCATTTGCAGCCAATACATATCTTAGTTTTTAATATTATATTCCAAATTGATTCATATACTACTATGCATTTTGCTTTGGATACAATAACACATGATGTGGCAAATCCTTTATGGTGCCTTATTTCCTCTTCCATCTCTGTTTGTTGAACTGACCAGATACCACCCAGCTGTGTTAGCCAAACTCAGCACTACTGCTCTGTGTTGGTTGTTAAGGGGAAGACTAAAGCTGGGATGTGTTGCACTGAGAGCAGCCTCCCACCACTGACCACGGCTTTCAATTCCAGTCTCCATTCTGTGAAGAGACTGCCACTAATAAACTCAAAAGCAAAAAATTTTGTATCACCGTAGGTTTAAGCCCACAGTAATGCCTTTGGAGACCATACTAAGACAATTGAATGTTACTGGTGTTTGAAAACTGTTTCTGTACCTTCTGTAATTTCACCAAAGTTGCAATGGTTATTGCTTAAATAAGTCACTGCATCTGAAGAGAAAGTCTAGAGAAGCCAATGGAGAATGGCTAATTTCAATTTTTCATGAATGTATTCTTGCTGTAGTCAGCTGTGAGTGTTAACTGACAAATGACTGAGCTGCCTCTAGCTCTTATCTTGCTGTGTCTTGTAAAGGCTGGGCTGAAATGATCATGATAAGCTTTTCTTGGGCACAGAATAATAATGCTGGTTGATAGCAAGCATCCTATTTTCTGCTAGATTAGCATTGAGACAGTGACACAAAGAGGCACTCTTTTTGCTGAAACACTATATTTCTCATGAAGCCCAAGTCTGTTATTTTCACCATTTGAACTTATTGAAATTCCTGTGGCACTTCTTACAGGAGATAGGATGTAACATGAATTGGCCAAATTCAAAAACCTGATCATGCAAGCCCAGTCAAGTAATTTGTTTTTCTTTGGCAGTGCTTGCCTTTAAAAGAAGGTTTATATTAACATTGCCTAGGGACATACTAGGAAAAGCAGTAAAATTTATAAGTATCCCTATGAATTTGGGCACCTCTTCCCAAGCTTTATGCTGTTTCTGCCACTGTAACCTTTGAATGGCAATGTGTTTGAGCCATAGCTGCCCCCAAATATCATGTACAAAATATGTCCACATTTAGGGTTAAGTATCATGGAAGTAGGTACCTGTTCATCAGTAGTAATTACCAGTTCTTTCTAAGGTAGTCTAGGGGTACATTATGTCTGCATATAAGCAAAGGTAAGGGTTGATAATTTATCAGAGACGAACCCCTGTTCCCCAATTTCTGTCAGACCTTTGATAATGTAAATTGGTCTTGCAAATTGCCTCTTCCTTCTTCAAAGTCATTTGGTTATAGTCTGAACAGTCTTTGTGCACTGTCCCAGCCAACAATGACCAGATGTTAGAGTAGGACACTGGCCAGCTGACCTAGATTATAGTACGACTCCAGGTAAGAATGAAAATTTCATAGTGGAGTGAAAGGAGGGAAGAAGGAAGGGCAATTGAAAGGCAGTTGATCTGCTTTCCAGTAAAGGATTAAGACTGTTGTTCTTTGTAACAGGAGTGGCTGGTAAATGATATTCCTTGTTGTGCAATAATTCCTGAGTTTTCAGAAAATACTTTTAATTGGAACGACAAGCATTTAAGTGTCTACTCAGAGTTGCAATGTATTTTTTGAAAAATATGTGAATGTGGATGCCCTCCCCTATTCTTACACTGCCTAAGCTGTTTCCTTGGAAGCCCTAGGTCCTTGGTCCAAAGCTGTTGTTTGGGCAGGCTGCCAGAGAGTGGGCTAGAAAGCAGCAAGGTTCAGCAGGAAATCTGCTTGGCAGGTATCAGCATGGCCTGTGTCTATCAGAAGATTTACTGGCATGTACAGGTTTTCGCAGAGCGTTTATTCTTTAGCAGACTGATTGATGTTAAAAATCAGAGAGGTTGTGTTTTGTTTTTTTTTTTTTTTACTGGCTCTGGTTAGGAAATATTGCCAGCATAGTCAGCGTTGGAGTGTAGAATATACAAGCTGTTCATTTGATTCAGTGGGCATGAATGTAGGCTAGCCATGGCTGCAAGCTGTTGATATGCTTCTGTTCACCAGCAAAGGCTGGAAACTAGAGGTATAAACTAGGCTCAAATTCGCCACCAAAGGTGTTCCTGCAAATCCTACTGCCTGCAGGAGCAGCTGAGTGTGTGTACCTATCCACAGGGGGAAATTAGAAAGCTGTAACACAAGTCTGCAGTTAGTAACAAAGCTTTTGAGTCCAAGTACCTCCCATTTTTAAAGTGAGCAAGTACAGGACAGCACTTCCATTTTCTGACTTTCGGTGCATGAGCTGTCATTCTAACCACAAACCATGCTTCACTAAGTTGGAAAGGTGAATATCTTAAAGGGGAGCCTCTTATCAAATTCTTCTGTGTTTCCAAAGTAGCTTGATATTGTTGACTGACTTCAGAACTACATGGTGGTATAGTTACATGGCCTCAGTTTTGAACTGACCACATACTATAAACTTTATTTTACCTCAGTTGATACTAGCAAGATCAACATTTATACCTGCATATTGTTCCAAAATAAATTATGGAAATCCTATTACTCTTTTACAGAACCAGTAATTTAATTTCATATGATTCATTTTCATGCAGGATTTTTTACAAATTATTTTGAGGATTAGTTTTCCTTACTGAAAAAAAAAAAAGTTAGAAGTTAGGGAAAGAACAGTCTAGTCTGGTTACCTAGTTTGAGCAATCATTAACCTCTTCCAGTAATTACTTTGCTGGAAAAACTAAGGCACATTTGTTAGAACCAACATAAAAGACTTTCAAGAATGGCTGGTCTCTGTTAGGTAGCAAATATCTAGACATTACTTACTTCTGGCTGAAAGCTTTGCCTGTCTAATTAGATGGTAACATGCAAGATGCCTCACATCATATGAACCCCCACTGACAGTATAGGAAGTTATAGAGTGTGGTGATGATCAACAATATCCACGAGGCACTTTCCTAACTACTACTTTCTAAACAGTTTTCTTTTTATCATGATTATAGCATGATAATTAAATGGAGAATCTTGTTCAGTTTAGAATTATTGAATATGTAACATATACAGCAAATGAATATGTAGAGCACACTCATGTCATAACTGAGTGATACCAAACTAGGCTCCCTAAACTGTCACCAACTTGCATCCATCCAGCATCTGTAAAATGGTTGTGGGCACTGCCCTTCAGAAAAGAATGCCTGCTTTCTTCTAAGAAAATCCAGTGTCACAGTTCACTATGTGCTTTCCAGGTCTCCTGTGCCTTGATGGCAAGCTAGTTGTATTTTGTCATGCAGCATCCTCAAAGAGGAATTCTACATATGCTTTTGTCCTTTTCTTCTGTCTTGAAAATGTACAGATAATAAATAGATTTTTTCACTTCCCCAACCCTGTTTTACGGAGGAAATCAGTCTTTCCGCATTATTTGGGCCTCCAGCTTTTTGTTGACGTTTTACTTCATGCATGAGTTTGGATGTAAGGCTCTGTGAGATGACTCTGCTAATGTGGGTTAGCTCTGAATCTCACATTCCATTCACCTAGGCCACCTGTAGCCTTCTGGCAGCTACCGAAACTTCCTACCAGAACAGAGCTTTTAGGAGAGCTTATGTAAGGGCAAAATTCAAAGTTGGCTTTACGAGAAGGTCAAGTTGTTTAACCACATTTACTAACACACTACTTAGTCCATATTTAGTCCTTTCTTATGTATGACAAGTATATTATCTTTAATCATATTGTTACTTGGTAACAAAGTTCATCTCATAATTATTCTACTTTTTAATTACTGTTCTTGTTCATTTGTGTTTTAATTACTGTTCTTGTTCATTTGCTTTTCAAAGTCAAGGGCTCCATGGTACAAGTTCTGCTTGAGAAACACATGTGGCATTCCCCAGGGCTTGGATTCCATCACAGCACTCAAGTTGTTTTACATACTCCTAGCCTAAGTATGAAGAAATTTGAATTGTTTCAAAGTGTAATGTAATCAAATAATGGAGTTTATGCCTAAGTAGGATAGGCAGCTCCAGAACAGAGGGAAAAACAGCAATTACTTGGTTTTGCTATGTGGAATAGATGGCCTTCCCATTGTATGTCTCTTTTGTCACATCAGGCTGAATGAGCTTGCCCATGGTGCTGCTTTCTAGAAGCAGAAGTCAGTTGGCTTCATTGATTCCAAGAAATATCGTGAAATCACAGTGCTGCTTTTTGGAGAGGGTATGAAGTAGAAATGCCTGGAATTGCTTAATTGGTCAATGACTAAAGTTGCTTTACTTTCTAGAAATTAGGTTATGCTGAAAAATGGACATACGCTTCATGTCACTGGATGTGCAGCTTAGCAAGTCACCCCTAATTCTGTTGGTGAACCTTCAGAAGTTCAGAGCAACAGTAGTATAGAAAGGATAGAAATGTGTCACAACTTAGGCATCAGTCCTTGCAGGGGGCTGCTGGCATAGTCATCAGCCAACTAGCCATTCCTTGGTGAAAGTAAAAAGCCAGGGTATTGTTTTTCTCACGTGGCATATGGTACTATTTTTATGTGTCTAATAGGACTGTTTATTTCCAGGCTAGGATGGTGTGACATAGTACTTCCTGCAAATCTTTATCATCTTTTGTTTACATGAACACAGCAGCTTTTGAATGCAGGTTTCCTCTAGGTCTTTCAGCCACTGGCAGCCTCTTGTTTTGCAGAGTTGAGCATGCTAACATCTCTGCTTCAGAAATGTTTTTCAAAAGGTAGGATTTAAAAGTTAAGTGGAACTCCCACAGTTCTCATCTCTCTGGCTTCTGCTGTGGTACCCAGTCATGATCCTCAGCATGGCTGCCCCTCTTTCTTTTATCTTTCTTTTATCATTCTTTTATCTTGTGTTTCCAGTTCTTGTTGTGGTAAGAGGATGTCAGAGCCTGTGTGGAGTTTATGATGAGTGACTCTGAGGTTTTTGCTTTTACAAAAGCCCCTAAAATCCTCTTCTTCATGGGTCTGTTCCAGTTACTATATATCCAGTTGTGGTTTTGGTGAAGGTGTCTATATCCTCATTCATATCAATGGCATCATGTTGCCATTAGGCACTGTTGAGAATCTGTGCCTTGCAGTTGGTCTTGCTTTAGGGCTGGACAAAGGCAGCCTCTCCTCCAAAAATAATTGGGGCAAATTTGGTTAAACTCCTAAGTTTCAGTCCTGGCTCTGTGGGAAGTTCTAGGACATCTGTGCTGTGTTCTAGTATTTGAGCACGGGCGCACAGTGGCATCCTTTGCCATGAGGCGTGGTCTGGGGGTCTGTCACACAGGGATCCCCTATAACATTTCAGTGTAGCTCAGACTAGAAGGTTTCTTTTTAATTGAGAAAATAAAACAAAACAGCAGCAACAAAAGACTGTGCACTTGTTTCTGTGGCATGGTTTTGGAGATCATGTTGTATTGCTGGTATCCCATATGATGAGACATTAGCTTTCCTAACTGACGCGTGGGGCTGTGCTGGCAGAGTACTTGAAGGACTGTCATTACCTTGCTGGAAATGACATTGGCCATGCAGCAGGGGCCAGTCTCCTGTTACAGTCCGTAACGAGCCAGTGCCCAGAGGAGCTGCAGTGCTGCTTCAGCCAGATGTGCCAGCTTCTGCCCAAGATGCAAACCAGACTCCCAGCTGCTGGAAGCTGCTGCCATCTCGCAGCACTCTGAGCGAGAGCAGAAATGCCAGCCCACGCCACCTCTCCCAAGCACAGCCCAGGCAGTTATCTTCTGTACTCTAGAAGTAGCCTGCTGGTTCAGATGCAATAAGTGTTTTGAATTTCCTGGCCTCAAATCTTGACCAGTGGCTCCGTTTAGTGAGAAGAAATACTTGCAGCCATATGTTTTTAAGGTACATTGATTAGATACATTCTTGTAGGGGGGAAAAAAAGCATCTAGACTTTCCATACCTGCTCTAGGCCAACACTAAACTCCTGTAAAAATCTCACCAAGATTGCTTATACATACATGGGAGATGTTGTGATGAATTTTTTTAAGCAGATAGAGGGGTGTGCAGGGTGAGAAAATGTGTGAATCACCTTAACTCTTTAATTTTTAAAAATTCCCTGTAGATCAGCCTATTCTTGGGGGGGAAAAAAGGCCATCTCTGGATTCAATTATATTGTCTGGTCTATTACAGCTGTCATAAGTTAATTCTCAAGTTATCTTCTCTGCGAGATAGCTGTATAGTATAACGAATTAAGATTGAGCTCTTTTTTGAAATTTATAATCTTTTTGAAATGACAGAGAGCTCATGTGGCATACAAGGTCAGTTGCTATGTTGTATATAACTTATTTTCATCTCCTACTGTTCTTGCAGGGAACTAAAAATGTTTTAGACAACAGATGTGGAACACTTAAAATATTTGGAATGTGTGGGAATATACTGAGGGACCACCTGTCCTGCAACGTGAAAGACAGAATTGGTTTGTGAGCGTTATTGGTTACTCCTGTAGTGAACAGAAGGACTCATATATTAAAAGTAAAGTAGAAGGAAAACTATGGGGTACTAGGTTGACTTTACTCAAGGAAACATGGAGAAGAAAGTTGAGTCCACAAGTTAAATACTTCTTAATACTTAGCCAATAATCCACATATGAATTTCTCTTAGTAAGTATAGCCTGGAGCAGTTACTCAGTCTTAGGAAGTGCATGGTTAAGAAGAAAAGAAACAGAATTTATCTGATTTAGCCTAAAATAGGGTATTTTATTTATTGTTTGACTACTTCCACTAGTCAGATCCTATCTATTTAGTTACTAATTAACAATTACAACTAGTAATGACTGCATTGGCTATCCTTTGTGAAACCAACAAAACCCCACAAATTATTTACATATTGTAGAAAACTATGGTTTTAATAATAATTGAATTGCTAAGGATGTTGAGGTGGTTTGTTCCTGGTGTCTATTTTTCTGCACTTTTACTACTTATTGACTAAAGTAAACAAATGCTGTTTCACAGATGAGGGAACAAAGGCGCAGATAGGATCAGTATGTAGCATTTGCATTTCTTCATTTGGAGTTCTGGCATGTGAGCACCCACAGTTCTTTATTATCTTTTTCCTTCAATGATTTTTAAAAAGGAGGATATTAAAATTGAGATGATAGCCACTTCCCTGCCTCAGGGAAGGATTATGAAGATAGTTAATGTTTATACCATGTACCCCTTCTTTTCCTCCCTGAAACTGTGGCGTGAAACTGCCATTGCTCTGGTCCCCGCTACAGTGAAAAGGGAAGGTATGGCTCAGTGCTTCTGCCCATAGGTGAGCTCTGGCTGGGAAACAGGCAGTACCTCAAGCTCTGCCTTAAGCATAAAAATGATACAGGAGATCAGAGAGAAATTCACAGAGATTCATCCCTTGTTCTATGGACTTTGGAAACAGTGAAGTCTGGTTACAGTTAATGGCTCAAGTTCTTTAAATTTTGGGTGTGGTTGTGAAGCTGTCCTTCAAAACTGAAATCTCTGTGTGATAGCACATATTCATAGCTGGTGAATGAAACAGCTGTTGATGCACTCTCTTGGTAAGATTAATAGAAAAGTCAGGACACACATTAGCAGTGTTTCCCACAGCAGGTACAATTTTCCCTGCCCTCAGATATAATGGCTTTCTGCTGTATTCTATGCAAACAAATTACAGATACTGTGAGAGCCACAACTTTAAATTTCTCAGCCTTTTTGCGTGCAAAAATCCAGCATTAATTATGTGTTTTTATGTTTAGAGTTCTTCACAGTTTTCTGGATGGAGGTCTTTGTGATTAAAGGAAACAGGTTTCATTGAGCCAGACGAGCTCTGGTCTGTCCTCTTTTTCACCTCCCCATAGGGCAAAGACCAACAGCTTGAGGGTGACCCCTTCAAGAAGTTTTTACCAAAAAGGAAGATGAGAAAGGCTGGACAGGCTCTTTCTAATGCACTGCACTGGAGCCAGGAAAAGGCAGCTGTTTCTAGCCTTTCTGATGTTTGGGGTTTTTTTTTTTGTTGTTTTTGTTTTCAGGGTTTTTTTTTTCCCTTTCCTGGTGGCTGGGATCTGGGCTTGCTGCCATATCTGTTTGTCTGTCTGTCTCATGTTGTTTTTCTCAGAGAGCTTCAGAGGCCAGTTGCCCATAGTCAGTTGCTGGGAACAGAGGTTGTTCCTTGTATCGTCTTAACTCTCCATGCCAGAGTGTTCATGCTTGAATAGGAAACAGCGAGATCTGTCAAAATAGCCCTTTTCTTTAGGGCTTTGAGGCTGCATTCTCCATGGCCATCTGTTCCCTTTCACCCTTTTGGACAATGTTGCTATTTGAAACGAACCACTCTTTGCTCTTTCCCTTTCCCTTTGCCCTCCCCCTGCCCCCCCAAATCTGGGGAAAAAAAGTTGTTTCTGGCCCTGACTGGCCTCTGGAGGATTCAACCATTTTGTAGTCCAAGGATTAAAAGTGGTGTTTTGTAATTATTTATTTTTCACTGGCTTTAAAAAATGTAATACATCTCAGGAGAGAAGAGTCACTGCAGTCAAAAGATCGTTTTGGATTTATGCATTAGTCTCCACAGAGCACTTCGGTGTCTTGTCGGTGCCTGATGCAGACTACCGTGAAAATCTGGCGCATCTTGGAATATTTTGCATTATAGCAGGACCGGAAGGAACCTCCTATAGTTAAGGGTGTTTAACTGTTTCCCTTCTAACCCTCTGTCATCAGTCAGAAAAGCTTATCGGGATGAAATCTTCCAGTCTTGGTTGTTGTCCAAAATTGAGTTTATTTATTTATTCAGATAAATAAGTCATTCCTTTTTGAGAATGAGATGAAGGAAAAAACCCATATACCTCCTCTGCTTCAGGATGGGCGACTGTGCTATGAAGAGAGGGACTGACTAGCTGGGAAACTCCTGGAAAGTCTGCATCAGTTGGAGAGTGAAGCCAGACCCCTGTAATCGTCAGTCATTTTAACATCCTGCATGTTTTATACTACCTCTGTGTGTGTGTGCGCCCAAGTACATAAATATATATGTATTTTCAGCTTTGGAGATGAGTCAGTTCTGAACAGCGAGCCCTGTGGTGTCTGCATGTACTAAAATGTTTTGTCATACATCTTATAGTGAGAGGGAACACATTTTCTATACATGGGTATATTGGCTGTGCAATTTAAAAAAAAAAGTGAAAGTGCCCAATTAATTTATGTTCAGAAGCTACTGCAAGCTGTGTTTTAAAAGTGCTCTGACATCTGCTAGGTCTATATGTAAGGCCAGCCCAAAAGATACTTTGTCAGAGAAGAGGTTGCATCCTGCATCTTGTGTCACGAACCACTCTGTGCTGAGAAACAGATACAGCCAGAGGAACCTATATTGGCAAGGGCAGACTTGTGGTTAAATACCAGTTAAGAAATGCCACAGTCAACCGTAATGGTACTCATTGTGAGAAATAATTGAGTCCATTGGTCTGTGTTTGAAAGGCAGAGTTGAAATTGCACATAGTGGTTTTTTACATTCAGTATTTTCTAACTTTTGTGCTCTTAGTAATACAACCAAAACATTCTTCCAGTTCAGCTTTTGTGATTGATAGTATTAAGCATTTGGCCAAATCTGAACTCCAGATGTGAACAGCTGTAATTTGCAAACAGTCATCTCTAGCCCCCAAATGTTTGGCTGACCTCTGTTTCCATGTTGCAGGCTGAAAGAGGATTGTTTCCTTCTGGAGTTTCAGTTTTGATAACTCTGGGTTATGATCCAAGCTTTACAGCTCTAAGATTGCTGTTTTTATTTACACCTAGAAGGAATTCTGCAACTGTCATGTATGGGACCAGTGTTAAGAATGCCAAAGGCTAAATTTTCAAAGAAATTATGATGGTCATAATGCAAAGTAAAGCAGTTTTCTCAGTTTGAATTGCAATCTCAACCTGAAGTACTATTAACACTGATTTTTAAAGATAGTCCTTGTGGTTATCAGCCCTACTGTGGAGTTTTAATTATTGCATGTTTCAATGCTCTGTATAAAGAAGTTGTCACTCATTAAATTTGAAAATTAATTTGAAAGATATTACTAGAAGTAGAAGATACTACTAAAATACTCCTGTGCTCAGGAGTGAAAAGGACATATAACTTCATTCACTAGTTCAAAGCCATGTTACTAGGCTGTGATCAGAAATTGTTACTCATTTAGACATTTTATGCTGAGTATATTGAGAGAATCCACCCCAGTGTAGGCTGACTGTCAGCACTAGTGTTAATTGAGCAAATTCAGGTGCTGGCAGTGACCTGACTGTAGCAGCACTATGCTCCCTGTGGCTTCTTAGCAGAATATATTTACCAAGGAAGAGGTTAGTGCTATTGAAAACTAGCTTGCATACACCTACTGTCGTTTTCAGTCTGCCATGTAGGCACACAGCATCAGCCCACTCCTTGGGAGATGGGCAGCCGTGTCAGAAACACCCAGGGTAAGTTAGTACTGATGGGTGCTTTTATTGGCCACTTTGCTGGAGAACTCATTCTGCAACAGAAACTGGACTCTCTCTCCCTCCTACCCCCATCGCCCTTCCGCACCGTGACTCTGAATTTAAGGTTCATTTGCAGACTGGAGTGCTGCTGCTTTTGCCTGCACTGTGACAGTTGGCTATGAGAGCTAAACTGCCATGACACTGTTTCTTTACCAAGACATATTTTAGGGGAAGAAAATGTAGACTGGGAGCAATATGCCTCTCAGACCGCAGCATCCTAACACGACCGTATTGTTGTGAACTGCATTCTGAAACTCACTGCAGTTTCAGAGCTGTATCTCAGTCTCCTCCCCCCAGCTGTATTAGCTTTTGTTCTGCCTTTTTGGGATTCAGCCATTTAGGCTTCCAAGATTGAAGCTGTTATGTTGGAGGGGTGAGTGTGACAGCAGGCTTATTCGGTTCTAGTCTGGAAAGTTTGGAAGTGGCAAATCCAGATGATGGGTAAACACTAGCAGAGACTGATGAAGTTTAGCAGCTGAGATTAACCATCCTGGGAAAATCAGATATGATAATGCCATGGCTGTGTAGGTCAGAGGGCTGAAGCTTGCAGCGTGCAAGGCTTCAGTTGCTCTGACAGTGGGATTCTAAATCTCATTTCTTTATTCAAGCCTTAAGGGACCTACATACATGTAATTCTAACATTCTGCCCCCTCCCTCCTACATACCTTCTGATTAATATCATGATCTCTTTAATTCCCTGAGGGAACTTAAGCAAAAAAATTACAGCAATAACTTGTAGTATGATTGGTGAGGTGATAATTAAAAGCATTTTCTGGATCACAGGGCCCTAGCATTGCCAGATGCCATTACTGGGCAAGCTTTGTTTTTCAACCTATGCATCCTTTATATGTGCAGGCAGGCAAAATTTCAGATCTGGGTTGTTTGGGTTTTTTTTTTCCTCCCTTAGCTCAATGGTTTGTGATTTTATTGTCTAGTCTTGGAGAGACAGGAAGAAGTGACTGTGTAGGAGAGATTCAAAAGAAGAAGCTGCTGTAAGTTTTAATGGTGAGCAATGTGGGAAAGATCTCTGGATACCGAGAGAGTGGTGTAAATTAGTCTAATTTTAGATTTTAGAAAAGGAGGGAATTTCTCAAAGACCGCTGTTAGGGGAAGGAGGTTTAGCTGAGAAGTAAAAAATTTATCCTCGGTTACAGAAAGGAGTTGACTTAACTGCTTTCTTCTACTTGTTCTTCACCATCCCTCCCACCAAATCACTACTTGTTCTGTCATTTGCAATAGCACTGCAGCAATGATAGAGAGCTGGAAACTCATCACTGTGATGTGGTGTCAGCTGACAGAGGCAGAACATTTTCACCAGTAGAAAGAAATATCTGTTCTCAGGGCTCTCAGCTCTACAATTCCCTGATTTGGGCCCTGTTTCAGGTGCTGTAAACCACCAGCTGTCTTCCCACCTCCACAGATCTCCTGGGACCTGATTGTTTTGGTCACGGCTGGTAGATTGTCTGGCAAGAAATCAGACCAGCTGGATTTTTTCATTTCTTAATGTCAATTCCTTTTTTAGGTCATCAGGCAGGAGTCTCAGTACTAGCATATGTGTGTCTCTTTCTCAACTCAGAAGAGAATTGACATGAGCTCACCAATGAGTTCAATGAGGGAATGAGATCTTCTGGTGTAAAACACACTGCTAACAGTAGGCATGCTGGTGTGGGATTAAAAGTAAAACAGCATCTCTCCAGTTCTCTGGTGGACCCTTCCTAAAATTTGAGCTGTATAAAGGTCCCTGCTGATTTTTTGGGGGTAGTAGGTTAACATTACTTATTTGAAAAAGCTTCTAATGTTTCATGGAGAATACTCAAAATTCTTATTTATACACAGTTTCTCTGGCCTGTCACATATTTTGGTGTATTTTCCCTCATTCCTTAGGGAAGATTCTTTGTAAGTGGGGAATAATCATCAGCAGCTATGAGGCTTGTAATCTGCAGTTCTCATGAAAAGAAGATCTTTAGGTCAGGAACTATCTTTTTGTTCTCTATTTGTCTAGTGGTTTGCATCTTGAAGATGAGAGCTCTAGGAGTTGTCACAATGGAAATAATGAATGACAGGAAAAGAGACAGCAAAAAGGACCTTAATCTTGATCTAATATCAGATTAACCATGTAAAAATCACCCAGAGTGTGTACACATAAAAACATAAATATGATAAACAAAAAAGTGTGAAAACTCACCTGTTTAGGGCATATGAAATAAATAAACTCTGTTGTCCAAAATGAGAAGTGAGCTCATTCCCTTTTTATCACATTCACTGCTGACTCCGTCAGAACTTTGCACCTGGAATCTATAACTGGCAGGTTTTGGTCTCTTGATGATGATGACTGAATTGAACAGTCTGTTTAGTGTAATCTCAAGTTGGCATACAACACGTTTGGTTTTTTTTTAACTGGGGATTAGTAGGGATTTACGCTTAATTGATTTGTTTGCTAAGTATATTTTGATGACTGTGCTATGAAAAAAAGGAGAACTAAATTACATGTCATTGATTACTGAACAACTCCAACTTCCAGATAAAGTATTTCTACTTAATTAAAATTTGAAGTAATATGGAATTATCTGAGGGGGTGGGGGAAGGTGTAGTTTGTAAAGATTTAGAACTAGGCGGTTTTAGAAGTAAAACTGCCAGATTCCCTCTCATAATAAAAGGGAGAGCATAAGCATTTTAAAAGTTAGAATTTTCACATGGCTGGTTTTGTGGCCAAGCTTGATTTCTTACAGCAGCATCTGTTTTTCCTGCCATATGTCCTAAATAATAAAAGACTGTATGAAGTCAGTAGTGTGCTTTGAGACATACCTTAGCTGAGCAGTGCAGAGTGAGACGGTCACCACTGTAGGGTAAGAGAATCAGAATCACCTTTTGACTTAAGAAAAAGCTGTGGAGAAGGGCTGAAAATGGCAGAAGCCAGCAGTGGGAGTTTGAAGAGCGCTGTGGTTAGTTACTTCACAGATAAGTTTGTCCTGTGGCTTGTTTTTTATTGTGTGATGGGTTTTTCCACCATTGCGTATTTTTATACTTGTACTTTCTGAGTAGGTGACGATGGAAAAATAGATTAGGGGTTGGAGGGGATTTTTTTCTTCTTTTTCTTCTGGTCTCATTGTTAGAGATCTGCACCAAAAATACAGACTACATGCAATGCAGGTGAAAAGTAGTGGTCTTTGAGCTCTGCCAGTGAACCGGAAAGCTGCACAGCCTGAGTGAGAGGCAAAGTACTTTCATTCTTATTGCATGGTGTGCTGGTTTTGTTGAGCTCAGTAGTTTAATTCTTTATAAATATTTTCTTTGTACTTTCAAAGAGATTTTTTTCCTTATTTTTGATAGGCCAGGCTTTTATCAAGATGGTTTGATGTTAAGATTTGAAAGATTTGGGGGCTTGTTGCTTTACTATGTTGTTATTCCACTGTTATTTAGTTCATCAATCCATTTTTTAACATTTTATGAGAAAATATTTTCAAATTACCAATTGATAGAGATTGCAAAGGGCGCAGTGTTGGGGTGAACCTGCCAGGGAATGATATGTCCATCTGGGAAGAAAAAAATCAATATGTGACAATGTAGACAGGGTGGAACTAATTGTTCTGTGCAGTTATACCAACAAGGAACATGTTTTTAATTAGGACTATACTCACATTCTGCCTGCAAGGACTTCTTGCATTAAAAAAGACTGTTTTAAGAAGTTTGTTTCATTTGATTCAAGGTACTGGTCTAGTTATCCAAATTTTTCTAGGATAAGAAACTAATAGAACTGAAGTGTCTTTATGATTAAATTGCCTTCCAACATACTTGGAACAACAACTGGGACTAGGTTACAGGAGGATTTAGTCTCTAAAATGTACCACCTTATATGCAGAGGACTAAAAGGTCTTTGAGACCAGGTCTGTATTTGCAATGCTCTGGTTGGACATAATAGAGTAATCCCAGAAGCAGCATTGAGCTAAATAGCTTTAATCCTGGTGTTCCCTCCAGTGAAAAATGAAAGGTGAAATAAAACCACTTTCCCAGTCCTGCCTATATGTGTCATTTCTCTCAGTGACAGGGAAGTTACTCATGGAAAGGTTGTTTTGATTGCACTGATAGGCAGAAACAAAATTAATCTAGTTTTCATGTGTAAGTAGGGCCAAGTGTTGTGGCCCAGTTCTGCTGACAGCTCTTCCCAGGCACTGGAGCCCAGTGGAAGCCTCTTGTGCTTGGAAGCAGCATTGCGGGCCACAGTTGAAGAATCACCCTTTCTTCTTTGTTTTTCCCCTGGTTGTGGAGAGGCATTTACTTTGCATTTGACTCAGACCACAAGCAGCTTTATTTTCACTTGTGACAGCTGTTCAGTGAGAGTGAAGCAGCCAGTTCCTCCTCTGTGTTTGCAGTCCAGGACAGATACGGTGTCTGCTGGTGTCTCTGCCAGTGCTCTGAAGAGTTCAGTTTCACAGGAGACAGTGGAACAGGCACCTCATACAGTCCTTGGCCTGTCTGCTTTGAAGATTAGTTTCATGCTACTTTTTTTTTGTGTGTGTGTGAGGAAGGAGGGAGTGTTTACAGGAATTTAAGTCACCCATTTTACTGGAGCTAGACCTGATGCAGAAAGCAGGGAGTTGTTCAGACATCTTCTTCCAGCCTTTTAACATTCACCTTCACCTCCCCTGCTACAATCCCATCTTCGTGCTTCTTGACACTACTCCCTTACCACATATATATACTGAGATGTCACCTTTCTCTCACCTGTATGTCAGCTCTATTTTTTTACTTTCCCTAATCCCTGCACTCCCTGCTGTATCAGTTGTGTCCTGAACAGAAACCATGATGCCAGCAGTGACTGGAGTAAGAACTGGAGTAAGAACTGGCTTTAAGCACACTGGAGACACTGGAACTGCACATTGCAGGTGCTGTGGAAGCATCCACCCCACAGCATGGGTAAGCACTCCATACCACCACTCTGCAGTGGTTCAAGTCAGAGAGTCTGGGGACCTTTGAGCAGAGACCAAAGTCTTACAAGCCTGTTTTCTTCTTGGGCTAATGTTGGTATGATATACTCATCTCTAAGTATGAAAATATCAGTGTTTGGAAGCACAAGGCAATGCACGCTGGAAAAAAAAAAATCGTTCTCTCTGAACAGTGTTATTTATCCACTTCCTTAGTCCAGTTCATTAATGTCTAAGTAGTGGTTGAAATAACAGAAAAGATAAGTCCAAGGTTTTTTTAAGGCCATGTTTCAACATAAATCTGTTTTCTTAACATATCCTCTTTCCTTCCTCTGAGACATTTACTATCTTTTTGTGTTCAGAGCAAGAAGAAGGAATGCAGCATAAGTTGTCACTGCCCTTGAACTTCTTTGCAAAGCTGGCACTGCTTTCTCCTGTTTGCTTCCCTTCTTATTTTACCTCTCTATCTGCCTAATGCATCAGTTCAGAGGAGGATCCCTTATGAAATGGAAACCTTTCCAGTGAGGCATTCCCTTCCACCTTGCAAAAAGTCTTTGCTGTAAATTTGCTCCAGGTTTACTAACTACTTTGCACCAAAGTAATAAATTTTAATAACTTCACAGAAGAGGATTTGCCCTCTTCAGATAGGGGCTGACACAGTATGGTACAGTGGGCTTTCTCCTGTATAAGAAAATAAAATAAATTACAGCAATTAGCTTGTTCTGCCACAAACCATACACATTTCTGTTCACTTTGGGACAGGTTTTAGGCCTCAAGGAATGCAGAATTAGGAATTTCTGTGGAGTGATATCTCCAAAGTGTAATAGCAGCAGGTTCCAGACATTTAACCATTTAAATGCCTGGCTCAGGATTGCAACAGCAAGATGTTACTGCTTCTGTTACCTAATAGCAGATACATGATTTGAGGGAAGTTTGAGTGTGAATTTTGTGGCTGTTTTATGCCAACACTAGCTACCTCTGGAATGTCTGGGCCCTTTGTAGTGAGAGGCCCACAAGCAGGGATGCATGAATTGCTTCTTGGTGGTGTGGAATGGTGGCTCCCAGCTCTAAACAGGGGTACAGTTACATCAGCCGTGAGGGGAACACCTCCACACCCACCAGAACTCACATTTAGTAGCCTCACTTGAATTTTGTGATTCTTACCCATTTCTAACAAGGTAGGGAAAGAAGGACTGTGTTGACTGCAGCTTATTCCACACGAAAGGTTTGCACAACTTTAAAGCTGCTTCAGTGTCTTATATTCTCCATTATCCTGTTTGTACAGTAATAGCATTTTACTTTTGTGGTGTTAGCACAAACCCAAAAATTTGTAAAACTTAATGAACTTAATTAAGTAATTTGCTTTGAGTCATTTTAAGGGAATGGAACACAGACCTCCCAGCACTCTGTTTTAACACTTGAGCATGTTCACTCCTTCAGCTGGAAAATTAAATCCAAAACATAGATGAAGATACATTATTCTTGTTAGCACATCCACCTTCCCATCAGAGATGGGCTAGACTAATTAACAGAATGGCATTCCTAATACTGAGGGTTCCAGTTAGACGCTTCTCTGCTGAGTTATTCAGGTGGAAGTTTGCTGCTTATCAAGATATTTTTTTTAAGTACAAGAAAGCAGCCATCCCTGCTGGATGGCACAACTGTTCAGACTAGAACAGGTGTTCTGGAGAAGCAGGTATTGTGCATGTCCCAGGGAGCTCCTGTGATGTGGGAAGTAATTCAGACAAGTACAGAGTCCAGACTCTTGTCAAACTATTGGCTTGAACCTGGTGCTTCACACCTTTCTCTTGTAGACTTTAAACTTTTGAAGACCTAATCAAAATCCAGTTGATATTAATTGAACCTTTTATTACTTGAGGAAGATTTGAGGCCTTCAGCTGAATCCTGTAGTGCACTGCAATCATTCCAGGCCCTTCTCTCCGACCAACACTTTTGGTCTTATTCTTTACCAAGATTTTTTTCCAAAATAAAACCTTTAGTGAATCAAGAAACTATGCTTTTGCTCTGAATAGTTGGAAGGGCAGGTGGGGGGGAAGTAACAAAGCCCACTTCCTTGCAGATGTAAAAGTAATTAAGTGTTTTGAACCTGAATCTTCCAGAAGCTCTGCTGGGCTACAAGATGACTTTGTCATCTCAGTACAGTTTTGCTAGTTCTTATAATTTTGATTTTAACATTAACTGTTGCATTACAGATCGTTCTGACAGAAACATGAGACAGCTTTATTGCAGTGTCTGGTCTAACTTTCATTGACTTAGTTGACAAGGATTTCACAATTGTCCTGGGAAAGCAATTTTGTTTGTTGCCTAATAGATGACAGGAGGTTACCTGACTTCAAATCTCTGTCTCATTCACTCGTGGCTTTTTAACAGTATGGACTGTCTACCTCAAACAGTTCAATTTTCAAATTGCACGTGATCATTTATACCCACATAACAACTGGGTTTTTGTTTCTGAATTTCATGGGTTAGTCTGTCTTGCTCTGTTCTTGAAGTGTCATTTGAAGTGCAAACAAGTCACCCATCAATCTGTTCACCTTACACAGAACTTATGATGAGTAAAGATGAAGGTCTCAGGCACCTACCTGCCTGTATATGTGTACATGTGTGGGTCTCTGGTTGGAGTCTAAGCAAGCTCGAGTGCAATAGCAGTTGAGCAAGCTGCATCATGTGCCATTATTGGAAGCACTTCTTTATGTTGTCATTGCTGATTCCAGCAAAGTCCATTTTCCTTCAGGGTTATATAAAGTTCAAATGATTTCAGAGACAGCAGAATGCTAATTACAGCTAAGGGGCTCTCTTCTTTGCAAATCTTAGAAAAAGTGTAGATATCTGATGGCATGAATCAGTATTCTGATTTTTAGGTCAGAGTATTGTGGTAGCACATTCTGCTGCTTTTGATTCCCTTTTTGTTATGTCATTATACACTGTGACTCTGCTGGCCTGCTTCCCTCTCCTCTGTGCCCAGAGAAAGCTGGTTTGCATGGGTATAGAGTAGCTAAAGAGGAATAGGTAACAATTCCTTTGCAACATCTCCTTACTTCTTGGCACTTATCGTTGATATCAGAGGGTGACATGGAGAACTCACACTACAGTTGTATAAAAACATCAGAAAGGTAGGAAATTAATGCAGCAGTGCCATCTCTTAAGTGCTGTTTGTAATTACCTAACTTAGGGAATAATCTGAGATGTCTGACAAAGTTTCAATGCTGAACCCTTTTCTGTGCCACAGTCCTGATGCAGTTTCTATCATATTTATTTTCAGGATCTTCTGTGAGTGGGAAGAGGGATTCTGGTTGTGTGACAGCAGCCCTTGGCAACACATGGAGTCACAGTGTCAACACCAGGCTCATACTACAATACCATGACTTGCCAACAAGACAGGTGAGAACAGCAAAGAGAATTTAAATAAAGCTACACCAGCAGTGCTTGGTCAGATGGACTGTGTCCTTCAGCCTCTCTGGTTGTGCTACTTGTGTTGAGAACTTGGGACTCGAGAGCCCAATCGCTTATGTGGGGTGGGGGTCAGTTCTTTGTTTATAAGGGATGACCAGCACTCCAGTGCCTCTGTGTGTTAGGATGGGCTTTCTGAGTCACAGCTGGTACAGATGGACAAGTTTCTTGAGCCTTTAGTGCATTGTACATTGTGAAGATGAAACATAATCTTTAAAGTGCTTTCTTGCACGGGAGTTTTAGGACAGGAGAAAACTAGTCTTTTCCCTGCCACGATTGTTTTGCTGTCATGCTCTCCACTCTTTGTGCCCAATTTCAGCTATGACTGTTAGGACAGGGAGCACTCTGTTTTCTGTGACTGCTGTTTGGGAGTAGAAGCTTGCTGCATGCACCAGCAAGCTTAACTTTGAGCAGTAAGTATGGTACCAATTGCCCAGGAGTATGCCTGCAAGTAGGAGAATAGTTACCCTTTTCACTGAGAAACATAGTACCAGCTCTTACTGCAATCTTCACCTCTTAATTTAAAAAACTGTGAAAAACTGGGAGACAAGACATTTAGGGTATGATTGAGGGAATGAATTTTTTGTTTTTAAAAACATCATAATGCATGATTTCATCTGTCCCTTGGGATATCTGTGGTTATAATCTCTTTTGGCTTTGTCTGTTCTGTTTTTGCATTGATGTAACTCTTTCCCAAGGCTGTGACCCTTAGTCTTAATGTTATTGATTTTCTGCCAGTTAAAGTAGAGAGCTGTCAGAAAAATTGCTACGTGATATTTGTACCATCTTATTCCTATACCATTACTACCCATGTGCATTCAGATTGGTGCTCCTGGGTTTACTGTCACAACAAAAAGTTTCTCACTTTTAGATTGCAGTCTTTAGAGCCAGAGGAGAGGAAGTTATCTGGTTTTATTAGAAAATTATTTATTAGAAGTAAAATTATAATGATGGCACTCCTGTTTCTTCAAGTAGTGGGCACTTCGAAGTAGCAGGAGTCCTCTGGACTTTGAGGTAGAAGGTTAAGTGTGTCAAATGCAGGTAGAAAAGGCATCTTCTGTACTCACTTCTAAAGGCTATGCATAGAAATATACTCTTACTGCTGCTGGTCTTGGAAATGTTCTTATGTACTGCTTCTTATTCTGGTCTGTAACGAGTTCTCCTTTTCTACAAAAATACTAAGTTCTGCAAAATACAAAGCTGTTCATAAATTTCCTGGATCACTTCAGAGTTACATGAGAGGTGGAGTTGGCAGAGGGTAAAGGGCAGAAACTGGGCTCTGTGCTACTTCATGATGCATAAAGTCAGCTAAAACAGATTAAGAACATTCCTCTGGTAGTGGAAAAAGGGAGACAGCTTTCCTAAAGAACATTCCGATATTACATGTAGTTTTTTCTGATTTTGTTTGAGAAGGAATAGATTGCAAATGTGCGAAAAATTGTGTTCAAGTTTTTGAAATTATGGTCTGCTTAGTAGAGTTTTCCTTTCTTCTTGACTGGATTTATCAGGTGCACTGCCTTGCTTACAAGTGAAGCTATGTGTTCATTCTGTTTTAATTAAGCAAAGGAGCTAAAGCTACAGTGAAGAAAAGCACCTCTAAAGTAAATGTTAGTATATATTATTAAAACCAAAGTAATTTGAAACAGAAGTGTGATATAAATAGTGATGTGCCTGTGAAGTCCATGACTGAAATGGGATATGTCCGTGATGTCCTGTAGGTATTTTCCTGTTGCTGATATCTGTGTCCTTTCTCCAGATAAATTCTCATTTCTTAAACTCATAGAAATATTTCAGCTAGACATGCAGTTTCCAGTTAGAGGAAGACATCTGAAGCTACCCTGCCTGTTGCAGGCAGCACTGTATTGATCAAATTACTATCATTTTACACACATATGCTCCTTTATAATTGCTTTATATCCACTTTCAGAAATGAACTGTGAATAAAGGTGCCTCAGTTCTTGAGATGCCATTTCAGTCATCTTAAAGTGGTTCTGCCAGGAGGTATTAGATATCAGTACTTTGAAAGCCAGCATGTTTTAAGGAAGCTTAACATGAAGATTCAAAAATTACCAAGTCAGTTATCACATTTACAAATTCTTATACTGTATTAAACCCCCCCCCCCCAAAACCACAACAACAAAAAACAAACAAACAAACAAAAAAACTAAACCAACTGAAAACTTGTGACTATCTGTAGTCTTGGTTTTAAAGTGAAATTTTGCCCCAGGAAATTACTGAAAGCACACAGTTGGTCCAGAGATTTGGGTGAAAAGTAGTTTCAAAACCAAGCTCTTCCTGCTTTTCCACATTTGTAACCTTACAGAATCAATACTGTATAAGGAATAATCTGTGTTTCCATAGAATCATAGAAACTTCATATGGTTGGTGATTGCCCATCTCTCTAATTTGTCGAGGTCTCTCTGCAGGGCCTCTGTGCCTTTGAGGAAGTCAACAGCTCCTCACAATTTAGTGCCATTGGCAAACTTCCTTAGTATCCCTTAAAATCCTGTGTCCCAGTCATCAATGAAGATGTTGAGGAGTGCAGGGCCGAAGTTGGAGCCCTGCAGCACCCCACTAGTGACAGGTCCCTACTCTGATGTCACTCCATTCACTACAACTCTGTGTGCCTGACCTATGAGCCAGTTGCTCACCCAGTGCATGATGTGTTTATCCATCTGTGGCCTGGACAATTTGTCCCAAAGGATACTGAAAGCTTTGCAGAAGTCCAAGAGGATTACTTCTGCTGGCTTTCCTAGATCTTTTAGGTGGGGACTTTCCCCTTATGGAGCCATGCTGGCTGTGATCAATGACTACTTTGTCTTCCAGGAGTTTTTCAGTACTTCCCAGAATAATCCTTTCCATGATTTTACCAGGCACTGAATTGAGACTCCAGGCCTGTAGTTTCTGAGGTCTTCCTTCTTGGCCTTCTTGAAAATTAGGATAATATTTGCCAGCTTCCTGTCAGCCGGGACCTCTCAGGATTCCCAAGACTGCTGAAAATCATTGAGAGAGGCTTTGTGATAACATCAGCTAGCTCCTCAGATGAGTCCAATCAGGCCCCATAGATTTGTAGGGATCCAGCCGAAGCAGCAGATCCCACAGAATTTCAGGGTCAGCTGGGAACTGATCATTCTCACAGCCATGGTCCTCTAGCTCAGGGCTAGAGGCCCCTGCAGCCCATCATCCATGTTGAAGACAGAGGCAAAGAATGCATTTAAAAACCTCTGCCTTGTCCACATCCCTGTTTGTGAGGGTGACAGTCCTCATCCTGTAATGGGATGATGTTATTTCTACACTGCCTTTTGCCATTAATGTATTTGAAAAACCCTCTTTTTATTGTCCCCCACAGTTCTGGCCTGCTTTATCTCCAGTTGAGCTTTGACCACACAAATTTTCCCCCTACCATGGCCAACAGCATTTCTGTTTTTCCCACGTCACCTGACCTTGCTTCCACCAGACATACACATCCCTTTTCCTTCCACTGTGGATACAATTTGGTTTTTTCAAAAGGTAAAATTCATTCTTTAGTCAGTCACTTGATCTCCAGAATATTCTCTTTCTGGATCTACTTTCTCTCTTTCTTTCCCTGGAGGAGCTGGAGCAGTGGTGACAGTCTGAGAGACTTTTCCTCATTATATCTGACTTCCAAGGTAGTAGAGCCAGAGTGCCAATCCTCACTGCAGAATCCCACCCATCAAGAGAGAAAGCACCTCTTGAGAAGCACTGGGCCAAGGGTGGTATCCTTCAAAACACAGAGTGATACTGTGATTGTTCAGGAAGATTCAAGCAAGCAGTTTTCCAGAGCTATGGTATCTCCTGGACAGCCCACTGGGCTGCTAGATGCTTGTTCTTAGTCATGCAGTATTTGTTTCTGAGAAAACTCACAGACATAGCCCCTGTTCCTGAAACCTTGGGGAATGCCAGGGCAGCAGGTGGCAGAGCAAGTACGTAACAAACCTTAGGAAACTGAACATTGAATTCCTATGCAGTTGGGATTTTTTTTTATATATTAAGTAAAAAATTTACTTTGTTTGTCCAGTAGATATTTTCCAGCCAGCTATCCCTTTTTCCACCCCACCCTTCCTATGTCTGGTGAACATTAATAAGACAGCAGCCAGTTCAGCAAAGTAATGAAATTTCTGGGATGTCCTGCCTGCCTGAAAATCAGTTAGGTTTGCTTTATTGCTAGGATAGGAAGAGCTTTCTGAAAAAAGAGATGAACTTTGCTCTTTTGCTTCCCTCAAGAAGCCAGCGTTCTGGTTTTTGTTTCCTCCAGGGCAGAAGCAGCACCACTGGGGGAGGGCCAAAGGAGATTTCCAGTCCGCATTTAAATTCATATTGTCACCAAAACCCACAAGCATGGACAACAGTAGGAGACTTTAGCTACTGTGGTGGGAACTGAGCTGTACAATTTCAAAAGTAGCACAGTGGCATAAGAGCATGTGAGAACATGGGAAAAGTTAATTGTTGCACACAAATACCTTCATGAAGGGAATTATCTTCATGGATACTGATACTTTGTTCTCCCAAAGCACTCCTATAAGTAGTTAACCATGATACTTATTTTCCTGAAATGCATACATAAACATGCAGACTCTGAGTTTGGGCCCAAACTAACGGGGCTGCACTAGAAACTATCAGACTCCTCAGTTACTCCTATGTTTGTAATTTTCCTTCTTTCCTGAACTGGAGTCAGCAGGCTTTAAGGTTATGGTTTTTCATGTGTTCTCAGCTGTCTTTGGTAGGGTTAAATACATTGCCATGCTACATTTAACATTTTCTTCTTGTCCATTGGAGGCAGGGTGCTGGATTAAATGAGACACTGCCCAGATCTGGTATGGCAACTTCTATGGGCCTGGTTTATTTTATAATTTTCAAGGGATTTGTGAGACGTGTAGTATTGTGTTAATCTCTGTAACATGTTTTGAAATTCTCAGAGGAAAAATGCATATAGAAGTGTTATTTTATAACAAGTCAGTGCTTTCCTGTGGTATTTTCAAGAAAGAGCATTTAGAATCATGGAATCATACAGGCTGTGACCTTTAAGATCATCAAGTGCAACCATTAACCCAGCATTGCCAAGTCCACAACTAAACCATGTCCCCAAGTGGCACATCTACATGTCTTTTAAATACCTCCTGGGGTGGAAACTCCATCACTTCCCTTTGAAGCCTGTCCTAATGCTTGACAACCCTTTCTGTGAAGACATTTTTCCTAATACCCAATCTAAACCTCCCCTGGCACAACTTGAGGCCATTTCCTCTTGTTCTGTCCCATGTTACCTGGGAGAAGAGACCGACCTCTACCCACCTACAACCTCCTTTCAGGGAGCTGTAGAGAGCAATGAGGTCTGCTCTGAATCTTCTTTTCTCCAGGCTGAACAAGTCCAGCTACCTCAGACACTCCTCATCAGACTTGTGCTCCAGACCCTTCACCAGCCTTGTTGCCCTTCTCTGGACATGCTCCAGCACCTCAATGTCCTTCTTGTATGGAGGAGCCCAGAACAGGACAGGATTTGTGGTGTAGCCTCACCAGTGCCAAGTACAGGGGGACAATCACTGCCCTGGTCCTGCTGGCCACACAGTTCCTGATACAGGCCAGGATGCCATTGGCCTTCTTGGGCACCTTGACTGCTGGATCATGTTCAGCTAGTTGTCAACCAGCACCCACAGCCACTCTTCCCCGAGCCTGTAGCATTGCCTGGGGTTGTGATGCAAGTGCAGAACCCAGCACTTCACCTTATTGAATGCCATATAACTGGCCCATCAATCCAGCCTGTCCAGGTCCCTCTGCAGAGCATTCCTACCCTCCAGTAGATCAACACTCCTGCCCAGCTTGCTGTCGCCTGCAAATTGACTGGTGGTGCACTTGATCCTCTTGTCCAGACAATCGATGAAGACATTAAATAGGTCTGGCCCTAATAGTGAACCCTGGGGAACACCACTGGTGGCTGGTCACCAACTGGACGTAGCACCATTCACCATCACTCTCTGGGCCCGGCCACCCTAGCAACCAGTACACCATGGGAAGCCAATTTCTCCATGAGAATGCTGTGGGAAAGTGTCAAAAGCTCTACTAAAGTCTTGGTAGATGATATCCACAGACATTCCTTCATCCACTAAGTGGGTCACTTTGTCATAGAAGGAGATGAGGATGGTCAAGCAGGGCCTGCCTTTCACAAATCCATGCTGTCTGGGCCTGGTCCCCTGGTTGTCCTGCATGTGTTGTGTGATGGTGCTCAGGAGGTCTGCTCCATGAGCTTCCCCAGCACCAAGGTCAGGATGACAGGCCTGTAGTTCCCAGATCCTCCTCTGGCCCTTGTAGATGGTGCCACATTTGCCAGGTTCCCATCACCTGGGACCTCCCTGGTGACCAGGGCTGCAGGTAACTGATGGGCAGTGGCTTAGTGAGCTCTTCTGACAGCTCCCTCAGGACCCTCGGGTGGATCTCACCTGGCCCCACAGACCTGTGTGTGTCTAGGTGGCAAAGCAGGTCACTGGGCATTTCCCCTTGGGTTATGGGGGCTTCATTCTGCTCCCCATCCATGTCTTCCAGATCAGGGGTCTGAGTATCTGGAGAACAACTGGTTTTAGGATTGAGATATGGGCTGAAGCTTTCAAGCTGTGCTAAGTGAGCTGTTGGGCAGGGATTTTCCTGGTAAAATGGTAAAGTGTGCAGGTAAAGTGTTTCAAATGCATAAGTGTATGGTGACTCATTCTCAATAAAACAAAACAGAACAAAACCCCCTTATCTCACTCAGACTAATGCCAGACATAACTTTTGTTGTGTCCTTGGTTACAGACCAGCTGTTTCATCTTGCTCTGCTTACTGTCATATGAATAAGCCCTGAATAAGCATTCCAGAATTACCATGGTGCAGTAACCATGGTACTTGCTGGATGGGGGAAGGACTGGAAGAGAGCAAAGGGGAGTGAGGATGATGTTTTACATTTATGAGATTTGTAATTATTTACCTTACATTTTTTATCTTATTAGTAAAGCAGTTCTTTCAAAATGTACAGATATTTGGCTGTAACTTCACCAGGAGATGGCTATTGAAGTTTTGTAAAGTGTGTACCTGTTTATATCTTTTTATATCATATGCTTATCATTTGGAAAGTCGATTCTGTAAAAACACAAAGAGATTTTTATAATTCTTTTTAGGATAAAGTGATGGTGTGGAGTCATGCAAGGAAAAAAATAATAGGAAATCTTACAGGAAAGTAGATTTTTTTCAGGTGAGATTAATTTTTTTACTCTTCTCCATTATGTTTCTTTTGAAAAAATAGCCATGAAAAGACTGCAGAAGCACAAATTCAAATTCTGCAAACCCTTCCATGTAAAGAAATATTTTTTTCCTAGGATGCACAGTTTACTTCAGAGACTTTTTGCCTTGCCTCAACTATCGACTGAATATTTTGAATCAGGACACAATGTTGTTATGGCTTTACATTTCCATGCATGTTTACAAACCACATCCTTAAAAATACATAAATAAGCTTATGGGTTTTTTTCTGATTAAAACACTGTTGGCTGATAACCCTTATGACGGAAGTCTTTTGCTTATCCATAAATCATATACAAGCATAAGCAGCAATATAATCTTGAATAGCATGAGAACTGTATGAAACTGGACACAAGGCACAACTGCAGCATAAACATGGTTATCAACATAGCACGATATTGACTTAATCCAGCAAAATGCCAAATGAAAGGACACCAGAAAAATAGTGACGGTTCATTAACAAGTGTTTGGAGCTCAAACATCACCAGGTGACTTACTTGCCTGACTTGAGTGTTTGTTCACTTCTCTCTTTGCAGCAAGTTTCCTTCTTAATGCACTTTTGGGGGGTGGTCATACAATATAGCTATCACCGGAGCCCCGTCTACATTAAATGGGTCTGGATTTATGGCCCTCTCCTGTTAACAGGACACTTTCAGAGAGAAATGTTCCCATCTTTCTTGAACAAGAATTCATTTACTCAGGTGCTTATAAAACACTAATCAATTTGTTATCTAGGAATCTAAATAGAAATGAAAAGGCTCTAGGTCAAATAGGAAAGACCAGAAGAAACACTGAAACGGTTCATCTTGTTCTCTTCTCTGTCATTTCTTTTATAACTACTGCAAGTTTTCTTAATGAGGATTATTCTACTGTCAGATAGACAAAATGTAGGAGCAGCTGTACAAGCTTCAAACTCATTCACCTGTAGTTCAAAGCATCCTAAACGGAGAAGCAGGGACATCTCTGAGGCAGAGAGGCAAACTCAGTCATTGAGTTACACTGAGTCTTCCTGCTGAGGCTGGTGGCAGAGGTGGGCTCTTTCTGGTAGGTATCTTTCACTGACAGGCCAGCCCACTCTCAGAAGAGGCTGCTCTGCAGTGCCCTTGCCAGGTGTTCATAGCCAAGGAAACTGAATCATAACTGAGTGACTGAGTAAATCTTTTGCAGCTGGGAGCAGAGCTGGAATCTCTTCACTGCCACTGAGTGCCAATAAGCTTGATCTTGCTTAACATTTATTGCCTTTGTTTCAGGCACTTGCAAGTCTTTGTATCTCCTGGTACTATGTAGTGAAGGTACTCCTGCTTCCTGCTCCAACTTGCTCAGTAGATTAACTCACCTGCTGAACTGATGTTCAGTGTGGTCACTGAGCTCAGTCTTGAATCTCTCTCCTCAGCATGCCATAAACTTTTCTTCATAAGTAAAGGTTAATGAAACTGGGACTGGGACTGGAGCTTTATGGCAGAACTTTTTCTCTAATTCCTTGTTTCCAGTTTCTGTTGATACCAGAGGTGATTTTTCTAAGCCTCAGCTCTAGAAGTCACCTTGCATTCCTCTGTCTCTCCTCTTTGCAGACATCAAAACTTTTCTAAACTGCGAGTACCCAACAAAGACAGTAGCTAGCACTTAAATTTTTAGATTATTAAAATGCTTGTCTGGCCTCCTATCTCCAGTAGTGGTTAATGAGTGGATAATGAGTAGCAATGAGTGATTTTTAAAGTCTACTGTAAAGAGAACAATGTGGGGTTTTCGGCTCAGTTTTATCAGTTTATCTACCCTCAGTAGGTTCAATTCATCTAGAGGAGTTTGCTCTAGGTAGACTTCTTAATCGTTGATCTCTGTAATTCCCTTGCCTTTAGCTGTGATGTAAAAAAAGGCTGAAAAAGAACAAAACCTTCTTAACTGCTTAGGAACCGAATGCAGACTGCTGACCCACTTTAAGGAATAAAACCCATTTTGTCATGCCACTGCCTGAGATGGACTGAACTTTAAAACACAGGGGGTTTTGATTATCTCCAATGTTGCAGACTTAATGGGAGCTGCCTGGCCAACTTTATCATATCTACCCATCATAATGCATCAAGAAGATAATAAAATATATAATTTTCACAATATTACCTTCCCTTGGACTGATTGTTGTAACTGTTGGGAAAATACCATGGGATTTTGGGACATCTGCTCAGTCAGGAATGGAAAGGATGTGTGCAGGAGGTAGCAGTGTATTCTACCCCCATGGTGGAAACACTGGAAGATACTTGGGACTAAAAGGTAAAAGGCATTATGAATAGCTACCTGAGCCATCCCGCTTCCAGCTCTCACAGGTACTTTGATTAGGGAGGGATATGTCCTTTGGCTGCATATTAACAGAAAGCCCATAAAGTCCTCAATCTGTGTTTAAGTTCAGTGTTTCTGACAGACTTGTGATTGATGAGTAGCTTCAATTTTTTGAATACTCATAAGAAGTACTGTAAAGTACAGCTCAGTTAATGAATTACTTCTTCCTTGAGTATTCATTTTGGAGCAACACCAACTTGGAAATGACTAATGAGGTCACTTGTCAATAAATCCCTGTCTCATCAAAGAAAGTGATAAACTTAGGCTGCAGAGTGGTGTGTGAGTCACCACTGAAGTTCTCCACTGGAAAGAGCTCATTAGACTTATCTTGGGTTTGCAAGGCCCTTTCACATTTGCGTAACAGTGATGGTTCATGGTCTCTCTTATCAGTCATTTCCTACCAGTGAGTCCAGAATCTCTGGCAGAAGTTCTTGCACTAGTCCTGACTGAACAATCAGTCTATTTCTTTTTCTTTCATTAGATTTAATTTGTCTGTGCAGATATCATCTGCAGTTCAGGGTGTTTACATTACTGCACAGCATTGAAGTGGAAGTTACGGACTTCAGGACACTTGAGCTGGCTTTGTGCAGAGCTGACAGTGGTTGAGAAGGTTTGGTTTGGAGTCTGAGCCAGTAAAACCTTATCATGTCTGAGCCAGCACTGGCATTTTTTTCAGCACATTGGTGGTTCTGTTCCAAGTGATATGTTTGTTCTTCAGTGTACGTCACTGAACTTGTTTCTTTTAGCATCAGTCTTTATTTTTCTATCTAACACTACTATAAAACTCCGTACCCACAGTCATCTCAAGCTACAGATAAAAAATCACCTAATCCTCTCCTAAACTGTGTTGGTATTTACAACTGGACATGATACATTTCATATCAGAAACAAGAGGAAACTACTTTTTTCTCCTTTTTTCATATGTTTTTGTCTTGCTTCTTGCTTGTGATCTTATAATGGCCATCTCATTTGAAATAACTGAGCAAGCTGAAAAGAGAAAATAAGAGTGCAAATAAACACAAAAAAAATCAAAGAGTTTCTTACTAATCTTACTAAGATAATACTAGATATCCTTAATTGGTATTAAATATATAAAAGAAAGGTAAATAACTTACTGTGAGACGTACTAAAGGTTGCCATTTGGGTGCCACTGCAGGAAAGAAGAGGTTGAGATTTTTTTCCCCCTACAGTTTTGCGTTTTCTTAGTAATGGCTACATTTTTGTCCTTTGAACATAACTAAACTTTTCTAAAGTTCACATGTAGTTAGGATCCCTAAAGTCTGAATTTCTTAAGCATAATTCCCATGCAAGAGAATGTCTAAAAGCTATAAATGCTGCTCCCAGTAATTTTGTGAAAAGAATGATCTCTACACATGATCTTTGCTTCTGTTTCTTCTCCAAATAGAAGAAGATTTATTAACCTACTGATCATTGTTTGTGGTATGTTGCCATCAAAAATTTCAGACCTGATGGGTTATAAAGCAATATTTCAGGTCTTAAAGGGCTGACCAGTCTTATAGTGCATCTGTGCCATGCACTGGAACAAGAATGTTTGCCTTTGACTACTGGGGCTCCTTGTGCATACACTGCCCTGTAGAAATATAAATGAAGCCTTCTACAACAGTTCATGTTTATTAGAGATAAGTTTTTCTAGAATTTTTTTATTCAGTGGTTGTACATTCAGCAATACAGATGATGTTTATCGGGCCAATGGTTTCCAATGCATTGGTAAATTCTCTCTCAATAATGTTGCTAGAGAAACTCTGACCCTTGTAAAAAGATTGAAATTAAATTTTAAATTAACTCTTATCACCTTTTTTTTAACATCAGTAGAGCATGACAGTACTCCAAAAGCACACACATTGCATCTGTATATATTAGCTTACAGGTCTGTTAGCATGACTTTTTTTCTTGTCCTTGTTGTGTAGTGCCCAGTGGACTTTAAAACACACTCTGCTGAGGCTTTGCATAAGGTAATATTGCTGTCTCTCACATGTGAAATTAGCAGTGTTGTGTTAGCTTGTCTCCAGGGTCTTTGTTTTTAGGAACAGAACAAAGTGAACACACAAAAAGAGTTGGGAAGGGGTTTTGTTTGTTGCATGTCAAAGGCATTTTGCAGCCACTAGTGTGGGTAAAAAATATTTATGCTATGATCTAGGACTTCTACTTGGTTGGATCCCAAGCTTTTTGGCCCAGGTCTGGAATTTTAGGATTATGCCTTTACCTCAAGGAAGGACACTTGTTTTTACTGATGTTCAAAACCTATGAGTGGAGAACAGGAAGAACGCACTTCAGATGCTATTTTATAATGGATTAATTTTCTTTCAATTTATAAAAAATAATGTTGGTGTTTTTCATCATCTAGAAAACCAAAAGAACGTTAAAGAAATGAGTGTTGTTTAAATAAAGATTTGAGATGCATTAGAAACGGGCATTGAAGTTGTATTTACAGGGGATACATTTTTATCAGTAGAAGATGTGTGTTGCTAAAATTATTATAGATATTCAAAGAATAATAAAAGTAATAAATCATGATGACAATGCACATGCTAATTACATGCTTAAGAATGTATATTCTTCATGTTCTGCTGAATTACACCGAGCTGATTTGCTCCATGCAGTGACACGGGCAGAGGAGCCAGTGGCATCTCTGTCTGAACATGCGGCTCTCTGGAGTAGAAAGTGTGCAGCTCCTGGGCTTCCAAGCTGAGCTCCCCACTGGTCCCATCTCTTCCAGTCGTGTCTGGCAGGCTGGGTGGAAGCAGCCATGTATTCTGAGAAGAGCTGCTCTGGTATTGTACTGGTGCTCCCTTAGGAGTCCTTCACAATTTGGGACACAAGATCTCTGGGATAAAGCAGTGTTCCGGTATGTGACGTAAATAAGTATTGTATGCTTCAGCTTTTTTCTTATTTGCAGAACTAGAGTGAAATGGAACAGTATGCAAGGCTCTGAAAAGCTACATATACTATTTTCTGTTCTCACTACTGGTGTACTGTAAATCTCATGAGTGACCACAACTTGCCACATAAGAGAATTCCCATAGGAGTCTGTGTTTATGTTGCCCAACTACTTTATCCAGCCACAGCACCATCCTCAAATCCCTTTTCTTGGCATTGTTTTATTGTGGTAAGCAGGACACTTGCTGGCTGGCTGCTTTCTTGCTTAGTAAAAGCTACAATTTCTCCTGAATTACCCTTCACATTGGACAATTATCAGGGCTTTGAGCCTCAAAAGTATTATAGCATAGGATATCATCATGGCCAAGTTGTTGTGAAGTTTCCTGGCCTATAGAGGACTCTCCACTGGGAAAATTAGGAGACACTCGGAAACAGAAAAGGTGACAAAATCCATTTTACAAACTAGGGAGTAAGGCATGTGGCAGGGAGACAGAAAATGCTTCTGGGGAAAGGAATTTTGTAGGATCTGGTGTTTCATGAGCTGAAGGGAGCTGACTACCCTGCATACCCTCCCTGTATTTCACCCTGGGGAACTTTCACCAGAAGTCCGACTTCAGCGAAGTAAACTGGAGGCAGCCTGGTTTTGTGCAGTTCCCTGGGTATGCTGCTGCAGTTCAGACACCATTTGAATACACATGTGGGATTTCATTTTCTTTTCCAGTTAAAACTTGCTGTTTGCTGGGGTAGTGGAGTTTCCTGCCACTGAAGTTATTGTTATGTTCATCAGGCAAGAAAAAGCTCTCTGGGTATAAGGGCTCAGGAATGTTCTGGCAGTCTGGGAAAGGACAGCTAAGGAAAAGTAGCATTTTGTTAGATTTGGCCTATTGCATTCAGTTGTTGCTCTGGAGCACATAAGGACAGTTCACCTTGGAAACTTTTGGTTTTGTTGTCTATGTTTGTCTTTGATACTCATTAGAGGTTTTGATGATTTTCTTCCAGTGAAGTTATGTTTACTCAGTCCAAGATACTCAGAGCTCCTCATTATAGTGCCTGATGCTAAAACCATGCCTAAATGGCACTACATATTTCATACTGACCTCTCTCACTTGAAATCCAATGGTTGACACACCACAAAAACTGAAACAATTTGCAGACTGGTCATCGTTTGCTAGCAACTGCCTGGATAGGCTTGGCCGAAACACATGCCTTTGTTCTGGTTTTATGAGAGGGGGAGGAATGGACCCCACTGAAAAGAGATAGCAGAGCTGTTGCTTATTGATCCTTCTGGACTGTAGCCTCTGGGTACAGGAAGGTAGGGTACCTCTGGAGCTGTGCCTACCTGGCAGAAAATTAATACAGTAAAGTTGCTACAGATGTCTTATGTCCACATACGATTTTCATGTAGTTGCTCAAAAAGCAGTGGCAAAGTGAGGAAGAATGCTCCTGAATCCTGATTCCCAGTTCCTGGCATTGTGCACTGTGAATAAGTGCTCTATACTTACATTACTTTTTATAAGGAACACCTGAAGCCAGCCAGGTAGAGCAGGCTTGAGATTTGCAGTGTCCTATTTCCTGGACTTGTCCTCTTTGTTTCTCCTCCATTCTTAAAAGTGTCTTAGTTTTCATTTCTATCTCATTCTTTTGTTTGTTTTCCTTCCATTTCTTTCCTTTGCAAGTATTGAATGTCTCCCGTGGGAGTAAGCCCAGCCACATGTGCATGCAATGATGGTTTATTTTTATTGGAGTCATTGCCTGTGACTGTTATTCATTACTATAGGAAGAACTGCACTAACAAACTGCTCTGAGAGCTTTTTTTTTTCTCTTGTAAAATGTCCTGTTTTGTCCACAGCCATTGAGAGTATCTACTGCCATCATTAAGACATTGAGAGTTCAGTGCTCAGACACTAGTACTGCCTCCTGAATGTCCTGTTGTGTTTGATGCTGCAAAGCAGAATCTCAGCACCTCAGCTTCTTTGCATGGTGTCTCTTTAGGTCAGTTTTCAACTATCTGTCCACCTAAGCAACTCAATTGAGCTCTGCTTGGGGAAGAATTTGTGGTTGCACAAAGTCCAAGCACAGTCACTGGCTACTATTTTGTACTGTTAGGATAATAGAGTACACAGCAAGAACATCACCAAGCCAGGTCTGCCTGAGATGAAATGCTGATTCAGAAAAGGCAAGTAAAAAGTACTATAAAATGCTTCTATTTCACTTGCACTTCTAGCCTTCACATTGAATAAGTAATCCTCACTTTTTTTTTAAGTTATCACATATTTGTGTTACCATGGGCAAGACCATGATGTCCCAGAATTCCTGGTACTTCTTTAAGATGAATATCTAGCATAAATAATAAAACTATTGGTAGTTGAATCAGGAACATACACTTAACATAAATGTAAGCTAGAACTTAGGTATGTAAGCAGCCTAAATAATTTCACATAAGAAATACAGAGATGTAGAATTAATTTTTATTAATTAACCACTTCTGAGAGTGGAGCACAGAGAGGAGAGTGAAGTGGTCTGCCTAGGCTTACACAAAAGAATATATGATCATATCCTAGAAGTTATTGCTAGGATGAAACAAAAAGACAGGAAGTGATTTATCTGAAATTTGGCTATTCTTATATAGCTTCATGATTTCTAGAGATTTGTTTTAAGTATTTCAAAAGCTCTGCTTCACAGTAGCACTAGCACTAGCCCTGACTCTTATAATTAAAGGTAATCTCCTGGAATTTGGCTGAGAAAGTTTGATCTCTTTGATAGTAATTTACATTTGTTGATGTAAGTGTCATGCTGATATTTCAGGATAGAGATTTCTTTGAATTCTTTCTCCCATGCTGAATCCATTACATGTTTTCCCTTGAGCTTTTTAAGACTTTCTCTTCATTAATTTTCTTACTCAAATCAGCACCCATGGTTGCTGTTTTCCTTGTAAAAATGTCTGAAGTGCATCTGCATTTCTCCATCTCTCACTTTTTCTTAAGATGGTAAACAGGGAATTCTTGGCTTTGCACTCTTAGCAATGTTTTTAATATATGAAATTTGTATGCATTGCACTAAAAGAAAATAAACAGATGTGCTGCAGCCTTTTGAGGGATTGAGACGACAGCAGGATGGTCAGTTGCCTTTTGAGTCCATTCACTCTGCTGTGTTTTCCAGATGTGTGCTAATGGACATTTTTAGGATGTACACAAACTGTGCTTGCCTACTTTTCTGCACTAATTGGTTTGGGTTTATGGAATGCCTCTCATAAACTGTCTCTAGCTGCCATTGTTGCTTTTCCATAAAGTACTAGAAAGGAAACTTGTTCCTAAACAGTTTCCTCTGTGTGGATTTTCTTGTGGGGAAAGAGGAGATACAATCCATTTAAACTGCTCTGTAAAGAATTTTATTGAGTTGTGGCCCATTAACCTGGCCTTGATGAAAGCTTTTTCAAACAGCTGGACTTCAGAGAACCACATCTCTCAGTTGCTATGTATGGCACAAATTAAATTATAGCTTCCTGTGAAATAATTTTAATCCAAATGATGATTGGTTTTTAATTATTTTATTTTTTTTGCATTTACGAAAGCAGCAGGGACTCCACATCTACTCCCAGTTCTGGGGCATGTTGGTAGCCCCACTTCTCATAGTTCCTTCTCCAGTGCTCAGGATGTCTTAAGCATGCCCTGTTTCAATCCACCCTTCTTGTTTTTTTTTTTTTTTTCTAAACAAGGAGAATACATGTGTGGGGTCTAGGTGTTTGGGAAGACTGAAGAATGACTGCATATATCTCTTCTTCCTCAGCCTGTCTGGTTTACCCCCTTATTCCAAATAATTGCACAGCCTGTCCAGCCTGTAGCCTTTCTTACTGACAAGTGTGTGGGTGCAGACAGGACAGCTGGAGTGGCTGAGCTTTCTTCTGCTTGAAAGGGGAAAATTTGTGCATAGAGAGCTTTTGCTTGCAGTGGGGTTTGGAGGGAGATACAAAGCAGGGGATAATTGTTTCTGTAGGAAAACCCGAGGTCCTGATAAAGTCAAACCTTACAGTGATTTTCTTATGAGGGCCATAGGATTTAATAACATTATTCAGATTTTGGAACTGATATCAGATATAAAATCTTTAGGACTGTATTTCATTTATGAGCTTCAATTTACCCAAGTGCATAATGGGGTTATTTTTTCCCCACCCTTCTAAGGCCTTTTTAAAATCTATAGATTAATTACCATATAAGCATAAAATGTTGTTATCCAAGGAATCATTTGCCATCAGAAATCAGTTTATTGTTTATAGGTATATCTCATGAGCTTAGTAAATGATTGCAGGAGACCTAAACTACTTCTTTTTCTACCGTAACACTGGAAACACATTAGGGTCACTCTTTGTTTCTGCAACAAGGGGCAGTTATCTCCCAAGTCAAATCAGAACCCGTGGTGGGACTGAAACCTCAGAGAGCTCCAAGGTCCAATGAAAATTGGTGTTTGGTAAGGCTTGGCAGGAAACACAACCATTTGTTCTCTTACATTGTAAAAATCCATCCCGTTGCCCTAAAGGATGCTTCAATGTAAAGAGCGAGTGGGGAGCAACTGTGTGAAGCCTTAATGCCACCATGGTGTTGGTGCCTTTAGGGAACTCTTGGTTCTCTCTTTGGGTACCTTTCTGGTGGGCTGGAGGCAGTGTGAGCTGTGGGACTGAGAAACAGAGCTGGCCCTGGGAACTGGGTTGCAGCTCCTGCTCAAAAGTAAACGATCTGCAGAATAAGGACTGCTGCTTTCCTTTCTAGAATGTATCAAATTCCGGCACACTGGGCCTAAGAAGAAGCCGAAGGGAGGGCAGAAAAAACAGTTATGAAGTCTGCTGGGATATCTGATGCAAAATCAGCTTTGTTGTTTTCCTTACTGGCTTTTTCCTGGGCTCTATTGCAGCTGAAAAAACAACTCTTCTGATCTACAATGAGAAGGGAAATTCTGGTGTGAAGATTGTCCACCCAGTCAATTTGGCACAATTATGGGAAAGATTTGTTTCGCTTAGCGCTGATTTTATTAGTACATGAGTCTAATCAAACCTTGAGAGATAGTATTCTCCCTGTTGAGTGACCCTTTCAATGGTGTAGGCTTCCTTCTCAATTCTCATCCTCTTTCAAGTGAATGTGGTGTTACTGAAGAGTTCCCCTGACATGCACCAGCTATTAGCAAAGCTTGTTCACTGCAATAGGACAGCAACATGAATTAGCAAAACATCCCAGCAAGCCAGCATTGTTACAGTAAGGGCCACAACTGTCATGAGAGCCAGACTCCTTTCACAGGTATCTGGTATTCAGTCAGTAGATCTGAATTCCAAAATATTAATTGACTGTAAATGTGGGTTTGCTTTTCATTCAGTCCCTAGTGTACATATATGGATTTTGTCAGTACAATAGACAAGAAGAATAGGAGTCTAGGAGAAAAGGTAGTGTGAGAAAAAGCTTGACATAGAATAAAATAAAAAGAGAAGAATCTGTTCATTGATAAGAAACTGACATACTTTAAAGGAGGCTTCAAATAGTTTTTTTTATGTTCCTCAGTCATTGCCAAAAAACAATTTCTTGTAATGGTTTCCATACAAAAATAGGGACAAAAGTGGTTGTCTTTCCAGTCTAAATGGAAATGATGTATTAAATGTTAATACAGCTGATTTTTCTCAAGTATTTCATTGAAATATCTTAGTCCATTTGTTTTGTTAAAATAATTAGTTTTCCATTATAAAATCATAATTTTTCAATCATGTGAGAGCTGATAGCTCAATCAAAATCATCTTGTTATTTCACTGTTTGGTAGTTTATCATCCTGGCATTTTGATAACTAATTTGATATAAGACTCTGTCCCCTTCATCATCTTTACTAGTTTTTTTTGGCAGGACATTGGCTTGATTTCTGGTCGTCAGAATCCTTCTCAAAGTTCATCCAATACATTTTCCAATTCATCACTTTCCTTGCTATTGACAGGAGGTGTTGTCCCAATAATTACTATTTTCTGCTGGGCTTCTGCAGTCAATTCTGTGATTCATCTCTTCCATAAAGCTTATAAACAATAAAACGTATTATTAAAAATGCTTTCCCTAACTAAAACAAACATTAATGTACAATATTTCTGCTGTCATCATCAATTCTTTCTAAGCCTTTTGTTTCTCAACTGCCCTGCTTGTCTCACATTTATCTTCCTTTATCTAATCTAATGGCATCTATCCAATTTCTATTCACTTTTCATCAAGGTGATATATTTCCTCTTACATAGTACCTTTGTGTTCCCAGGATGCCTTATGGCAGAAATTATTTTTCAGTAATTTAATATTTATTCTACATTGTTTTCAAATAATAAATATTTATTACAAACCTCTTGACAGGGAAATGTGATGCTAGAAAGAAAAGAAAGGAAACTAAGATTTAGCCATTTTATAGAAGTTGGACTTGGCAAAACTGGAAATTGCTTTCATTTTACTTCCCTCATCTATCTCTATCGTTTGCACTTTATAGAGACAGCAGTGTAAGAATAACTGCAGATGGATTTTACATTCCATTCCAGAAGCTCATGGGTAGCTTATGGAGAGCATTTTGGAAGTATTGTCGGATGAATTAGAAAGACTCAGTACTGTTTCATCATTTTTCTATGTCTGTTTTCTATTAATTCCACTATTTTAAAATAATTTTTGTAATCAAAATGCCCGTTAATCTCTTTAGCCTATTACTTACCATTACTGTTTCCTCGTGACAAAATGCGTACTACTTTTGGTGCAAATTTAACTGCCCTGAAGTCTTAATAGAAAAAAAAATGGTGGGGTCTGGATTCATTTTTGATTCCATTATTAAATAGTGCTTATCACTAAAGGTGTGTCTTTCATTTATCTGGCTAGGAAACAGTGCAATAAATTCCTTTACATGCATCAGGAACATTAGTGGAGTTCTATTTTCCTTTCTTTTCCTAAAGTGAAAAAGGAACTGAGGAAATCTTTTATGTTGGACTGAAAGTTTTGGTTCATGATCTTAAGTTTTATAAAGTAAGATTGTGGAAAGAGATCTGTGTTTCAGCTTGTTATTAAATAATTCTGAATTCAGATCCATGTTCAGATAATACCTCTCTCTGCACTATCCCCAGTTTTCAGCCAAGAGTGATTTAGAATTGAAACAAGACATATACTTGAATATATGTGAGTTTTATAAATTCCCATTCTGCCTGTGCTGTCTACTTCTTAGTTATTCTGGAAGATCCCATTGTGTTCTCCACATCCTCAGGTGGCTTTAGCAATCTTATGGAGAGGAGCAGATGCTCACCAGTAGATGAAAAGACTTTAAATTACAGATTCTGTATTTGAAAACCAGCAATTTTTTCTTGGTTTATGCACCACAAAGATCCTTAGTTGTATGTCAGCCATCAAAAGACATTGTTAGTATGCATTGTTCCAACTCTGTCAGTTCTATCAGCATAAAGCATGGGTTGGCAGGGCTTCGATGCTGTGAGGAAGCCCATAGGACCTGAAGAGACTTAATAGGTCATGAACTGCTCCCTAGGCACTGCTTCATATCCCTTTCATAAATATTTTAATCTGAATCCTAAAAACAAAGATTAACTTTTTAGCTCTGCCTCTTTGAGTTGAAGGCTCTTCCAGAGTCTCACTTTATTGATAGTTATGAACTTTAAAATTTCCAGCCAAAATGTCTTCTTGGCTGCAAATCTGTTCTTCTGCCAGTGTTGTCAGTTTGAGTTCTCCTCTTTCTTCCTGCTTCATTCTCTCATTTCCTCTCTCCCCATTCACTTACACACACAGACTCTGTCAGCCTTCATTTTTGCCAGATTCACTGAGCTAATGTTTTTCTAGTGCCATCTCAGATGAACACTCCAGTCTCCTGGCCAGCATCTCTTGCAGTTTGGGTTAAGTGACCTGTACAGTACACAGTCTCCCAGATTAAACCTTGCTGGTGTCTTGTACAGAAACACCCAGGTGTCCCTGGGTTTACCAGGTGTATGTGGTGGTGCACCGTACAACTGGGTCTGCCAGTGTCTTGACTACATCACCTTATGGGTCAGTCTAAGTGAAATGCTAATATCTCAGGTACACCCAAGAAGTGTCTTCTTTCCAATAACTGACTGTTTCCCCTTTTGTCTTACAGTTTCTGTGCTTATCCTTGTTTTCTTCATTACCAGTTCCCATTTAGCAGTGTTAAAAGCTTTACAGAGATCCAAAGAGATGAGTTCAAATTTATATCAGACTTCTAAAAAAAATCAAAGAAGGATGTCATGTATGTCTGGCATGACATCCATGTTTTCTTTTACCCCACTTTCCAAGACTTTAGTTCATGGAATCGTAGAATATCCTGAGTTGGAAGGAACTTGTGAGGATCACAGAGTCCAGCTCCTGGCCCTTCACAGGGCAGCCCAAAAATCACACCATGTGCCTGAGACTGTTGCCCAAATGCTTCTTGAGCTCTGTCAGGCTGGTACTATGACCACTTCCCTGGGGAGCCTCTTCCAATGCCCAACCACCATCTGGGTGAAGAATTTTGTTATAATATCCGACCTAAACCTCTTCTGACACAACTTCAGCCATTCCATCCTGTCACTGGTCACCAGAGGAAAGAGTTTGGTGCCTGCCCCTCCTCTTCCCCTCATCAGGAAGTTGTAGACTGCAATGAGGTCACCCCTCAGTCTCCACTTCTCCAGGCTGAACAGACCAAGTGACCTCAGCTGCTCCTCATACATATTCCCCTCAAGATGCTTCACAATCTTTGTAGCCCTCCTTTGGACACTCTCTTATAGCTTTGTATGCTTCTTACACTGTGGCACCCAGAACTGCCCCCAGTGCTTGAGCTGAGGCCACCCCAGCCCAGAGCAGAGCGGGACAATCCCCTCCCTTGCCAGGCTGGTGATGCTGTGCCTGATGCACCCCAGGACACAGGTGGCCCTCCTGGCTGCCAGGGCACTGCTGACTCCTGTTCAACTTGCCACAGACCAGGAGCCCCTTTCCACAGTGCTGCTCTCCAGACTCTTGTTCCCCGGTCTGTCCTTACATCCAGGGCTGCCCCATCCTGGGTGCAGAATCCAGCACTTTCCATTATTGAACTTGGTGATTGCCCTAAATTTTCAAGGTTTCTCTGCAGGGTCTCCCTGTCTCTGAGGGAGTCAACAGCTCCTCACAATTTAGTATCATCAGCAAATTTACTTATTGTGCCTTTGAGTCATGCATCCAAGTTGTGTTATTCCTCACTTCAAAATGTCTTCTAAAGCCCTGCATGGTACTATCAGGTTACAGGCATCAATTCATTAGTCTACATTTTTTTTTCCTCTTCTTTTAGGAGGACTGAGTTTGCTGCTTCTCAGTTATGTTGCATCATCTTCAGGTTCATAGGAAAGTGACAAATACTAGCTATCAGACCTAAATTCACATGCTGTTTCTTAGAATGGTTTCCCGATACAGGTTATCTACTTCTGCTGAATGTGCTAAATTCCTGGAGTTTTCATTCCACTCAGCTGTTATTTCTGTATCGATCTGATATGGATAATTCCCATTACCTGCCTTTTCTTCTTTTTCAGTATTGTCTTACTTGAGGAAAAATGGTTTTTATTTCACTGATATCTAGGAATATATTTAATCACTATCCCAATGTAATTTCATTATAAATCCAACTTTTATTTACTTTTTGCTATTGTTAATAATCTTTTCAGAGTCAACATCACCTGATTTTTGGTAATCCTTGATATATACTTCCATTTCCTGGCCTTCAAAACATCATTTTTCTTTTTTTTGTATTTCCTTCCATGCTTTATAAGTTCCTTGTCTATATGTAAGAACCTACCCTATGTTGACTGTTCCAGCTAGAGGATAGTTTGCAATGAACTCTCACAGTTTTTTGATTTTGCTTGAAAAACAAATCTAAATACATAATAACTTCTTTTTTTCTAATGTTATGTTAAATACTACAGTTTGATGTTATAAAAATGAATTCTCTGTACTCTATCTGGTTGTGAAATATGCAGTTGTACTTTAAAGGTTCTTTTTCTCAGTGGGCAAACATTCAAAATAAAGCAATACCTGTGAATATTCCGAGGTGTTTCCATTTCACTGAAAAGGAAGCGAATTCGGAGTCTCAGATGTAGCTATGCAGCAGCCGCCTTTCAGAGGGGCCCTGGGATGTGCTGCTGAAAGGATGTGATTTATTATAGTTTTTCATTGCTATACATAGCTATGCACATATTGTAACTGAATAAAAATGCAGTAACAGGATGTACAGAGAGTCATTTGAATGTCTACCCATGTGCACGTATAACTGTGCCTAGTGCACATGGATATATAGGTTCATATTTATGTGCATAGTAGTGCACGGAATGCCAAAAATTTGACCTTAGATGTGAGAATTGTAACTGTTTCACTTCAGGCGTTTCCAGTTAAGCAGCCAGCTGTTGTGGGACACTCTACCTGAGTGTTTGCACACTTTTTCCACCCCATCCTCTCCCTTGTGTTTTCAGAGCTGAGGGAGTGTGCGGAGCGCTTGGAGGCAGCTCCTCTTCACTTCACTTTCTTCCTGGCAGTCTTCCTCCTGCTGTCTCTGTGGTAACCAGTGACAAGACCTGAGGAAATGGCCTGAAGTTGTGTCAGGGGAGGTTTAGGTTAGCTATTAGAATAGGGTTCTTCATACAGAGGGTGGTTGGGCACTGGAACAGGCTCTCCAGGGCAGTGGTCACAGCACCAAGCCTGTTCAAGTTCAAGAAGTGTTTAGGATGATGCCTTCAGGCACGTGGTGTGACTCTTGGGGATGGTCCCGTGCAGAGCAGGGAGTTGGATTCAATGATCCATGTGCATCCCTTCCAGCTCAGCTTATTCTGTGATTCTGTGATAATGACAGGCAAGGGAATTCAGGTTTTGTTAGAGTGCATCAGGCATGTGGGATGTGACTTGCCCCTCTTTTCTCCCCAAGATAATCCCAGAGAGAATGGTAATTAACATGGAAGAGGGGAAAGTGCTACTACAGCAGTTTTCCTACTTGGCTTATTCACAAAGTATTCACAGTATCATATCCTGAGGTGGCTTTGCCAGCTTCATAAATCAGAAAGAAAAACATTGGCATTTGGGCTGGTCTGATGTTCTCCAACAGTATTTCTGGTCTTTATGTGCCTGCCTTTATTTTTCACTTTCAAAGAAGAAGAGAGATTATGTTTGGTTTAAATGCTAAAGCCCATAAAAATGTTAGCTAGCTGTAGGTAATAATGGTTATGTTTGAAGAACCAGATACAGGGACATTTTTAATTCAGCCTGGATCAGAATCAGACAAGAAAGAGTTGCAAGACTAAGCATCAGAGCATGGTCCTGTCTGCAGATTACATACAAATACAAATGAAACTACCTACTCTATAGACAACCTTAGCATTTAAAGTGCTACAGGAAAATCACGAGCCTTGATGCTGCAGCAGAATTTGCTGTCAAATCTTTTGGATACTCAAAGACACTGCAGAGCTCAAACTTCTGGTGCTTGATACTGCTATTCTTATACTTAGGAAAAAACGTCTCAGTTCTGTATGTTATTCAATGCTGTGTGATGTTGCAGGGAAATGTGAGCAGTTTTTTCGTTTTCCTTGTAGTCTCTCTTGATCTTTGTAAAACCTGCTCACTGCTTCCCCACTGACTGATAGACACCACCAACCAGAATTCATATGCAGTGACCCTTACAAGTGCTTGAATGTTTGTCAGAATTAGGGCATGCCCTTCAGAAATAATGGGATTTTTATCTGTATTTGGATGTATCTGACAGAAGGCTGCGAGGGTGCAGTATCTGACAGGGCTTTGGGAATTCAGGCACTGAGGTGTGTGAGGTTCCACAGCATGCTGCCCAACAGGCCTCATGGAGGGCTTGGGTGAAATCAGTGCACTGAAAGGAAGCTGGCAGGCAGGCTCTGTGTCCTCAGCCCTCACAACTCAGGCTCTGCCAGACTGGTCTGCTGGGAGCACATCCCTGCTGAAGCTCAGCAGGAGCTGAAGGGAAACCATCCACCCAAACTGTGTCCCCAGGGAACGGGAAGGTGGGAAGGCTCTCCCAGAGTGCATGGCCACCACTGGGAGGGCTGGTTTCCAGATCCCAGCCTTTTCTAGCTGTGGAAGAGGTGAGCAAGAACCATGTTTCAGGTTTGTTCAGTAGCTCTGTGCTGGAGGCAGAGCAGCAGCACGCTCTCTGCTTCAGCCACTGCTGTCAGTGACGTCTGCAGGGCCACGTGGGCACCGTCAGATCCGTGTTTGTGCTGGTCAGATTTTGGGCAGAGCATATGAAATGTCATAAAAATGTCACTTTCATGCAGGTGACAGAATGAGGGTTATTTTAGGCAAGCTGTGGAGGTACAGTCCTTAGCAATGAGCAAAATCAAACAGGCAAGCAATCAAGCTGGGCACATTTGTGTGAGTTTGCCACCTGCAGGTCCCACATTCCCCACTCTGCTAACAAGCCCATTTGTCTCTCTGCAGTTCTGCTGCAGCTCATCTTCCACAGAGGACAGTTCTACCACAGTGGAGCCAGGGAGCTTGGTTTATTTCTGGTGTCACCCTAATGCCAAGCTAAATTCAATTGCACTATACACCCATCCCAAGGGAATTCTGGTTCCTATTTTGATATTTCAAGGACAAGATNTTTCCACCCCTCGGTCCTGCAGGAGCTGGCCCGGTTCCATTTCCTTCTACCTTCTCTCTCTCTCCGGGGCTCCGGCCTACCTCAGCGTGGGCCTCCATGGCTCCCCTCCCCCACCCAGCCATGTGGCCGGGCGGGGCAGAGACGGTGCCGCTCCCTGGGCTACCACGGGCGAAAAAGAGCGAACTCTGGGAAATCTCTGCTTTTAACCCCGTGTGTCTTCAGAGGTGACTCACGTCTTCAGTGGTCACACCAGGTGTCAATATTCGAATCTGACTACTGATTGGTTTAACTAAAACTTCCCAAAAAACTCACTTCCTCCCAAACGGAGACACATGGTCATTGCCCATTTTGCAGAAGAGGACATCCAGATACTTGCAATGGCACATTTCCATCCCCAGTGTGATGACCTATGAGGGGACATGCTGCTTCCAGAGGCTGGATAAAGACAATGGGTGGAGTTCTTGGAGAAGCCAAGGGGGCCTATCTGTGGAATGGCTAATGGCAATTAAAAATTGCCTGCATATGGCAGTAGCAGTTTTGTTCAAAATCGTCTCTGAGTGCAAAAGCCTGAACCAGCAGGGATGGTTAAGCTTAACAGGATGCCAGTAAGACAAGCAAAACTTACTGCTTTCATAACAGTGTTCTTTTAGGGCTTGTAAATCCTTTTAAAATTGCAGCATGATCTATATATGTATATGAGAAGATCTCAACTACTTAGAAGTGACTGGGCTAGATCAATAACTACATGTTATTTCTGAAGTATGCTTTACTACTTCTAGAAGTTAAACCTGGTGAGATGTTTTTGCAGATTTTTTGAGCTTTGATCAGTATGTTATAAAGATGCATACTTACATCATATGTTTGCTTTGCAGCTCCTGGTTGCTAAATCCCCTGTTGCTCCATTCTCCACTTTTTTCTACAGCATTGAAAAATCAGGCTTGGTTCTTCAGGGTAAGACCAGAGCATTGGTTGTTTTGTCTTTTCAATTAGTATTTTAAGCAGACTGAATGTACATAACAGTAACTATTGTTGAAAATGGTGCTGTTTATACCAAATTAAAACCCCACATTTAAACATTCTGGTTAACAAGGAGAGTGTTCTGCTGAATTCACTGTTTTTTCTTGGATTACACTAAATTAGTTCTTGCTTATTGCCATGAATCTAGAAATGGGCCCTGAAATTATTAACCAGGGCTCCCTGTTTTCCTCCAAAGTAAAGTGGAATGGTTTGGGTAACCTGGGGTCCTATGGGATAGGTTTCTTCAGGAGAAACATACCCATATGTCATTAATAACCTGCTCTAATAAATGATTCTTCTTTAGAAAATGGCTTGGCATCAGTAAAAATAAGGGAAATTAATATCTGTTTTCTATGTTCGTGATCATTTTAATCCTAATGCCCTATGGTCTTAGATTATCCTCAGATTCTCTAGAATATGAAGTGGTATACTGAATACTGAATCTGGATATTACTACCATGCTGCCAGGGAACTAGGATTCCTCATGGCTGTGTCCTGAATCATGTACTTTTAGACACAGCAAAGAGAGAAGTTCAACTCTTCCCTTCCTTTCCCATTTATCCCAACAAACATCCTTACTTTTTGACAAACATTCATAGATCAGTTTTGTTGAGTTGATGTCTTTTGATATGCAGCCTGGCTCCTTATCACTGCATCAGTTTAACAAACAGAATAAAACTAGTCAGTGCCTGTCACTTTCTGTTCAGGGAGGACACTGTGATATGCAGCCAGGGCAGTAAGACAAGTGAGTATAGCTGGTTCTCAGTTTCCAGTGATGGAGAATCACTGATCCCATGAGGCACTATGTGCATTTTAAGGGATGTGAACAGTTCTCCTCCTTCTGATTGCAGATTTCTCACATTCAAACAGGCTGTACCGGACTAATGACATATTTATATTTCCTAGTGACTCAATATGCTTACATCTCAGGTGATGCAAAGTGTCAGAAAACAAAAGAAATGAAAATGTTTTGTGGTGCATTTTTGCTTCCATTTGATACAGCTGCATAATTGTAATGGGGGGGAGGTGTCTATACAGTGTTTCCTAAGCCTTTGGATACTATTTTCAGTATATTCTTAGATAGCATTTTGGGCACTTGATCTGCCTTATTTGGTACCCATAATTCTAAAAGTCTACATGAACTAGAAACAATTTTTATTAGTTTAAACTGAGGTTACTTGCAAGAGTTGGTCTTGATGTGTTTTGTTTCAGTATAGGGAAGATGATAAGCTACTTTTCTGTCTTGGATATCTTGAGTTACATAGATGTTTCTGGTCATTATCAAAAAAGGCAATTTCCTGCTCTGTCCTCATGCACTAATGTAGTGAAACTTTGGGAAAGAAAGTTTTCCCATTTCAGAAACAGGGAGCATTTGTTCAGAGACGATCTTAATTTTTTCAGCTCTTTTCTGTGAGCCATGAGTATAGCTTTGCCAGGACTGAGCCATACCTTTAAAGAACAAATGGGCCTGGTTACACATAGTGATGATGGAGCAGCACTCTGATAGGAGGGTATCACTGGATTAAAAGTGTGGCAATTGCTCTTTTCCCTGTACCCATATGTTTCTGGGGTGTACATTTAAAACATCGTTTGCCATTTTTCTACAAACAGATCAAATACCAGTTTGGATTTCTTTAAGTAATTGATGTCTTGATATCAGGCATTCTTTGTGCATTTTGAAAGGCAACGAGAATGTCTTCTCTGTGTGAGCCTTTTATTACTTTCTGACTACATCATTATGTTTCTATTTTAGATATTTTTCTCCAAGATGGGTAGCAAGGAAGTGTATGGTTCCCCTGATAATGTGCTCCAGACTCTTTTACAGAGACTTGTAAGCACTTACACATGAACGATTTCATTGATTTGTAAAAGTAAATATTGCATGGTCTCGTCCCACATTTAAGTGATCATTATTTCTGTGGAAAGAGGAAGTGAGCAAATCACCAGGAAATGTCTGGTTTGGATAAGATGCAGAAAGTGGCACCACGCTGCCTCGTTCAAGAGAGGCTAGAGTTTTTCTGAGAGTTGTACTTGGTGCTTCTTTCCAAAGGGAAGCTGGATGCAAGGTAGGATGACAGTAAGGCAACTAGCCACGGGCCAGCTGCTTGAGGGACACCACATAGCACTAGCAAGTGGAATCTGTCTGGCAGCCTGATTGCAAAGGCAACTCTCCCATTCGGGCTTTGTAGTTTAATTCCCTTGGTGTCAGGAGGTGAGCACACTGAGGGTGGCTGATGGGAACAAGTGGATGGATGTGGGAACTGGTGGGAAGCAGCAGCTGGCTGAAGTGCCCAGGATTCTTTCTTTTTACTCAGGGGGTCCCATCCCGGGACCATTAACCAATAGGCCATAAACAAATTGATATCGGAAAATGTGGCTGGAAGCTCCCTGATTAGCAAGGGTGAATGGGGAATGAAAGACAAAGTGAAAGTGTGATTTAACAGTTCCACAAGCAATTTCCATTGCCACCTCTGAGGGATTAGGATGTGTGGAATAGGCTAAAAAAAAAAAAAAAGAGGAGGAGCTCCCCCTGCTTTGTTCTGTGGGCTGGAGGATAATAAAACGGCAGGAGAGGCAGTGTGGCTAGTTAGGGATTTCACAGGCTGCTATTTGATGCAGTTTAAGGAGCCCTTCTGCTATTGTTGCAGTTAAAATGGGAAGCGGAACTGTTCTCCATTTGCAAAAATCGCCAGCGTCCTCAGGAAGAGGGCTGAGAGCAAAAGGCTATTAAGATGGTAATGCTGCCCCATTTGGAGGAGTGTATCAAAATCCTCTTTGTCAATGTAAATTGCTGCTCTGTTTCCCTGGTATCTTTGCATCTCATAGCCTCAGTGCAAGCACAGAAATTTTTGGAGGAGACCCTAGTGAAGGCAGAACTGCTTCTCTTTTATTGTCAGAGGGGATCTTCAGGCTGCCCAAGGGTCCCTTGGAGAAAACTTCTTTGCTTTTATAAACTTGAAGTGTTCAGGGATGAAGAGAATCCATTTACGCACTCTTTTATTTCTACTTTCAGACTAGAGAAATGAAATGTGATGATGGAAAAGCAAGATTGGACAGTCAGAAATTTCTTCAGCCTCCTCCTTTCATTGAAAAGTCTTCAGCCTCCTCCTTTCATTGCTTGAGATTGCTCTGTGCTATAGAGGGAGTGGACTGCAACCCCAAAAATACCCTCAGTTGCCTTTACATTGCAATGCAATGTCATGTTATGTTCTGCCGTGCTGTACAGTTTCATTCTTTGATGAACCTGAATTGTGAGTGCAGAATCCAGTCTGACAGCCGATCTCTATTTTGTAGAGATCTTAGACAAAAAGGCAGAAACTTGGATCCAAGCACTGCAAAATATTGCAAGTTTTACTGTCAGCTTGTGTTTGCTATTTTAAGAACTTGCTGTTGCTTCCCTATTTCAATATACCAGTTGCAGTGAGAGAAGTCATACCATGAAAAAGAAGACTAAAATTAAAATAGCTCCAGATCTATTTGATTAAGAGTGCAAGTTGTAAGATTATTTTTTCTCATTAGCTATGATATAATTTCTGTTTTGGTTGGAAATTGCTAGCTGGTAATTCTGTTCTGGTATAACAGAAGAAATGTTGAGCTGCTCTTGCCAAATTGTAGCTTCATTGAAGTTGAATGAAGCACATACTGGGTTAGGCCAGCTGAACTAGAAGATGCTACTTAGCTTTGTGGACACATGTGAAAAAGATTGGCTGAATGAAACTGGTTTGAAGCTATATTCTGTGGGTGATCATCTGAGTCTAGCTTTAAAAGCAGCAGTGTGCTGGGCTATAAATATAAGCTAGTAAAAGGCCTAGCTGTTACCTACCAGCAGCTCAGCTGTTTGTGGAAGTCTCATTCCATCTTACTTAAGCAAATGCCTTCTGTTACCAAGATGATGGTGCTGAGAAAGGAGACGGGGACACGGTGGCTGTTTGCCAGCTGAAGAGTCTGTTGGGACTGAATGCTTTAACTAAGTGATTAACATTGCTCTTCACGGAAAAAACTCAGAAGCACTGAAAACATAGGGCAAATTATATTAGTGAGCTAGGACTTGCTTTTGAATAATGATATCTTTTCAGTTTCATAGGGTTTAAAGATGGATAGGATTATCAGTTCATCCAAACTGACCTCCCATATATCATACGTTTCCTTCAGGTACCTGATAGCGTTGTTGCACTGAATCATTTCTTCTAGAAAAGTAATCACTATTACTTGCAGACATAAAGAAATGTCAGTTCCTGGTTTGCCTTGACGGTGTTTTCAAGTTTTAGCTACCTTGCTGCAAAACCCTTGCTCTGTATTTCAGATTAGAATTTGTCTGCCTTCAGCTTTTGGCCTCACTTCTTGTCATGACCTTCAGTGCTAAAAAAGCACTGTTGCTGTTAAATGGTTGCCATTTTTTATGAGTGTACTTGGCATTATGACTTATCTTGCTATGTTTTAGTCTTCCTTTTTGAAAGGTATAACTGTCTAGAAATTTAACCTCAAAATTTTGTGTCTCCTGCTGAGTGGCTCCCCTCACTAGTCAAAGAAAGAACAGAATACCTTGTATTGCTAAAGGAAAGAGTTTAGGGGTTGTGCCACAGGACTGGATAATTAGTTGATTAATCCACCCTTTCTGCTGCCCTCTCTTCCACTGCACACAACCTGAACACAAACGTGCTCACCTTGCATGAAATGTCCTATTGAGGCAGGTAACTTATTATATGTAGAAACAAAAGCATGTGGCACTTAGAAGAGAGTGTCTTAAGTTTCACAGTAGTAAGGGGAAAGATCTAGTAACAGCTAAATCTAGGGAAACCTTGGTAGATTGTGTTTCATTTGTCACTAAGGTAATGAAAGAGGCTCATTTTGATCTCAGAATAGCATAGGGTCTGGGTTTGTAGTGCAGCATGGCAAACTGTCTCCAAAGTGCTATAACTAATTTCTGTGGCTGAAGCAAGTGAAAAGTGCCTCATTTTATTTTGTAAAGAAACAAGTAGTGAGGTAGAAAAGGAATTCTGAAAGAAAGGGCAGCATTATTTGTATTGTATTGTGGGAGTTTGAACAGTGAAAGACAATGATTTACTGCATCAAAAGCTTTTATTCAATTGAAGAACTGTAACTATAAAGTGACCTTTGTCTGGAGCAACATGGATATAATCTGTAAAATGAAGCAGGGTTGTACTTGATGTGTGAATGGGTGGAAGACAAATTAATGGGAATAGAGTTGTGCATTGCTATTGAGATGGTAAAAGATTTGCAGCACCACTGGTGATTTCCAGCCCTATTGGAGGGATAAAGATGAACTGATCATTGTTTGGATCTCTGTGGGGTAGAACCGTTTTTGCTGTATTCCCCACAGGACACTGAAAGTCTCATGCTATTTCTAACAGGTTTGTAATAATGAGAGCAAAGAAGCACTATCAGTTTGTAGGTTAAGTCTATCCTGGGAGTAAGGCACAAGAGAAAATAAGACTGCCATCATCCCAATGCCAGCAACATCACCCACACAGATGTAGCTGACATCACTGAAAATGTCCTTTTGTTCAGGCAAGTAATGGCATTTTGAGGAGTGGGTTACTAAACCTGGCCCAGGAACAGTGTTTGCTTGGGTGAGGGTCTCCTCATTAGATGGGTTTGTGGGGATTGCTCTACTGCTCTGCAGCAGCACTGCCAAAGCCTTGCTGGAGTAGCCAAACTCCATGGCTGTCAAATGAAGGAGGGCAGAGAAACAGAGCACAGATGCAAAACCAGCTGAAAATGTTAATGATGAGAAATGGAAGGAAAACGTTGTAATGGTGAAGGAAGACTAGAGGCATCTTGGGTTTAGATCCATTTTATTGTCATTTCAATAAAATTAAATGTTTCTCTCTGCAAACATGGCCTTTCACATAGTGGCATAGTAGAGAGGCAGTAGTTTGGTAAAGTTTCTGGCCATACTTTTTCCTGTGAGCTTAACTTTTAAGAGGATATTATGCTGGATAACTCCAGTTTAGCACAATGTTTTGAATTACCTGCTTATTTCTAAAGGTGCACGTAAAGATACTGAAGATACAGTACTGCTGTCTTGCACTGAAAGCCAAACATGTCCCTAAATGCTTTACTAGATTGCAGCTGAAGTGCCAGCATTTAATTTATCTGAAGTTCTACTAAATGTAATATGAAAAAAAGCTTTAGTGCAAGCAGTGTGCCAAAACTGTTCTCATTTACACAAGTGCGAAACAAAACTAATTTCTTTTAATCCAGTGTTGTTAAAACAATGAGCTGAAGAGTGTAAGTCTGTTCCCCTCTTTTTAAACCTGGCATAGGCTTCCTGGGACAAAATTATCTCACTTCAGAGAAATCTTCTCCTTACCAGGCTCTCTGTAATGAATTCCTGATCAAAGTGGGCTGCTCCCCTGGGTTTTCAGCATAGTGCTAAAGCAAATGGCCTTTTTTCCAAAAGGCTTTTAACATTAGGAGTGTAATTGTCTGTTGATTAGAGGTCATGTCTGTGATTTGTGACAATATATTGTTCTGGGAACTGAACCACTGTCATGGAAGACTAAGACTTTACTAGTAATTGCCTGGATTTAATGTAGATGTTACATCTTTCAAGCTACAGATTTGTAAAATAAGGTCAAATGTACCTAAAGTGGACTTAATGTTCTTAAATGAACACATTCATGAGTAGGAAGCCAAAAAAATGTCTGTTCCAAAACATGTTTTTCAGCCAGAGTAAAGTCTCATGCTTTTGTGTGCAGCTTATGAAAGTAAAAGACAGTTAAGTCTCACTGTGATTCTTTCTTTTCTCATGTAGGCACAACTAAGTTTCTTTTGCTATCCTCAAAGGATGTCTGTGCTGGCTTCTCCACTAACATGTTTGGTGAAGCAATCACTGATGTCATTTGATCTTGTGAAAATATAGTTAGCAATAGAGGACTATGACCCAAATTACCCTTGGTAATATGTGCAACTTCTCTTTAGCTATTGGAATTTATATATTACTAAAATCTTGTAAAATCCCTAAGTGTACAGCCTGTTTTCCAAAGAGAAATGCTGGACACTTTATTGTTCCCTCTGCTGAGGAGATCCAAGAGTTACCTACAGTCTAAACTCTGGAAATCTCCAGAGTGCAATTCTGTATAGGCAAGCACACTTGAATAGCACTTCATCTAAACTAGAAAACTTTGTCTGAGGAGAGGCATACTAGCACAGGGATAACAGTTTACAAGTAGGGTTTCCACTGCTTTGACCTCAGTGCTGTTTTTCTTTGAAACTTTCTCTAGGTTTTGAGAATTAACACACCCCAAACAACCCCATGTATCTCTGCATCTGATGTGTTGACTTGCCTTGTCACAGATTTAAATTGTCTTCTCATATTATCTTAAATCTGTCTTGATAAGATGGAATAGAAATATACAGCACTTTCTTAGAAACAGGCACATGTGACAAACCCTCTCAGCAAATGGTGGTTTACTTCAAATGTTTTTTCTCATTACAGTTGTTCCCTAAAATTCATAATACTGGGCTGTTACTGTAAAGTATTTTCTGCAATGTTCATTTGAACTTTAGCACTGCTCCTCAGTGTTTATGTTGCAATGAAACCAAACCCAGTCCTTTGTCATTCAGTTCTGTGAAGACCCCTGAAAAACTTTTGAGATTAAATTTCAGGGCTAGATTGAGTTAAAGAAGCATTATAGGGCTAAGAGAGGCAACAAGGTTAGTCAGCAGTTTGCTAGAGTGTGGTGTATCAGCCAAGGTTGTTCCTTGGTTTGCCACCTGAATAACCCTAGAGGGTCTGCCTTAGGGCTCAGCACATAGGCAAAGCAGCACAAGCCTACAGGGATGAAGAGGAAACAAAGGCAAATGATGCTACAATTAACAATTCAACAAAAGATGTTGAAAAGATTTTACTTTATTGTCCACCGAATCTCATTTTCATTTAAACTTCCTAGTTTTTCAACTACAGAAACATTCTCCCATACAAGCCAATGCTCTGTGAAGGTGTGCTTCTCAGAAGCAGCAGCTGAGATGTGAGGAGTGACGTTTCTAGAAAGTGCTGGGGAATATTAGAGTCTGAATAGTCTGAACTGAGTGCTGCATGCTGTTGTGGAGACCTCAGCTGAGATATGCCTTACTATTCAGTGAATAGGCTTAGAATAAGCAGGCTGAAATCCAAAGTTGTGAACACCAAGTGTTGCATTGGTGAAGATGTTCTGAGTGAATTTAGGGACAGGATGAGATTCTTTCTTAGTAGCATATATAAATATCACATTCCTCCTTCAGGCTGTGTATGCTTGATGAAGGACTGCAGTCTTGAGACATGACAGGTGGGAACTGCACGCCACATCTTTTACTTTTCTTCATGCCATATTTGTGCTGTGAGTGAATTACCCAAAACAAGGTATGGGGCAGCCAGGCACATACATTGCAGCTGTGAGTCCTAGCTGTGAGCTAGACCATATCCTGTCTGCCGTGGCATTTGCTGGAGTCCACAGAGAACATCCTGTTTGCTTAGTTTTCTTTTGTCTGCCCCATACCAGCACAGGGAGAATATTACTCTATATCTTTCCTCTTCTGCTCTGAAATTGGATCACACCACTCATGATTGTGTTCAATAGCTGGAAATGCTGAGGATATCCGATTGCTGAGGTCTCTTATTTTAAACACCACATGCCAGGAAAAGTATGTGGGATCCCACCAGCTTAGCACTGGAGGGTGCAGGATGCATCAACAGGAAAACCAAACAAAACATGAAGTGAAATTCATTTGAAAAGGGAAGGGACTCATAGACCACCAATCAGCAGTGTTTAAACTCTTCGTATCTACACAATAGGCCTTTTATTTTCCTTCAGTTCTTCTCTATATGCAAACTATCTTATAAACTGAGTTTTAGAGCTGCAGCTGTCACCAAAGGCAGTGGGACCTGTAGGTGCTCATTACCTTTGAAAATCAAGCCAATATATTCTAATGTAGTAGTAAAAGCCAAAAGCACTAAATCAGGATGGCTAAAGCATAACTTTGATAGTTCTGTTATGTGATCCTGGCCACCTTCACGCTTGATGCAGAGGCAGGGCCGCACACAGAGCACACCAGAGCTCAAAGGTATGTTGTTTCTTCTTTGCCTTTCAGCCTTCCTTCCCCTACAGTTCTGTTGCCTTGCTTCATCACTGCAGTGCTTCCAGCTGAGTAACACTGGATAGGACTTTATTAGAGTTTAGCAGAGGTAACTTTTACTCATCCAGAATACTTTTCTTTTCCTTGAGAAACAGGTTTTCTCCCCCTTTATCTTTCTAATATGTGTTAGGCTGAACTAGGGAATGAGTTGTCACACAACTGACCCATAGCCAAGCGGGCCAGTTTGGCTAGCAGTACAAGGTAGCAGCAGCAAGGATGGGCAGCCACCTGAGTCACAGTTTGATTTTCATTTGGAAGACTTGTTGTGCCCTAGAAAGGTTCGTAAGTAATGGATAAAAGTTGGAACAAGCCCTGGTTAGTGTAGAATAAACTAAATTCCACTGTCACATCTGGGCACAAAGGGAGTGAGGTGTCCCTCAAGCTGGTCCCAGCCTGGGCTCAGGAAGGACACCATTTCCTGCTCTATCACTTAAGGGCGCAGGAAAACTTAATACACAAACCGTATTTGCAAATTCAAGGCCTATTCTGGCAGAAGGGGTAAGAGAGCTGGCCCACTGAGGGCTGCAGCCAACAGTGTGGCATTAATTTACAGGGAAAGCTCATTTAACTGGCCTTCTGTTACTGCTTGCCTCAGACTGGAAGCTTTCTCAGTTCGTTGGGTGTCTTTTTTTTTTTTCATAGTGCCACATATTGTTGGTAAAATAAGGAAACTTGAAAACAGAGGAAGTAGAGGTAATGTTGATCTTGAAACACCAGCAATTGAAAAGACCATTCACAGCTTCCTTTAAAACAAAACCAAGGGGTAAGATAATGCTAACCAGGGCTGGGTGCCCAAGAGAGCATCATAATGAAGCATCCACTGTTATTGTTCAACTCAGTGTTTGTTCTTCATGTGAACAAAAGGAAGGAAGAGCTCTGCTATCAGGCTGGAGAGGAAGGAGTCTTTGTTGCCCTTGGCTACCCTAACTTTAAATGTGAGGAAGCGCAGGGCACTGCGACATAACCCTTCTGCAGTATTAGATGAGGAAAGCTGATAGTTCAGGAGGTTAAGGGTGGACACTGTTTATCTGAAGACTAGGCTTCCCTTTCATGACAGCCTCAAATCAGGTATGGCAGTGCTAGTATTTATTTAGATCACGTGACGTTTTAAAAACCTGGTTTTAAACCCTGGTACTTCTGCTTTGCTGCTTCTCTGCCATTTGATTCTTCCTCTGTGTTGTTGCTCATCATAGCAGCATTAAGAGATGCCATTTCTTTATTGAATGTGACAGGCACCCAGTGTCCTGAGTATAAAGTTCAGTCATGAACTGAATGTATCTGCGAGAGACTGAGTCAGGTTTACTGTGCTTTTCTGTTCCTGCTCCACCCGTAGATTTGTCTGCTGAAGTGGCAGAATTCCTGCTGTCCCTCTCCCCATCTTTCAAGTCATGAGGATGACACACTGTCAGATTAGTGATAAGGTTTACCATGCTCAGAGCCATTGTTTCAGATTTTCAGATGACTCAGGCAATGATTGTGTCATCAGCTAACCTCAGATTACAATTTAAAGATACCCCTGCAATCATGAAATTCTGCTTAGCTTGCTGTGTGTTAGTCCTACTCTGGCTTTGTCTAGTCCATGTGCTATCTCTGCATACCAAGAGACACTGGAGAAACAGATTTGCATTCCATTAGAGGCAATGCTGTGGTGTTGGGGTGTTTGAAAAATGTATGTGCATATTTTGATTCTGATATACACAGTTCATTCCTTGTATATGATGCTTTGAAATTTCTGGACAGAAAATAAAATACATATCAGCTTTTTCTCCCATTCAAGGTGCATCCCTACATTGATTTCCTGTGTAATTCAAGGTTACCATGGTGCATGATGTACAAAATGACACTTTCACACATTTATGTTAGAGTCTGTTTCCATAATCCTGAAATCTGATTGTTCTCACAGCAGTATGTTTTGTGAAACTTCTACCAACATTACTGTAGACAGAAAGAACATGAATTAGATAAAATAGCCTTGTTTTGTTTAATGCAAGTGATCTGAGGGCTTGGTGATTTGTCAGAGTGAAAGCATTTGGTAAGAATGCAAAGAGAGTGGGGAGAATCCCATGAAACTACTGAGAGGGTCAAGTGTAAGAAAAATTCTTTAAAGTGTCATAGTACGTCAACTATATACCATTGAAGGCAGGAGAATTAGGGCCAGGCTCAAATTAGATATTTGAGGTATGATCAATTTGTGTGTAAAACCATGCTGGATACAGGAAGAAATAAATACCATATTACATTGTTGTTATTGTGGCTTTGTAAACCCACTAAGTTCAACACAGAAATTGCAAAAAAACTCTGAATGTCCTGAGAAATTTAATTAAGAAATAAAATCAATTCAGACCACTCGCCAAAGTAGCCTTCTGAAAACAGGTTGGTCTTTATTTCACATAATAGATACAAAAACTCGGTAAAATGCTGAAAATCCAGATGGGCCAGTGGGGGAATTACTCTGCCTGTACTTAGTTTTCTTATGTTAGTAGCATCTTGAAGTGTGAAGGTTCTTTGAAAAAAATTCAAATATTAGATTTAGCACATTTTAGTCAAGCCACAGCAAGTATACTCAGTTTACAACTACAAATGTTTTGTGTTTGTTTTGTTTTGCTAATTACTAACCCTAGAAATTATTTGTTTCTTAAAAGCTAAAAGAACTTCTTTCCTTCTCACATATCATCATGAGTGGTTTTAATAGAATAAATTGTGTCTTTGCCAGCTGAAACAGTTGTCTTCAGTTAGGCCAGTCATGGTGGCTTATGTATACAGTTACAGTTTTTGTACTTGGGTGTTATAATAAATCTGAAGAGGCATGGAAGAAATAGGATTTACTTAGATGTTGGTGACCTCTTTTCTGAACAGGACTAGCAAGGCTGAGTAACTAACATTCATTAGTGTGGTTGAAGACAATAGATGAGCTTCTGAGAACTGTCAGGGAACAATTATCTTCCATAAAAGTAGGTGCTGGTTTGATGCATCTGCACTTAGAACTGCCTAGCACTGTGGAAAGGGTTTCCTTTCCCTCTTACAGCTAGAGGGCTTGGCAAAATCTCCTTTGGGATGAAACTAGAGCATTTATCTGAAAGTCTTCTTGGGTAAAGGACAACCCTATGACTTCCTTTATATAAACTGTTTTTATGACCACCCATATCTATCTATAATAATTTCAACTTTCAGAGGATGTAAAAAAACATGTAGCAGATACAAGAGGATTGGAAGCCTGCTATCAAAGCCGTGCCTGATGGAATTGCTTTTTGTTGGAGCAGCATTTTTAATGGACTTAAGCAGTGGTTTTAATTGAGTGAAGGTCCCATTATAATAGATATGAGGGGTGGCAGTGGATAAGGCCATGATCTAACTGGAAAGAAGAGGAGAATCACAGTCAGCAGAGTTCTGTGTTGCACTGCAGCAGTACACATCTTGCAGGTCATTAGTGGAAGGGTGTAGGCTAAGCTGTTGCAGCATTCCCCTTCCCACTGCCTCACCTTTATACCTGTTTGGAAGGGGAAGGCTAATACAATACCATTTTACAACACAAATGAAAAGACAGCACTTTGATTCAATGAAATTGGGTGTGATTTCTTCCTTTTCCTTGGTTAGAGACTTACTGAACCCTGGACATGAGGAGAGAGGTGCAGTCCTTATGCACCCCCTCTAATGAATTTTCTCACCAATGGACTAGACTTGATAACAGAACAGTTTGCTGTAGGAGAAGGCTGAATCCTGCCAGTGCACAGGTAGAAGCCTCTTATAAAAGAATCCTATTAAAAAGAGTAAACCTGTTACCAGGAAGAAATCAAGTGAACTGGTCTGACAAAAGAAACAAGAATAGATGACACAGTGCTAGTGAAAAACTGTTTTTTAAAGAAGCAAAATGCTTTTTTTCCCACAAGCTAGCAAGAGAGATATTGGTTGCTACAGCAGGAATCTAATGGCATCAGATTCACCAGCCTGGTTGTTTATTTGTAGGGATATGTTCAGTGAACATTTCAAGCACTCCAGGAAGAAAAGAGAGACTGAGGACTTAGCTATGTTTTATTAACATTTTCCTTCCAACAGAAATCAAACTGAAGAAGACAACAGATAAATCCTGATTTCACTTTATTATTAGTTGTTGAGATATGCATTTATCAGAAGAAATGAGAAACAGATTACACCAGCAAACACATCTGGCCTTAGACTGGCCTTCAAGTCATCCAAAAAGAAGCACAAAATATGGAGTTGTTTACAGCCAGGCACTTAAAATCCCACACAGCTGCAAGGGTGAGAGGCAGCAGAATAAACTCTCAAGACAAGCTGACAACAGCTCCACTGCCGGGGTGCCCCTTTTGCAGACGAGACAACAACAGATGAAGAAATCTTGAGAGTGACCCAGAGCAGTGCTCATTAGTGAATGAAGCACAGGCAGGAAATGGGACAAGATTCCTTTTGTCATAGTTTTTCACCCAGCTGTCTGCCTGTCCCACAGCCACCCACATGCAATCAAATATAGTCATAGTCAACCGCCAGAAAAGTTATACAAATAAAACCTCCAGTGATTGCATACAGACTCCTTCCAAGTTACATTTGCCCCATTAGCAAGGAATGAAAAATTACTGGGTTTAATCCAGGCACGTTTATCACTGCAATTGAAACTTACTAGGAGGGGTTGTGTTCAGGTAAATCTGATAGAACCATGTGATTCCTCTTACTGATGTCATCTGGACATCTGTTTCTCTGCATACCTACTATTTGTTATTGATTTGCTAGAACTTTTACTACATCTGTTTTGTTTCCCTCATATGGCAAAGCTGTGAGTTTTACTTTATACAGGTATAAACTCTGTGTTAAACAGATGTGTGCAATTCCCAAAATGAGAGCATTAATAAGCAGAGAAAATAATTTCTGGACCTCTGAAATGGAATCTGTGGAATCAAATGCTATTTTGAGATTTTTAAGTTATCATAATGACATTGAGACTCCAGCTTCTTTGGGACCTTTCTTTTGTGAGTACAGCTCACTTAATGTCTTGCTCATAGGCTATAAAAAACATTTTGTTTTTCTTATGGACTGAATGCAGTTTTTTATCTATATTTTTCAGCTGGAGTTAAATAACAGAAGTCTGTTACAGAGAATTCTGTAACTCTTGTTTTTCCAAATGGCAGCCATCCTGTTGGTCTCCACCAGGAGACACCTGTCTGTAGGGTACTGTGAGTAATTACATTCTGCTCCAGTGCTGTTCATTGAGCCTTCATGTTTGGCTTTGCTGCTTAGCTGCAGTGGCCACTTTTAAATGGAGCAGTTGTCTATGAGCTGTTCATGAGAGTCTTCTAAATGGAGACGCTGAACACATCAGCACTGAGATTGAGCATCAGTAAAAATTAGTGTCACATTTGTAGCCTATAGCAATTATTTTTAAAATCATGGATTCGTGCAGTCTTGAGCCATCTAGTGTGTAGAGTTCCAGAGTGCCATTAGGCAGACAGAAAACTGAAGTTGGCATTAAAAAAAAAAAAAAAAAAAACCCAAGCCCCTCCCCATCCCGGGCTTATTTGA